>CAJQZJ010004687.1:5919544-5956169 GCA_907164525.1 Lophiomys imhausi | reverse complement strand
TCCAGGCTAGCCTTGAATGTGCTGTGTAACACTGGGTGACTTCTTCTCATCAAGACAGACTTTCATGCAGTTCAGGCTAGCCTTGAATGTGCTATGTACCACTGGGTGACTTCTCCCCCCACCCTTTGGTTTTTTGAGACAGGGTTTCTCTGTGTAACAGCCCTGGCTGTCCCAGACTTACTTTGTAGAACAGGCTGGCCTTGAACTCACAGAGATCTGCCTGCCTCTGCTTCACGAGTGCTGGGATGAAAGGTGGGTATTACCACGCCCAGCGCTGGGTGACTTCTTAATCCTCCAATCTCTACTTCCAAAATACTGAAATTACAGGAATGTGCTATTATGCCCAGGTAGAAATAATTAAAATGACAACAACAAAACCTCTATGCTTTAATAAGTGGTCATGCAAATGTTCTTAAGGACACATAAAAACACAAACTACAAGTTTCAGCATTCTGTCATCTCTCTAGGTGTGAGCTCATTTCTTTCTTTCTTTCGTTCTTTCTTTTTTATTTGTTTTTTCTGAAACTGGCCTGTTTTATATGGTAAGGACTACCACATTTTCAGCTTTCAAGTCCAATGCTCTTTTGCAGGAGAATATAGGATTCATCACCAATCTCTATTCTGAAAAGCTCTGTGGCGGCTGTCCATAAGGCATGCTGGGAATCTGGTGTAACTTGGTAGCTCATGGCTAGAGGACCAAGTGAGCCCGGAAGATGTGCCCTTGGGGCTTGATTCTAGGATATACCACTAAACATCAAACTCAGAAGTAGTACAGGCCCTGTGATAACATCTGAAACTATGTCATTGGTTCCCTTTCTGAGAAGGTATACTCAAAGTTATGTGGATACAAGCTGAATTATTCTGGAAAAAGGAGACAGATACTATTATCCAGAGTCAGGTTACTTAGACATTAAGCCACAATTAGGTGTGTTGATTTGGAATAGGCCTTGAGTGTTTCTTATGTATATGTGTCTACAAAGTATATAGTTCAGGAGTACTTTTATAATAACCTAAGATACTGTCTAAGACAAAATAAAACAAAACAAAAAAAATGGTGGCTGCAGAGACGGCTCAGCAGTTAAGAACACTTCTTGTTCTTTCAGAGAACCCAGATTCGATTCCCAGCACCCTCGGGGTGGTTCTCAACTATCTGTAACTCCAGTTCCAGGGAATGTAGCACCTCTTTCGGCCACAGGAAGCACTGCATACATATTGTACTAGACGTATATTCAGGCTAAACACCCATATACAGAGACTATAAATAAACAACCAACAAAGTCAAGAAACCAAGACATTAATGTAAAAATGTTCAGCAAACACAGATTCTGTTTATTGTAAAATGTCAATGTCCTGGGAAAACAGCCCCAAGTTTACCTTTGTTTTCCTCTTGGTAATGAGAGTACTGCAGATCAGGTAACACTGTCTCCTTCCTCAGTGGCCAGGCAGAACAGCAGCAGGGTTGGTTTTCATGGTCTTGACATTTCTGGCAAGCATCTGTACAGGAGGGCTAACAATTGGGATGCAGGGCACAGGCGGTTTTTCTTGAGTTTGTTGACCACACTAACTTCATGCAGTAGTCATATGGGCATCATTCAATTATGTATGCTAGGAACAGCAGACAGTCTCCTCAAGCATACAAAAGGGCCAGTTTCAAGCTTCAACCTCCGCTCTCCAGTGAGCTGAAATGCAAAGCTTTTGCAGATCTGCCTGAAGGCTTCCGGCCGGCCAGCTGGGCTTGGGACTGACTGTGGACTCAAGCTGCCCCGCCAGCCCGTAGCCACAGCTGCCTATTTTTACTTCGGCCACTCTTTCCGCTTGCCTCAGTCACATCCTTAATAGACTCGCCATTCTCGACTCTCTTCTTCCTCTTTTCCACTATAGTTTTCAAATCTTAAGCACTTACCGTAGAGAGAGAGAATCTCAAAGTAAAAGCAGGCAAGCCAAGCCAAGCCAAGCCACCGGTGTTTAAGTCGCACTTCCAAGCGCCTGTTTGCCCCTGTTTGTTTCTTTTTACCCATTGCCCCTAGATTGAGAGGACCAACAGCAGGAAAGGTGGTGACGCAAACACAGAGCCCCAAAAAACAAACATTCACGAATGACTCAGAAGCCGGAGCCGGGGAGATTCCAAGGTTTTCCTTGCTATGAAATTCATGTGTAGACAGCACCACTGGACCAGGGTGGGGTGCGGGGTGGGAGTGGTGGTGGGTGCTCCTCGCTCCAGATCCACAGTTGTGTCACTCGATGGGGAGGGAGTTTACTGGGTCAGAGACTAGGTCAGAGGAGGATGGGTAGGACTCAAGTTTCTTTGTTCCAAATATCGGAGAAAATTCAACATATCCTGCATGAGTCAGGCTGAGTGCTTCGCATCTGCTTAACAGAGTCTCAGTCGCCGCTCCCACCCCCTGGTTTTAATTGTGATTTTAATTGTGATTTTAATTAGACGCAGGCCACAGAAGTGGAGGCAGAGGCCTTTCATCTAAAACGGGGCTTTTCAAGCTGTGTGGTCTTTGGTTTGCCATTTGGATCTTATAATTAAAAAGGAATTACTTTTATTTTAGCACTCCCCTCGAAAGTTTAAAGGACCGTCCTGAACTTCGAATTTACTTTTTTTTTTTAAATAACAAAGATAAAGGATTTGTGGCAAAATGCTTTGAATTTCTGAGATGAAAGAGATCTCATAAAGAGAAGTTAACCTCATTTAACTTTTAAGCAGCTTTTCACATACGTGTGTGGACAGATGTAATTCGAGGCAGCTGGGGTAAGGTTCACTCCTGAGCTCTCCCTGTCTCGCTGGAGCGACCTCGATCCTGTTTCCTGAGCCAGAACCCCTGTGGCCAAGCTGTCAAGCTTGAGCAAGGGAGATCCCAGGCCCTCCAAGCCCGCAGCTAGGCCTGGTGCTTTGGCCAGTCTGTCCAGTGGAGTGGGCACATTCGCCTTGGGGAAGAAAGTAAAGTGTAGGTCAGAAGAGAAAGTGTGCACTCGAGAAGTCTTGCTGGCTTGACCTCCAATGTCTTCCTGATTCTTGGGGTGATGCTTAGTGGGAACACAGTTCAATCATTCATTCTGGGACAACAATGATATATCCCGAAGAGATTTGGAAGCAGCCTTTGCCTGCATTCCTGCCTGCCATAGATACTCTCTGTTTCACCTGTCTTGAGCAAGGAGAGTGTCTTTCTTCCCAGTTTCACATGTTACTTAACATGTTTCTGCGTATGCAAATGTGCAGGTACTTTGAAACGCATGTAATAATGCATTGCAACAGGAAAATAAAATAAAAAAGACAGAAAGTATGCTTGCTGGGGTGAGGAGAAGATTTCTACTCAGTAGAGTGCCTTCAAGGTAAGAAGAACTTGAGTTTGGATTCCAGGACTAATGAGTGATGAGCTTCAGGCTGACTAAGAAACCCTGTCCCAAAAAACAGAGTCGGGGAGCAATCAAGGAAAGCCTTCCAATACCAATCTATGGCCTGTGTACTGGAATACATACAGCAGACACTATAACATACACACACAAAATGCACGTGCTTGTGAAATCGGGGGAGAGGGGGCAGAAGAGAAATATTTAGGAAGCTGAATAGGGAAACCCAAGCTTAGGGCCAGCCTAAGCCATATAGTGAATTTTAGATCAGAATGGGCTAATTAACATGAAACAAGTTAATAATAAGTCTAAAGGTAACAAAATATCATTCAAGAAACAAAATGCAACCATGGAGGGTGAGAAAGGAAGTAGCTACATGGTAATGCTAGACCTCCCTGCACGAACTAAGCTGCCACTTGTAAAAGTCAGGATCTTGTAACTTGGTTCCTCAGCCCATCAGGAAGAAAGGGCTGTAACTCTCAAGGCTTGTGTGTCCTGTCCCCACATTCATCCTACTCCCTAACTCTTACTCCCCACCCCCACCACACAGCAGCCCGCTTCTTCTTCCTGCTCTGCCCCACCTCCTAAAGGCTCCACAACCTCCGCAAACAAGCTACCAGCTGGTGTGGAATACGGGAGCCTGTGGGGGACCTCCCCCATCCAACGCAGAGCACAAGCGAAACCTACACATACAAGAGCCGTCAGAAGGGCCTGGAGGATAAACTAGGAATCTGTGAGGAGCGTCACTGCGGAGAGCACAAGTGAAAACAGATTTTTACTTCCTGTAACAAATCACATTCATTTACTTTTTGAACTGTACGGCTTGGTTCCTTCTGAACCTTACAGAGAGTCAATGGAGAAGTTCAAGTTTTAAATTCTCTTGTGGAAACACACACACACACACACACACACACACACACACACACACACACACCTTAAAGAAACATTAAGCAGGGATCCCAGGACCCCACAGTCTAAAAAGCAGCTGGAATTTCCAGTTAAACTTTTTTTTTTCATGCAGTATATTTTGATCATACTCTTTCCCCTCTGAAATTCACCAAAGATATCTTCCCTACCTCCCTACCACCCAATTTCATATTCTTTCTCTTTCTCTAAAAACTCAAACAAAATGAAAATAAAAGCTAACTAAAAAAGAAAGAAAGAAAAACATTTAAAAAAAAAAAAGGACAACAAAAACAAAACACACATACACACACACATCCATGGAGTCCATTTTGTGTTGACCAACTGCTTCTGGGCCTCGAGCCTGCCCTGGGATATGGTTGATATACCCAGTGACACTCCTTTGGAGAAAACTCATTTTCTCTTTGCCAGCATGTGGTATAAATGGCAAATAGAGATGGGGCTTGTGCCCACTTCCCCTTCTCAGTGCTGGGATGTCACATGGCTCGAACGTGTGTGGTCTTGTGCATGCTGTCAGTCTCTGGAGTTTATGTGAGCATCCCTCTTATTGTGCCTGAAAGATGCTGTTTCCTTGGAGTCACCCACCCCTGACTCTCATGATCTTTCTGAGCAGGTACATTTTCACTGACATTTCTGGTGTGTATGTGGGGCCCTTCCCCTTAACAGATGTGTCTATAAGGGGCTTAATGATTTTATAAAAGTGTTTTCTAAATGCAGATTCTAAATCTTATCTATTCCCAAAGATGTAACTGTAACTCTCAAATTCCTTGGCATTTTCTAATGTCATGGGTCAGATTCTGAGGCCGGGCATTTGCTCTGCCTTCTTGGACATCGGTGGCTCATGTTGGTGAAGGCCACCAATCGTGGTCCATCAGGGCTTACTCTTGTTTGAGAACTGTCCTAGCTGGTGTGTTTTGTTAGCTTATCGTAAGCGAGGCTCATCTTGGAAGGGGGGACCTCAGATTGACCTGTAGACAACTCTGTGAGGTGTTTCCTCAATTAATTATTGATATAGGAGGTCCTAGCTCACTCTGGGCAGTACCACCTCTGGGCAAGTGGTCCTGGGCTGTATAAAAACCAAGCCGAGTGTGTCATAGAGAGCAAACTGGCAAACAGTGTCCTCCATGCACTCTACTTTAGTTCCTACCTCTAGGTTCTTGCCCTGACTTCCCTTCATGATGCACTATGATTGGGATGGATACACCAAATAGGCTCTTTCCTGCTGCAGTTGCTTTCGGCCATGGTGTTTATCACAGCAATAGAAAGCTAACTAGGAAAAATAATGTACTCTATATTAGTTAATCTTTTGTGGGTCCAGGGTTTGATCTGCTTTCCTGTTTTTGTCTACAGAGAGCGTTTCAATTGTTTTAGTCCTAGTGTCCTTGGGGTGAGGAGAAATTTGTAGTCATTTAGTGCAGTGTCCTCTAGGCTTGGTACTTTAGAAGAACTAACCCAGAAGAGTAAGGGCTGCTTTGAGAATGGCGTGTAAGCAGAAAGGCAGAAAGCCCATCATGCCTCAGACTATAAATCTTGTTAGCAAATGTTTCCCGAGTGATAGAATTTAGGAATTTATGATTTGGGAGAGTCCAGGTGTTCTAGAATGACAGGAGTGGGAAAGAAGTATGCTTACGGCAAAATGGAAATCTGGTTTGGAGATTTGGACAGTGTTTTCATGTTCCTTCGCAAAACAAGAAAGGTATGGTGTATATGTGTGTGTGTGTGTGTGTGTGTGTGTGTGCCATGTGTGTGATGTGATGTGTATGTGTCATGTGTGGTATGTGTGGTATATGGTGTGTCTGTGTGGTATGTGTGCGTGCTGTGTGTGTTGTGTGTATGTGGTGTGTATGTGTGGTGTGAGTTGTGTATTTAGTAGAGTGTGTGTGGGGTGTGTGTTTGTGTGTATGAGAAAAGGGGGGTGCATGTGTGTTCCAAAACTAGGGAAACTAGTCACTAGCCTATTGGGTTGAATACTGAACAGAACTTCCTCCCTTTGGTACCAACACTGTAATGCTCAGGGCAGTTGAAGCTCAGAACCAATTTCCAGCCTTTTTTCTGGAACATTCTTGAGTAGGCTCAGGACTTCTGAAAGTCCTGTACAGTTGGACTGAAGCCTGGAAAATCACCCTAGTGTCTGAAACTGCAGCCCACAAGTGCCATATTGCTGTAGTGGAACGTTCCTTTCCTCCTTTTAAAGGAGCTAAGACACTGTCTTAGTCCTTTTGTATATTTTGGATTTTGAAATGTCTGTCCCCACAGTCTTTTCAGAACTTTATTGTTTTCACCATTTTACACGCCTGGAAAGCAATAAATCAAGAGAGTAAATACCTAATCTGCAACTCAAAGTGGATACAATTTTTGTCAACTTATAGAATGCTTTGTCTCTGTGTCTCTTACACACATGCATACGCGCACATGTGTGCACACACACATGTTGTAAAATCAAGAAGCTATCACCTTCATATTTAACACTGAATGGGTCTCACTGCTGTCTATTACACAGCGGATATCTGGATACACAACTTTCCTGTTTTCTTTGGTCCTACAGTGGGTTATTGACTTGAAAGGCAGAATCAAGTAAGATGCATCCAATCTGGTGATTTGAAATGTTTTCCTAATGACAGTAATTTTTCATTCATTGGATGCTGGAATGTTTTCTGAAAGTCCTAGACTGTTCTGGGCTCTTGCTATATGAAGAGGAAAAGGATAAAGGATTTGCTTGTGTAGGAGATCACAGGAATAAATTATAATTCTTTCTGTGTGTATGGGGTAGGGGGATACATGTGCATGCTTGAGTGGGTACAGCATGTGTGTGTGTGTGGGGGGGTTGTGCAACAAGTGAATTTGTCTCAGTTTTGTTTCTTGAGACAGGATCTCTCCCTGTCTCACTGATTAGGAGCTCACTGATTAGGTTAAGCAGACTAGCCAGAGAACTTCAGGGGCCCACCTGTCTTTACCTCCCAACCCTGGTGCCCCACTCATAGCTTCTTAGGGGGGCTCAGGGGATTGAACTTGGGTCCCTGGTGCCCCACTCACAGCTTCTTAGGAGTGTTCTGGGGATTGAACTTGGGTCCCTGGTGCCCCACTCACAGCATTTTAGGAATGCTCTGGGGATTGAACTTGGGTCCCTGGTGCCCTACTCACAGCTTCTTAGGAGGGCCCTTGTAAAAAAAATATAGCTAATTAAACTATTTAACCAGTTTTTAGATTATTGTTGCTTGTTCAGCGACTGTTCCTTAACCAACCATTATAAATGAGCACACAGAGACCACATGAATTTTATCAAGACTAGGCCTGAGTTGAGGAATCTTAGCCCATCTATGCTAGCTCATAATTCTATTACCCAAATATGATCCCATATATACATACATCCCCTTGGACTGCCATTGTCCATGCCATGCCTATGTTCCTGGCCATGCGGAATGAGGTTCTTTTTCCTAACCCATGGTGTGTGTCTTCCTTCCTGCTGCTCTTGGCTGCACTGAATTCTTCTCTGTCTAAAGTGCAGGCTTCCTGTTAGGAAGTCCCACCTTTCTCTGTCTTTGCCCAATCTCAGGCCTCGGCATTTTATTTAACCAATCAGAGTCAATGTAAGAAACAGACAGCAAGCAGGACCAATTAGTTAACATTTAGAATGCTTAACACTACCCCAACAGGCCCTGGGGATGGAACTGAACTCCGGTCCTTTTGTTTGCACAGTTGGCACGTTCCTTTCCCCAGCACCTATAGACTACAGTTCTTGAGGCAAAAGATCTAAGAAACTACCAAATTACCAAATTACTGTACTAAGGGAACCTAATTAAGTAGCTTACCTTCAGTGAGAGGCTTCAAGGATGGAAAGCAATTCAGGCAAACAAATCCTGGCTTACAAGGTCATGCACATTCCTGGAGCAGGTAGGTGATAGCACTCACTAGCAGAGATTGACCAAGTTGATTTTGCTTGCAAAATATAAATCATTTATAAGCAGGAATACTGAATTCACAGGCTGTTCTTGGCATCATCTTAATATTCTTACTTCTTGCCTATACCATCTCCAAACATTCAACACATCCTATTGAAAAAAATGTAAATGGCAGCCGGGCATAGTGGCGCACGACTTTAATCCCAGCACTTGGGAGGCAGAGCCAGGTGGATCTCTGTGAGTTCAAGGCCAGCCTAGTCTACAGAGTGAGTTCCAGGATAGCCAGGGCTACACAAAGAAAACCTGTCTCAAAAACCAAAAAAATCTAAATGGCACATATCTATAATCACAGCATTCAAGAGGCTGAGGCAGGAGGATTGTGACTTTGAGGCTAGCTAGGGCTACATAATGAGACTTCATTAAAAAAAAAAAAGCTGTCATCTTTTTGTTAAAACACACACCCCAGCTCACATCTCCATGACTACTAGCCTCATCCAAATTACCTAATCTGGACTATGACAAAAATTTGCTAATAGGTTGTATTAGTTTTCTGTTGCTGAGAAACAAATTCTACATGAATGAGTGACAGCTTAAAAATACACAAATGTCCTAAGTTAGTTTCCCTGGGTAGGAATCTTAAATCACATGTCCCTCTCAGGTCCCAGTCTGTAATGAAGGCATTTGCAGGCTACATTCTCAGCCTTGGTTTCATCAGGAAAGAGCACACTTCCAAGTTCACGCACAGACTGTGAAAGCCAGCTCTCTGTGGTTATATAACAGAGGCACAGCATCTTATTGGCTCCCAGATAAGGGCCTCTCTTGGGTCTGAGGTGCCTCTCACAGTTCCTGGCAAGTGGCCTTTCCTTGGGCAGTTCACTCTGGCATGGTTGTCTTGTAATCAGCGAATCTCTAGATTGGCACTGCTAACACAAGTCTTAGGCAGCCTGGCAAAGCCTGAGTGTGGTCTCTACTCATCGTTGCTAGCTTCTGTTCATTAGTCCCGACACCACAGAGGAGAGAGGACCAGGCCAGGGCATAAATCCCTGGGTGCACCAGAAAGTGTGGTCACCATATTAGTGTCTCAACGTCTTCTCATCCTGTCCTGTATTTTATTATACAGGAATTACCAATAACAAACCTGTTGTAATGTAAAACTAAATGACATTCTTTAGTTCACAAACCCTAGAGGCCTTATACTTATGCATAGGTGATCACTGACTGTGCCATTTGTTTCATTTTCAGCCAGTTGTCCCTGGCCTGTCCCTCCCCAGTCACATAGTCGATAGCTTAGTTCTTATTGGGCCACCTTTTCTATCCTCACTTCTTCCCTTCTCCCTAAGCACTAGTAGCCACCATTCTTTTTTTTTTGAGACAGAGTTTCTCTGTGTATCAGCGCTGGTTATCCTGGAATCACTTTGTAGACCAGGCTGTCCTTGAATTCATAGAGATCCACCTGCCTCTGCCTCCCAAGTGCTGGGATTAAAGGTGTGTGCCACCACGCCCGGCAAGTACAGACAGCTGTGAACTGCCATGTGGGTGTTGGGATTTGAACCCAGGTCCCTTGAAAGAGCAGGCAATGTTCTTAAACTCTGAGCCATCTCTCTTAATTTATCTTAGATGACTGTTTTTAGAGTCCACATACTGGTGACATCATGTGGTACTTTTTTCTTTGCCTGATTTACACCGCTGAAAGATCCCCACTTCCATGCATGTGGGCATCAATGACAGGATTTCACTTTTTATGGCTGAATATGATTTCAGGGCATATATTCATCCCATTTCCTCTATCCACCCATCAGTTGATGGACATTAAGGTTGTTTCTATTTCTTCTGGGTTCTGTGGATTGTACTTGGTCCTCCTGAATGACGCAGAACATTGCTTCATATAGCTATTGGTCATTTCTTGATCTATTTAGATCTAATGGTCTTTTTTTTGGTTTTTCGAGACGGGGTATCTCTTTGTAGCTCTGGCTTTCTTGGAACTCATTCTATAGACCAGGCTGGCTTCGAACTCACAGAGATCTGCCTGCCTCTGCGTCCTGAGTGCTGGGATTAAAGGGTTACGTCACCATGCCCAGCAATAGATTATCTTCTCACTCTGAGGACTGTTTCCCTTGTTAAACAGTGTTATTACATTTGTTCACTTTTCCTTTTTCCCAATGCTTTGACATATTTTTATTTCAATACTCAGGAGAAGAAAAACAGAAAAGCATCTACAAAATGCAAAGTTGATCCTCAAAATGCTCAAAATGGATAGTGTGCGATTCAATATCCCCAAGACAAAGGTTGTACCTTGCCAGAGTTACACAGGGAAGTTCCAGGGGCAGTCTGGAGGTGGAGGGAGAAAGAGAGGACTGCAGGGAGAAATTTGTGTGGTTCTCATGGAAGGGATGGGAAGAGAAGAAGATCAACCAGGGGAGGATTGGTCACCTGGGAAGACCTCTTCTGTCTGACATTGTGGAAACTGGACCAAGGGTCCCGAGTATGAGAGCCCAGTCACAAGAACAAGGCTCTGAGGTGGATGGTTTGAATGAAAGGTGTGGCTGAAGGTAAGTTTTGCAATCAATTCTTCATCCTAAGTATAACCTGGTTCTAGGAAGGTGGGTTCCTTCAGTGTTAGCAGAGCCTGTGTGGGTGACTTCCAGGGGACAGACTACATTTCCTGCAGCCTTTGTAGCAAGGTTCAGTCAAGTAGCCAATTTATAATGAGGGGAATATACATGGAATCCATCCATTTTCAGTTTGTCATATACTATTCAGATTTTCCACATAATATTCCCCCACACTAACTACTCTGATGTCTAGAATGAGTGACCTCTCAACGGCGACCTCAGAAGCTGCTGTCACCAATAGTGACATCCTGGCCTTCCAGTGACTGCGAGGAAAGTCTCAGGACAACTTATTCATCTAACCAGAGATCCTGTGTATACCATTATTTCCTTTTGGGTGTGGCTATTATTAGGGTTGTTTGTCACCTGTTCTGTGTGGTTGTGTTGCATTTTGTTTTTGAGTAGCATATAGTAGACTGAATACAGGTGTTTTGCTTTGGTTTTGGTTTTTGTTTTTCGAGACAGGGTTTCTCTGTGTAGCCCTGACTGTTCTGGACTTACTCTGTACACCAGGCTACCCTTGAATTCAGAGATCTGGCTACCTCTGCCTCCTGAGTGCTGGGATTAAAGGCATGCGCCACCATGCCCGGCTTGAACACAGGTTTTAAATGAGGCTGAGCCAGGTTCTAATCGATGTGCCACCTCTTACTTTGTTCTTGCCTTTGTTAGAGTCTTTCGAAAATAATACTAATAGTATTTACTTCTAAGGGTAGATATAAGGACAGATGAATGAACAGAATCAGCATAAAACACTGTACCTTTTAATATACATGATAAGTTCTGTAAAGAGTGGTAAATGGGCCAGGCATGGTGGCACAACACCTTTTATCCCAACACTGAGGAGGTAGAGGCGGCCGGATCTCTATGAGTTCAAGGCCAGCCTGGTCTATAAGTCGAATCCAGGACAGCCAAGGCTACACAGAGAAACCTTGTCTTTAAAAAAAAAAAAAAAGTGGTGAACTGCTGACAGAACTTGGTATATGTGGTAGAAAGAGAGCTATAAACCTTGAATTAGATATCTGGGATCTTTATTCTGGGTTTATTAACTCCTGTCCTGTTGAAGATACCCATTCATGTCTCTGAGCTTTGCTTTCTTCTATGAGAACTCTGTAAAAGTTCTTAGGGAGCTGAATCAAGCCAAGTCTGCTATGATCCCTGGCTACATTCCAGAGATGTGCCAGCTTGATTTGTTTGATAAGCAAGAATTCTAGAAGAGAATTTCTTTGAACCGAAGGCATTGCTCTTTTAAAAAGAAGTCAGTAATGTAGATACCTCCCTCTCTAGGGCCTCGTGAAGGACTAAGCATGAGTGAGTTAGCTTGCCATGCTACCTTGGGAAAGGTTTTTCTTTCTTCCCCACATGACCTGCAATTCACAAGACTGTCCAGGCATAAACACGGTCTAGTAAGACTGAACCATAACCATGAATAAGGACAAACAGTACAACCAATGGACACAGTACATGATACAGGGTCACAGGGAAAGCACAGGGGCACACTGTGCCTGTTGGAAAGGCATACATATGCCAAGCACATGATCGGGCTGTCTTTTCTGATAAGTGAAGGACAGGAAAGCAACAAGGCTTGCAGGCTTATAGAAAGTAACTGGTCTCCAGTCAGGGCCTCTACATTCCAGAGTGGTTATTTACCATTTACTATAGCATGCTGTAGCCTTAGAACACACAAGTATCATAGAAAGGGCCTGGCCAGAGGCTACTTATTTTAGCTGTATCACAACTTTTCATTCACTCACTTCACCAATATTTATTATGTTGAATTTGCCCAAACAGCATTTAGATGCTGAGGACATAAATTCTTTTTTTTTTATTGAAAAATTCCTCCCTCTCTCCCTCCCTCCCTCCATCCCTTTCTTCCTTCCTTCCTTTCTTGAAAAAAAATTTTATTTTGTGAATTTCACTTCATGTACCCTGTTCCCTCCCATCTCCCACCTCCCCCCAGACCCACCCTTCCCCCTTGTAATCTGTCCCAGCATGAAAAATAGCAGCTCATTGTGGAAGCTGCAGTGTATCTCAGTATGTCCCACAATATTCTCCTTTGTCCATACATTCTGCTTGTAAATGTTCATTATAATGACTCCTTGGTCTTGTATGAGGCCTCTGCTTTCCACTACTCTGTCAATACTGGAACCTCACTGAAACTCCTCTCAGATATACTGTAATTATCCTGAGTCATGGAGATCCTGCAGTCCTGGGTTGTGGAACTAACCTCTTCTTGCACTCCAGCAGTTCATCCATGGGGTAGATATTGGGGTGGGCCAACTCAAAGCCCTGGTTCTGGACCTGCAACCCCCACTTGCATGGCCAATTCTACTATGGAAAGGTGCATGGTCTGCTCTCCCGAGTGCTGCAGCATGTGAGGGGCAGGGACAAATCTCCTGCTCTTGTGACCCCTTCTGGGCCAGCTCTTCTATCAGCCAATGGTGGTGAGGGCAAAAGGGAGGGGAGAGTATCTCTCCCTAGCCAACCCCACCACAAAGCAGACAGAAGGCAGGGCTGGCTCTCTCACACTCACTCCCTCAGGACTGGCTCATTCATAACCCCCACATCCAGGGCCAGGCAGAGTTCTTCTAGTTTCTGGTTTGTTTCTTGTCTTGTGAACCCATCTAGTGGTTGCCTGGTACTGGTCTGGTAGTCATCACAGGCCATGCCATGGATCCAAAGTGGTGTTGGTATTCAGCTTGCTTTTTTTTTTTTTCTTCTGGAATGTTAGGCTACTATTCATTCAGATGTTCATAGGTCAGAACACTGAATGTAGATATAGCCTCTCTCCTCTCTGCCACCTACTGATGCATATATGACATAGCAGCCACATCTACAATGCCTCTAGGGGCAGTGATGCATAAATTCTTATATTCATTTCAGTCTGAAAGACATAGTGATAAGGAGTTATTGGGTGGTAATAGCTGTCAAATGAAAGCAATAGAAAGGAGTGCAGTACAGAGGTAGGTTTCCTCATTGGGGTGCTGATAAGAGGTTGATGGTGAAGCACAGAAGTGAGAGAAGCAGGTTCCTAAGTGCCCCAAGGCAGAGCAGAAAAGCAAAAGAATGGCTTCAACAGAACAAACCAAGGAGGAGGGATATCAGCAAGACTGAGAAATGAGAAAGTGCTTGAGCTGCTTATAGTCAAATAGAGAAAGAATGGCTTCAACAGAACAAACCAAGGAGGAGGGATATCAGCAAGACTGAGAAATGAGAAAGTGCTTGAGCTGCTTACAGTCAAATAGAGAAAAAATAAAAAATGGAAAAAAAAAGCCTGTGTATGGAACATGGCTTGTGTGCTGAGCCAGATGGGAAGCCACAGGTGAGTTATGAGTAAATCACTCCTGAGAGGGCATCTGGAGATGGAACCCAGTTCCTCATGCTGGGTTGGTGCTTGAGCTCTGAGGTACATTCCTGGAGTTTGGTATTTATTTTAGAATTTGAGATAGGATCTCACTAAGTTTCCCAGTCTGGTCTTGAACTTTCTCTGTACCTCAGACAGGCCTTGAACTTGTGATGCTCCTGCCTCAGCCTCCTGAGTCAGGATCGAAGGTCTGTGCCACCATGACTAGCTGCTCTAACATTTAAAACAACCATCATGGATGATGTGTTAACTGGGGCAATGGTGTAGGTAACTAGGAAGAAGGCCAGAGATAGAAGGGCACCAGAAAGCAGCAGCCACAGTGGAGACCAGTGGCTGGACCCTGAACACACATAGAAGACAGAGACAAGCAATCCAGCTGAAGGTCTAGAACTCACCTGGTCCTGCTGCTTTTACTTCATTCAATTCCCATCCTGAGGTCAGATTGGAACATGGAGAGAAAGCAAAGCAAGAGTTAGAACAGCATACCGAGGAGCAAGGAACAAAAAGAAAATATAAATGCAACCAGAAAATAAAATCAGTTAAGATGTGAAAATTAATATCAACAGAAGTCAGAAAGAATGGAAAAGTAGGTGTGGTGTTCATTCTTCCACCATTCTCATCTCTTCTCTGGGGACCACACAAAGGAGAGATTGCACAGGGCATGGTGGTGTAGAACACTAATTGGTGTACTGAGCATTAAAGTGAGATTCTGTCTCCCAAATCAACCGCTGGAAGTGTAACTCAGTGCTGTACAAGGTACTTGGTTCCGTCCTCCACACATCAAAACGAAGGCTGTTTCCTGTATTGGCAAAAGGCCCCAAGAAACACTAGGAAGTGCTTCTTTTCAATGGGCCTTCACCTCAGTGGGAAGTTGAAATAGGAGATGTCTCTTCCTTCCTTCCTTCCTTCCTTCCTTCCTTCCTTCATTCCTTCCTTCCTTCCTTCCTTTCTTCCTTCTTTCTTTCTTTTTTAAAGACTGTCTCATATTTCTCATGCTGCCCTCACACTTACTAGGTACCCGAGGATGACCCTGAACTTCTGATTTTGCTCTACCTTGCTGGGGTAACAGCTGTACTCCACCATACCTGGTCTAACGCAGTGCCGGGGATCAGGCGCAGGGCTTTGACCATGGCAGGCAAGTATTCAACAACTGAACTACATCCCCAGCCAGAGAGATACATTTTCTCCAAGGGAAAGTGAAGGCCTGTGCTGGAGGAGGGAGTGTCTGCTCAGGGGTATAAACTCTATGAATCTATTAATCATCACTTTGGATGAAAGTTAAGTAGGGGGTGTTGATCCAGAATATTTTCCTCCCACCTTCCAGGATAATCTGATTTCTTTGTTGTTTTCAAAGATGAACTATCATCTGTTCCAGATCTCCCGTACAGTCACAAAACTGGTTTTCTGAGGTGTGTGTTGTTTCATCTACTCACAGTACCCTTGGGAGGGAATGAGAAACAAACGTTTTTAAGTATGGGAGGGAAAAGGTCAAACAGAAGTTGCAACTTCCCCTGAAGATTACACTCCCACTACTGGCCAGCAGGTCTGAGAAGGCTCCCTGTCCCTGCAGCTTTTTGAGTCTGTGAAGGAAGTTCCCGTGATAAGTCTTGAAGAAAGATTGCAGGAGTCACATTCTTCAGAGACCTGCAATGTGCTCATGCATTTAACACAATCTCAAAATTCAATAGGACTCTTCCTCTAATTTGATCTCCTGTCCTTAGCTGTCAACACAGGTGCACTAAGTTAGTTAATGGCTGGAGGAAAACAGAATAAAGAAGTGATCTTATAGAGACTGGCTACTTTCTCTTCCCCTAGAGCTTGCTTTAATCAACAAGTCCAAAGACTCACCCAGCCTCCTGTTTGTATACAATGTTGCCAGAAGAATTTACCCTGGTAAATAATGTCTTTTCTTCAGAATTTTCAGTGTTCCAACTGGGATATTTTGTAAAATAAAATTGTTTCTCCACTGTGACCTTGTGTTCCATTTATGAAATGTTTCAACAAATGGGATGAGGGGTGGGGTGGGGTGGGGGAGGTCAAACCCAATGCTATGACCCTTCCCTTGCTCTCAGCAGTCCCTTCTGTTGTGCTCTTCGTTGTTTCGATTCATCTTTCCTTTTCTGTCCTTCTAAGCTAGGCAGAACAGGCAGCAGAGGGATTTTGAGGTGAAGCAGAAAAGACCATCTCTGCTCACACGCAACTCAAGCTACACGGACCCTCCACTGGGATAGACTTGCCAATAGCTTTGCCCCAGCCTAGAGTCTGCCCTTCACTTTTCTTATCTTCCTCTTCCCTTGCGGACAGGATGTTAACTGCCCATGGTTTTACCATAATCTGGTCTTTCACATAAACAGAGGACCCTCCACCACCCAACCCAGCTTTCTCCCTCAGCATTTTTCTAATACACGGGCATCCATGCTTGTATCTCTCTTTTTCTAAGTAAATGACTCCTCTCTCTCTCTCTCTCATTGGGTTTTCATTTTATTCTGGACTCTAAGCAGCCATATCATTTTGACAGATGGGACTCTGAGGTGGTAGCTGCTGCTCTTACTTACTAAAGTGTTCTAGCAACTTGTCTTTATCTCGGTGAATGTGCAGATATAAGAGCAAAGCCCTATAGCTACTAACTTGAAAGCAATGCTTCCCAGATTTCCAGTTACACAATCATAAAATCAATTGGTGATAACCAGACAAGGGGTGGAAGTCACAGTAAATGCACAAATCGCTGTCAGTCGTGATGTGGAAAAGGCCCTGGGGAGCATGCCAACATTTACAATTAAAGAATAAAGAATTGCACTAAAAATAAAGTTTCATTTAACTGTATGAATTTGTATGATAAGTAATCTTGGACACTCACTGGTTTTTATACCACATGTCACTCTTCTCCTTTCTCTTCTTCCTGTCTGAATTATTTCCTTTTCCTAAGGCGTCACCCCTGATTAAAACCTGCACCCTTTACGGACCACAGCTCCCTAACAGAATCCACAAGAAGACAGGAATATGGCTATACTGAAAATGAATTTCACATTGGAATGAATAGTAGTGCAGTAGTTTAAATAAGAATGCTATAGACTCATATGTTTGAATGTTTAGTCATTCAGTGGTCACACTATTTGAGAAAGATCTGGATTTATGTTCTTGTTAAAGTAGGTGTGGCTTTGTTGTAGGATGTAAGTCACTGGGAGTGGAATTGGGGATTTCAAAATTCCCAGCTAGGCCCACTATCTTTCTCTTCCCACTGCCTGAGAATCCAGATGAAGAACTCTCAGTTTCTTCTCCTGTGTGATGTCTGCTTGCATGCTACCATGCTCCCTGACATGATGATAATGGACTAAATCTCTGAAACTGTAAGCCAGTCCCCAATTAAATATTTTCCTTCATAAGAATTGTCATGGTCATGGTGTCTCTTCACAGCAATAGAATGCCAACCAAGAGAGAAGTTGGTACCACGGAACAGGGTATTATTGTGACAGACCTGACCAGGTTCCTGGTTGGCAGAGTGTAGACTTTGGATTAGGAAAGTAGTTGAGCACTTTAAGCAAGGATTAATGGACCATACTAGTAGGTATGGAAAATAGTGGTACTGGGGGTAATGTAGATTATGACAGCTGGCCTCAAGAGGTTTCAGAAGAGAAGAATATTAGTAAGTGGCCTAGAAACCATTTTTCTGACATGTTGGCAAAAATGTGGCTGCTTTTTGCCTTATCTTAAAAACTACCTAAAGCTAAATTGAAGAGTTTTGGATTATGGTGTTGGCAGAAGAGATCTCAAGACCACCTAGTATTGACTGCGTTCTGAGCTTATTAGTGGCCACTTGCCAATCTCTAATGAAAAGGATCAAGCTAGACAAATAGAAATACAGAATGTATAGTTTAAGGAAAAAATACATACCAGGAAATGTAATGTTGGAGCCAAGTTCAGTGCTCAAGGGGATAAAGAATTTCAAGAAAAGCCTGATGCTAAATGGAATAATGGGAGTGGTGACCTCTGGGAAAGACCCCATCCAGCTAAGCTTCCAGCTTGTGGAAAGGGATTAAGTAGCACTTGAGCAGTGAAGGAAACCATGGAAAACAGACAGATGTATTTGAACAAAAGGCCTAAGTTCCAGGCTCAAGAAGCCACAGAATTTGGCAGCTTCAGCCATATGGTTCTGGCTTTAGAGTCAAGGAAACAAGGAAAGAGTTGTGGAATATTTCTCCATGGCTAGGGAAAGCCCCAGAGGCCAGGCATGTGTTAAGGGTATCCCTGCATGGAGGCCCAGAGAGGCCATTTCGTGAAGTTGTGAAGGTGAACCCTAGATTGCCTTGGAGACCTCAAGGTATTGGAGACCCCAAGATGTTGGAGATACCAGAGCTGTGGAATACTTGCCAAGAAGAGCTGCTACCAGGGAATGGAACCAGCCTAAGAGAGAGGTGTGTTACAGTCAACAATGCTGAAAGGAGTTGGAGTTCTAAAGACTGCTTTGACATCAGACATAGAAATGAAGAGCTTGATGTTTACCCTGCTGGTGTTCCTCACTATGTTCCCTTTTGTCCCTTTCAAAGGGTAAAATATATTCTGTGCCACTATATATTGGAAATATGTGATGCTGTTAATTATAATTTTATGGCAGGTTACAATTAAGATATTGCCTTGAGCCTCAGAAGGAACTTTGAACTTTGGTTTTAAACAGTATTGAGACTGCTATAGATTATGAGGACGTTTGAAGTAAGACTGAAATCATTTTTGCATTTTAATAAGGCTACAGACCTGAGGACCAGGGTGGTTTGAATAAGAATGCCTCCTTCCCCAATGGACTCATGTATTTTAATGCTTAGTCACCAGGGAGTGGCACTACTTGAGCAGGATTAGGAGCTGTGTCCTTGTTGGAGTAGTGGTGACCTTGTTGGAGGAAGTGTCATTGGAGGTGGGCTTTGAGGTTCAAAGGCCCAAGCCAGGCCCAGTATCTCTCTTCCTGCTGCCTGTGGATCCAGATGGAGAACTCACAACTCCTTCTCCAACACCATGCCTGCCCTGTGCGCTGTCATGCTCCCTACCATAATGATAGTAGACTAAGTTTTGAAACTGTAAGCAAGCCCCAATTAAATACTTTCTTTCATAAAAGCTGTTGTGGTCACCTTATCTCAACACTGACCAAGACAAATAGTCTTCAAGTATGAATTTTTAAAGAGATTTATTATGTAAATTTAGCTTTTTAACTTGTCTGAGAAATAGCATAAACATCTCTGCGCTGACAATCTGGCTTACAGCCAGCTCTCTGCTGGCCCACAAAAGTCAGGCCATGTTGCTTTCTTTGCCTTCAAGAATGCAACAGCCAAGACTGAATAAAGAAAATTCCATAGCAAGCAGAGATCAAGTGTCTGAGCAGTGTCTCGCATTAAACCACCCAGGATGGTAGGTCTGACAGCCCCACCCAGTGACAGTATTTAGAAGGCTGTAGTCATTCCCTGAACTGGCAGAGGAGAGCCCAAGCTTTACAAGATTGGATGATTCTTGTCGACCTCACCAGCATCTAAAAGTTTCCTCACACATAAATAACTGATGCTAAGCCTCATAGCAGAAGCTTTATCAAGAGGTGAGCTCACATTGCAGGGAACTGGCAGCTGATGAGTGGCTCATAAAAAGCTTCGACTCTGCTTCACCAAGATCTTGCTGCCTCTCTAGCTTTTCTCTTTGATGCTCAGAACTCGCCCTACTTAACAACAACAACAAAAATAGAGGAAGAAAAGAGACAAGAATGTATATGTTAGTTTGTTTTAATTTGAATAAAATAAATTCTGTAAAAAAATAAATAAATATGGCTTGTATTTGGAAGCACCACTCAAGAGTATGTGATTGCATTACTAATAGGAATAATGGAGTAAATATGTCTTGTACCTCCTGGAACAGGGTCTCACTATGTAGCTTAGGCTGGCCTTGAACCTGAGATCGTCCTCCCTGAGACTCCTGATGTTGAGATGATTTCTTATTTTCTTAGTAGCACTCTTTTATTTATCCACATTTTAAATGCACCCAGATCAGATGCTGCCCAGGCCATATGCCCATCAGCAGCTTGTCTCTCTCTTCTCACAGCAGATCCTGAGTACAGCACACTTTCCTTCCTGAAAATGGTGCCATTTCTTCCTTCTGGGAGTCAGACAATTCTAAATGTGCACTATAGCAATTTATCAATCATGTGTCATGAAACCTCCCCCCCCCTTCCTTTGAACTCTAGAAAGGACCCCATTGATGGAGTGGTGTTAAGCATTCTAAATGTTAATTGGTCCTACTTGCTGTCTGTTACTTACATTGTCTCTGATTGGTTAAATAAATGCTGAGGCCTGGAGATTGGGCAAAGATGGAGGTAGGCAGGACCAAGGTGAGGGGGCTTCAGAGACAGAGAGCATCTTGGGAGAGAAGCCAGGAGCAGGAAGAAGGGGAAACACCTGCCATGAGTAGATTAAAGAAGATCATTCCATGTGGCCTGGAACATCGGCATAGGGTGAAGAATAACAGTCCAAAGGGATGTATGTATATAAGGGGCCATATTTGGGTAATAGAATTATGAGCTAGCTTAGATGGGCTAGGATTGTACAATTCAGGCCAAGGTTTGTTGGAATCCATCCAGTGTCTGTGTGTATTCATTTATAATGGCTGGTCAAGGATTAACACTGCTGACCAATTAATGATAATATAAATACTGGTTAAATCATTTAATTATCCATTTTTTCTACACCCCATTCTGCTCCAAGGTTGAACTGTCCTCAGAGTCCCTGTTATGCTATCTTTCCATGGCATTAATAGCTACTCTAATACTACAAGTTGCACTCAGTAGGACAGCCAACCTTAGAGTCTCTCTTGAACCCTAAGCCTAATAAATTCAAGTAGATATAATGTATTAGAGAAAAAATATCTAGTGAGTGTTATATTTATCCTGAAAGGATTTATATCTTAAAATGTTAAATACATTCATAAAATGCCAACGTATAGTATATATTACAATAAGCTGTAATCTTAGGTGCAAATACATAAAATGATAAATTTATATGATGTGTTTAATATTATGAAAAGCCTATGGTGGTTTCCTTTCTCTGGACTCCAAAGCTATTGGAGAAATAAAAATTCATCTATCAAACTGTTTTCTGATTCATTTGACAGACACTGCTCATTGGCTAACCCAGCACTCACGTTCACTTCTTTCCCCTGTCACCTTGTCACCAGACAGTTCCTTTTCCAGCTTCCGGTCATGCTGTAGAGGCCAAATGGTCAATTCGGAACAAGGCAGCATAAGTGTGTTGAATTCAAGGGAATCGTTTGGTTTTCAAACAAATGAGTTGGTGGTGTTGGCATTTCACAAGCTCATTTGAAAAGAACAAAACAAGGATATGTTGAATTCTGCAAAGGCAGTCTGACTGCATAATGTCGTGGGGAGGAAACAAAAGCACCTATCTTCCCGCCTGGTGATAAGAGAATTTTGGGATCCCGTTGAAAGTGTCTTGGGTCTTGGTGAGTTTAGCTCAGGTCCTGGAAAGCTTCATGGTGCCTATCTGCCTGAAGCCAGAATCTCTTAGGTCCTTATCTCACACATTTGAAGAGTGAAACTCTGGGTCCACAGAGGTGAATTTGTTAGTTTCTCAGGTGGGAACACAAGAGAGAAGACTTGCTGCTCCCATTTAGCAAGAGCACACCCCTGAGAAAAGGATAGATAGCCTTGAGGGGCTAGTCTAGGGGATCATTTAAAGGACTCAAGGTACAAATGGGGTGAGATATGGGGGAGGGGGGGAGGTTGAACTGATTAACCCTGAAGTGTGCAGGTGCCTGCTGTCAGCTTCAGTCTGATCGTCACAGGTAGCTCCCAGACAAGGATAAGGGTAACAAGGTAGCAGAACTCACCTGGCATTCCTAGACTCCAGCTAGAACATTCTTGGAACTGTGATTTGGGGACACTGCCTTCCTGACCAGTTCCTGTCTCCTCATTGCTGGGAGAGTAAGGGGCTCAGTCAAAAATGTTCTTTTAGAAGAAATACCCTAGGAGGAAATTGGAGGAGAGGAGAGAGACAAAAGGGAACACATCTTACCCTGCCCCTGTCCAACACACTTTTTCTTTTTTTCTTGAATGTTTGATGCCTTTAAGTACAGAAGCCAACCATCTTGTAGACCTAGGGTGGTGACCTGAGAATTAAAGGTAGAAGTCTGAAGACATCATAAAGACAGGAGAGGGACTGTGCAGAAATCATACCTAACTGCCTGTGTGCCCAGAGGAGTCTACGTACCATAGAGGTGGCTTTTAGCTTCCGGTGTGGAAGCAATGACTGTACTCATTCTATCAATTTTGTCACTTCTGTGTGAAGGCATGCATCACCACCCCAGGCATGGCCTCCCTTTAAAAATTACATTTATTTATCTATTACGGCTCCTAGGAATCCAACTCAAATAAGCTTGTTGGAAAGCACCAGCCCCTTGCCTCCTTTGGCACTTAAGAAGAAGCCCTCTCAGGGAGCAGGAAGCAGGGGCCTCAAAAGGAGGCCATGCCTGGCATGATGATGCACTCCCTTCCCTGAGCTCCTCTGAAGTTTGAGCAGTCTGAGGAGGTCCTGCTTCATGTTGCCCTTCTGGCTGGGTTCCTTCTGCCCCCATCCAGCTCATCCATGCGTCTCTGTTGTTTGTTCTCCGAAAGTCCTCTTTGTATGGCATTTTAATGAGAATCATGGCCAGTTTCAGAAGAACCTCACACAAAATTCCCTTTCTCTGGACCATAAACGACAAAACCGCTCATCCAAAGCTGGAGGAGATAAAAGCAAAATAAACTACATTCACTGTTAGAAAATGGTCCTAGCATTGCTGGGCATGCTTATAATTCCAAGAAGACCGAAGAAGGAAGATTTGCAGCGAGGTCTAGGACATCCTGGTCTATACAGTGAGTTTAAAGCCCTCTTAGGATACATAGTGACATGCTGTCTTTTAAATAGCAGGCAAAACACAAAATAAAAGTTAAAAGAAAGAAAATGAAATAAATAGGGGTTTCCAAAAGCATAAAATATGAACCATACTTTGAGCTACACCTCTGGCCTGATTGCTAGAGCAACAAACAATGTTATTTTCCACAAAGGCATAGGATACAAAAGTATCTGATAAATACAAAGTCACTTGCAACAACTGAATTCCAGAGTAACATTGTAACATTTAGTTGATAGAGTGTCAATAAGGAAGAGAGAAGAGAATGATGAACAAAGCTCAGCCACAAGGGGGTTCAGATCTACTAGCCTGCTCCCTCCCACCAGACACTGACAAAACAGAGCTCTTCTTACTGATTGATTCATGAGTCCCCCACACTGAATAGAATAACTTGATAACAAAGTGAACAATTTTTAAATCTTGCTTGCTAAGGAACCAGTCCCCGGAGAGCTCAGGCTTCATCACAACAGAAAAATTATCATGGCAACTCTTGTGTTCTAAGGGGTGACTCTGTTGGCTACATAATAGGCAATTTACTTTGAAGATACCATATCAGTCATGTTTGAGACAGCTTGGTGATGTCAAATGACCAATGGATTGATTTCTGCAGTCCTAGGAAGACTGGGTCTGAGGAAAAAGCCAATTTATTTTTCTTTGTGTTTTAATTATAGAAATATTATGAGCATCAGGCTGGTGAGATGCCTTAACAGATAAAGGGACCTGCCCCCAAGCCTGAGGGCCTGAGTTTCATTCTTGGGACCTACATATTTTATGAAGGAAACTGACTCCCGGGTTGCCTGTGACCTCCACCTGAATGTAAACAGTAGTGCGTTTAGTAATTCAAAGTCCAAGTGACGAGGCAGTACCTAAGCCCGACAAATGGTCTTGAAATTATTAAAGTTATTGAAGAAGAAACCAAGGCTATACCTGTGGAATTTTGGTAGAGTACTTCCCTAGTGAGTAAGCAACTAGGCTAGATCTTCAGCATTGAAAAAAAGCTACCACATTTAAGACTTAAAAAAATAAAGATCAGCCAGTGTAGTGGCATACTCTTTTAATCCCTGCACTTGGCAGGCAGAGGCAGAGGCACTTGGATCTCTGTGAGTTGAAGGCCAGCCTGATCTACAGAGTGAGTTCCAGGACAGCCAAGGCTACATAGTGAGACCCTATCATGAAAATGAAAAAAAAAAAAGAAAGAAAGTAAATATCAACACTAGGAAGCACAGAGGTGAACTGTGGACCTTCGTGCATGGTTTTATTAACTGTACTTTCAGCCTAAAGAATGGCAGTTGGATAGTCCATAAGATAAATTAATTTTAAAATAGGTCATATTAAGGAGATAAGAGCAAGTTGAAAAGGTCATATATTTCCTTTTTATGACCATGACAGGTCATTTTACTATTTCCATTTTTATCTTTATTGAAGTACAAATTACACAAAAGGAAATACATGGCAGTTTGGTTATCAGTTTGATGAGTTTTGACAAATGCTTCTGATCACATTATCAACACGGTAAATGTTCTTTGTGTTCATGCACATTTGTGGTTTCTCTCAGGCAGCCCTCTTGATTTTTTCAGCATGAATTCTCTGTGGTATATATGTGATGGCAGCTCTGCTTATGCATGGCCTCCTTTGGTTAGCACTGTGTTTTTCACACACATACGCACTGCTGTGCACACCATCACTTTATGTTTGTTCTTAGCATTGGCAGTCAGTTGCTCACTTGGTAATGCACATTTTGATTATTTTTAGTTCTTGGCTATAAGCAGAGCTGTCGTGAATGTGTTTTGGGGGAACATGTTTTAATTTCTCTTTGTAGAATTTTAGACCACAGGGTACCAACCTAACATTATATTTATATAAGATTTTCACTTTCCTAAGTAATTGTTTTATTTATTCTTTTTTTCTCTTTTTTATTGTTGACATATCCTATATGCATATAATGTATTTGATTATATTGTGTATATTGTGATATTCACCCGCCCTAGTCAGTGTTCTATTGCTGTGAAGAGACACCAGGACCATGGCAATTCTTATAAAGGAAAACATTTAATTGGAGCTGGCTTACAGTTTTAGAGGTTTAGTTCATTGTCATCATGGTGGGTAGCAGGGTGGCACCCAGGAAGACATGGTGCTGGAAAAGGAGCTGAGAGTTTTACATCTGGATCTTCAGGCAGCAAGAATAGAGAAACTATAGGCTTGGAATGGGCTTCTTGAAAGCTGAAGTCCACTCTTAGTGAAACACTTTCTCCAACAAGGCCACACCTCCTAATTCTTCTGAAGTAGTGCCATGCCCTGATAACTGAGTGCTCAGACCTATGAGCCTATGGAGTCCATCCCCCTGTTCAAACTACCATAGTACCCCTCATTATCCTGTTTTATCCCTCTTCCTCTCTTGCTAACTCTGTTCTTTCCTCCCTCTGGTGGCTCACAGGAGAAACTTCCCCTATAGGCTCACGTATTGAATACTTTGTCCCTAGTTGGGACAAATAGTTTGTCCTATTTGGGGAGGTCATAGATCCTTTAGAAGGTAGACCTTTTTTGCAGAAAGCATGTCACTGTGGTGAGGCTTTGAGGGTTTATAGCATCATTCCACTAAGTCTTTGTTTGCTGCTTCTTGTGCGTGGATAAAATGTGATCATCTGGCTTCCTGCTCCATTTGTCATGCTGGTGCCTTCCTTGCTGTGATGTACTTAACACCACTAGAACCATACAAAGTCTTTCTTCCTTAAATTGCTTTTAATTGTGGTCTTTTACACAGCGACAGAGAAGCAGTTACGCTCTGTCTTTGTCCCTTTTTTTTTGTTGTTGCAGATCTTGTGCAGGTTGCCACAGCTGCTGTACATTGGTTACAATAGCTACCTATGCTCAGTAGTGTAGGTAGGTTGTAGACCCTTACATCCCTGTCAAAAATTAGTATTGCCAGTATTCTTAGTGTTAGCTACAGGATGATTCACTACAGATAGAAATGGTTCTGTAGTAAGAAAACAGACTCGAGCCCCATCCTGTCCATCCCATCGCACAGTTCATTCTTGTTACTTTATACCAAACTTTGACATCACAGAATCTATGCCAAGCATTTGATCTCTGATCCAACCAAATTAGTCTCTTTGAGAGATTATGAAGTACATTGCTACAAAGTGGGTTTTATGAATACCCGTTCTGTTTGGCAATGTGTATGCCTCTTCTTTTCTTCATTAGCAATGAGTGTCAAGATAAGTGTATTGAGCACAATTCATTTGTTTGCTTGTTTTTATTTTATTATTTTATGTGTATATATATATATATATATATATATATATATACACCCACCCACCCACCATGTGTGTGCTGGGCACCTAACTTGGGTCCTTTCCAAGAGCTACAAGTGTTCTTAACTATCATGTCATGTCTCTACCAACTTTTACTAGTTTTACTTTTTGAGACAAAGCTGCCCTGGAACTTACAGTCCTCCTGTCTCAGCCTTCTAAATGAACTGAAATTCTTATGCTAGTATCTTATTTGAAAAAAAAAAAGTGAAAACAGAAGTTAATATTTAGGTGAAACAAATACACAGACCATAGGCTTCTGTGCCTGTTTCTTAGGAATCTAAATGATTGGTATGTGGTTTTAAGAAACCATTCCCATTGAGATGGGACTATGCAATCTTAATTTTCTCACAGTTTTCTATATAGAAAGGGTCACTGTGTAGAAAACAAAACAAAACAAAACAACAACAAAAAAAAACCCCTCTCTTTGTCTGATCTCACATCACAAAACTCAGCACAGGGGACATCTGTGACCCAAAGATATGGGGCTTTCTCCCTACCAGCAAGCAATCAGTTCTGCAGTGATATCGTGGGTGTCCTCTAAGTTAATTTTGAGACCATTTACTTGGTGATAGCCCAGATATCATAGGTAAAAGTTTTAACACACAAGACTGCTCCCACCTGCAGGTGCCAGTCAGCAACCATAGGTTGCTTTCCCTGGGCTAGGGACGCAGATGAAGAGCTGAGGAAGGTAAAGCATAGGATGGGAGATGCAGGGTGTCTAACCCTTCCCTGGATATGCCACCTTCATATGTTTGAGAGTCAGGAAGCTCTGTGTCCCTGTCCTTGCATAAGCATAATAGCCAGGTGGACAATCGTATAGAAATGTAATTAGACAAAGTATGTAGGCTGCTCCTAGATCTGGGAGGGGCCTTCTGCCCAGATTATTCTTGGCTTCTCTATGAAGCACCATTGTGAAGTGACTCTTGTAATCTGCCATCAGATCGGATGAGTCAGAGACTTTCTTATGTCCAACTCCAAGGTAGAGAGGCAAGTGGATATTTATCTCTATGGCGCCTCTGAAAAAGAGAAATTCTCGTTTTCATCACTTGTCTTTGGGTCAGGGATTTATGAAAGAAAAGTTAAATATGTATATCATAATATCATAACCACATTTAATAAAGTAGTTTCAAAATAAAGTCTGAAAGCATGTATTTATTTATAATAACCACTGGGGAGGTGGAGACAGGAGGTTGAGGAGTTCAAGACCAGCTTCAGGTATGTAGTGAGTTCATGATAACCTGGGCTACAGGCGATCCTGCCTCAACAATCCTTCTAAAAATCCTAGAATTGTTGTTCTTTATTGTTTAATCAGGTTTACTGGTAGAGAAAGGCTGACTTGTCTGGGCAACTGGCAGAATCTCCAGGACCCCCGAGTTGTGGAACACTCATCGTTTCCAACATTCTGGTGAAAGTAGTGCAGCAGAGTGGCTAAACTTGTGTACTCACACCCAGAAAGCGCAAGTCCAAATCTTGTTCAGAGGCAGAAGAGAAAGACAGAGATTATAGGGCTTTGAGGAGGAGACGCACCCTCACCCAGGAATACAGTTGAAGCCTCCATGACATCAGAGAAACAAATTAATTATAGCACCTTAGCAACCACTTTAGGTCTTTCCCTTCCCTCCCACCCCCAGCTGTCAGCTGACTGTTTTCTGGCAATTTCACCAGAAACCCACTTTATAGGGAAAGGACTTGTGCTTGACCAACGCCTGTGTAAACCTAGTAGCTTTTGCCTTTCCCTTCTCGGACTCCAATTCCACCCCAGGCATCTCCAGAGTCACTTTGTCACTTATCAGAAGAGAAAGAGAGAAAAAGAAAAAGAAAGCATCCTTGGGGAAGAACAACAACAAAAACACTCCTGATAACCCTTTGAGATGTAATATGCGCATCTATGTTACTTACGTGGTAAATATGGCCAATGCTAAGACTTTGACTCTCTCATACTTTGCTTCGTTCCCTTGAGGAGCCATGTCTACACTTGAGTTTGTCTTATGTGTCTTACCTTTTGCAGCTTCCTTGAGAAGCCCACCCTATGCTCTGTGGGTGTGTCTTGCTTTTTCTCTGAGTGCTGCTCTATCTCTTACACTTGTACGTAAGCCTGTAGTGAAATCTCTTCAATCAAATCTCCAGTTGTACTTCTAACAGGGAAGGCCTGTTTTCTGCATTGAACCCATAACTCTGGTTTGGCCTGAGTATAGTTCCCTAACAGATTAGGAGAACACTGCAGACCACTGAGAGGACAGTATGGGACTGTATCTGTTCCTGTACCACCAATAGTTCCACATTTGCCAGATGGGCAGCCTCGGGAAAGCTGTTAGATGTCTTTCTTCTCAGGTACTCATTTATAAAGAAAGGGCAGCAACATCCTCTACACGCTAGAGAATCAGAGTTAAAATGCAGTAAAATATTGTGAATGTGCCTGACACATTCTCCGTAAACAGATACAGATAGATAGCTACCAGTTTTCACTTAACAAGCAGAGTGTCTTCTGTGCACATGGCTGAAGATAACTGAAATGCTGAAGGTGTATGGTAAGTAAGTCAGAGACCATTAGGGTATGTGTAGAATCAGAAGTTTAAAGAAATTCAGCAATTGATTAGTAATGTTTGGGAAGTGGGGCAGAGAGAGAAAGAGAGAATTTATTTTCAGTGAAAGCACATTTCTGATGTGTTGCTTTTGTGCACTAGGCTTGCCACTCAAATGTAAGCATGGGCTGTATGAATTATATATTCCTTTGGTTGGTTGACCTATTTCCCATTTAACAGTTTTCTTATCTTCACTTTCTGTTTCCTTTTGATTTTTGGTGTTTTGAGACAGTATCTCTCTGTGGCTGTCTTGGGGCTGGCCTTGAACTCCTCCCAAATGCAAGGATTAAAGGCAGGTGTTGCCATGTCTGGCTCATCCACACTTTCTGCTTCCTGAGAGAGGCATTTCTGCTTGTGACACCCTATATAAGCAAATAGTAACTAAACCAGTGATGGGCACAGAGTATATGACAAGTAGAGATCTTCCCCAGTAAACTGACTTGGTTACTAAAAGAGTAAACATTTCTATGGTTCCTGGCCTTTCTCACATATTGGATAATGATAGAGGAAAATATTATTCTCAGGGAAGAGCTCCTAGAATCCAGCTGTTGTGGAAGGAGGTGAAACTGTGGTTGAGGTGTAATATATAAAAGAATAACTAACTAACTTGCTAGCTAAATAGATAGATAAATAAATAAATAAATAAAATCAGAGCGTGAAGGGTTGGTGGCAGCAAAATGAAACTGACGAAGTCTGGATGGAAATGAACAGAGATGCCTCGGCCATGGCTCAGCAGGAAACCGTCCCTGCAGCCTGAATTATGCCCTGGATTCTTGGCTAGCAGTGAGTCTTGACTATCACTTGCATTAAGGCACTTTGATCTTAGACCTAATGTCTGCCATCTAATCAGTAACCAGTATGAAAGCAAGAGTATGTTGCATCCCAGGAGTACGTTGATCAAGTCCACAAGGTCAGTTGATTTTGCTTCTATGACCGTCAGGAAGTCCCCCTTTGCCACTGGCTCTCTACCTTCTCCATTTCCCCAAAGGATCAGTTCTGCTCTTGCCTTCTGTGTTTGTGTTTTTAGCAGGTTTTTGGCTGTATAGTCATGCTTGTCTCCAACTAGTAACCCTCCTGCCCCAGTCTCTTGAGTGGTGGGATTACAGGCATGCACCTCCATACCTGGCTACTCTCACCATCTTAATCTGTCTTATTCCTCCCCATATTGCTACTTTTTAGAGAAATAAAAAGCAGGCCCATTCCATATACTCTTGGTTGAGAAAAAGAGAAAGTTAACTCATAGTAAAGTATCTCAAGTGGTATTTCTCACATGGTGGGAGAAAGCTAAGACATTCTTATGACCTTGCTAATGGTAGGCATTGAACAATGCTTCTAGCCAATCAGTGGATGGTGGTGTGCGTGATGGGTAACATAAAAACTGTGAAAGAGGCTATGGTCTGTTCCTCATCAGTTGAAGTGCCTGCCTCCCCAGCTTCTATTTCAGGTGTCCGGAGGGGGGGGGGTGTACAGCTTCTCTAGCACAGCCTTGTATGTACCCCCTACAGAGATTGGCACAGTAAATGATAAGGGAAGTAATCCAGTGAACAGCACCCATCATCAAACATTCAGAGTCCAGAGGAGTTCATATCACCACATCATTCAGGCTCTGATCTTAGGAAATAGGTGGGAATAGTACTAGGAATGCCAGATGAGACAGGCAGAACTGCCCTCATTGTACACGTAGGAGCGTACCCTCTGTTCCAGGGCCTTATACACTGGGCAGAATGACTGTGGGCTTTTGGTTTTAGTTTTAGTTTAGTTTATATCTAAAATGTATTTAGATATATTCCTAAATATTTCTGTTATGTAGCATTGACTGACCCCAAATATTCTATACAGGCCAAGGTGGCCTCAACCTTGGGATCCTCCTGCCTTAGGGCAGTAGTTACAGATTGTGCACTGGACCTGGTTTCTTTCTTTGCTCAAGAGTCCAACCCCTTGGTCAACTACAGGCAACTTTTTAAAAAAAAACTCTCTAGAAATGAGTTCCAGAGGAAGGTTAAAAATTTAATAGGTAACATAAATCCTTGAAGCCTACCTACCAACTAGGGATATGAACCCCAGTAAATGCTCCTTCTTTTAAACAAATATTTGAGACCTACTCATCCACCGAGTCCTCTAGACTGAGCTTCCAGTGTAGAGTATATTCTCTTAATTCCATCTACCTGTTTGATTAGGTTCTAAAATCCTGCTGAGTAAAACTTGAGGGGCTCTGCTCGGCATCTACTCTGCACATTTTCATTGATATCTATGACAGTTAGTACCTTCTGCCAACTTGACAGGGTGCCGAATCACCTAGTAGATAGTCCCTGGGTTCTTCTGTGAGGGACTAGTCAAATTAAGGTAGCTTTGAGACAAGCTTGTGAGTGATTGTTTATATCAGGTTAACTGAGGCAGGTTAACTTGACTATGGGTGGCACCGTCCCATGGGATGGCAGCTGGATGGATAAAAAGGAGGAATCAAGCTCAACACCAGAATTCATCGTCCCGGGTTCCTGACTGTGGATGTAATGTGACAAGCAGCCTCAAGCTCCTGCCACCGAGACTTCTCCCTGGTGAATCATATTTCCCTCAAATTGTAAACTGAAGTGAACCTTCACTCTCTCCCGTTGCATCTTATCAGGTGTCTTGTCATGGCAAGATACTAACAAGAGAGTAACTGATGCAGCATCTTTCACAGTTGTCTATGTGATTTGCATAGTCTGGGGAGCCAAGCCCCGTGTCTTGAGCTTGGTTGTCAGGCTCCCTCACTGGTCAGGAAGCCTCTCGCATGGTCAGCTGAAGTGTCACTTAGTACACATCAGGGTTCATCTCCACTTTGATTGCTCTTGTCAAGCTCTTATCAGCCAATCTGAGCCAGTGGGCATGCTGGCTCCTCCTCGTGGGCCAACCATGTAGCAAACAGGAGAAGAAGCTGCAGGGCACTGCAGTATCTAGTTCATAATGGAAAATCCAGATCAGAGCAGCTGGGTCTTACATCTGGAGGAAATGCCTTCACATGACCCAAGTTCCTCTCTGAAGGGAGGCCATTCACACACCAGAAAAATCATGGTGTTGCCAAAGGATAAAGATGTGCTTTGTTTTCACTCCATCCTCTCAAGTAGGGCCACAGGAAAACCCAGGCAACAGCACGGCTTTGGATCATAAAGAAATGGGAAACAAGCTCTATCTGTATCCTAAATTGCAGTATATATATATTTATGTATATATATACTGCAATTTAGGATACATATATATATATATATATAAAGAGACAGCTATTCCTTACAATCTTATCATAGTTTCAAAGGGCATATCATATCTCCTAAGAATTTCTGGTACGTAAACCCATTTGAGCAAACATTCTAACATGTTCCCTTCCTGTGTTCCTTCACTTTTTTCTCCTCCTCTCCTTCTGTCCTGTTGTTACCCCTACCAACCTTCCTCAGCCAATAAACTCAACAAATACTTGTTGGTTTCCTCTTTTGTGTAGAGGTAGGTACACACAGAGTGAACTACACAATCATCAGCCTTTAGAAGCTTAGCATTTCAGAAGGGCAAAAGTAAGAGGAAGAACCAGAAATGATAAAAGTACACAAATTACAATAAAAAGGCAACAAAGGGAACAGAGGAGGCAGCTGAGTCAGTAAGTGCTGGCCATGAGGACCTGAGTTCAGATCCCTAGATGCTGGGCATGGCTATGTGCCCATATAGTCTTAGCCCTGGGGAGTCAGAGATAGGTAGATTCATGGAGCTCATTGAACAGCCAGCCTATCCAAATTTATGAACTTTGTGTTCAGTGATGTGACACCCTATCTCAAGAAATAAAGTGTAAAGCAACTGAAGACTTATCTGACATTAACTTCTGGGTCCATATGCATGTGCACACACATGTACCACAGGCACAAAGGTGAACACACACATATATTATACACATTACATACACACAAATAAGAAACACAACCCTGAGGGTATGTGCATTCATGAAGTGCCATTTCTATGTGGGACTTGAAGTACAGTGGGGCTTTAGACCAACAGGGGTCTGGAACAGAGTGGGATTCCAGAGGTGTTTTGTTGAAACACACATAGTGTAGGTATTCATGTGGGTGCAGATACATATGCATTTATGAGCATGTGTGTGGAGGACAGAGGACATCCTCAGGTACTATTACCCAGATGATCTCTACCGTTTCTTGTTGAGACATAGTCTCTCACTTGGTCTGGAACTCACCAAGTATGGTAAACTGGCTCGTCAGTGAGACTCTACTCCTGTTTCTCCAGTACCAAGATTGTAAGCATGTACCACCATGCCCAGCTTTAAAACAAAACAAACAAACAACCATAACCTCTGGGGCTCAAACTCAGGACCTCATGCTTGTGTGGCAAGCATTTTACCTACAGACCTATCTCCCCAGCCCCTGCTGCTGACTTTATGTTTATAACAACTAATCAGTTACACACAAAGAGGGACATGTGTTTAATCTCGACTATTTTATCATATTAAATAAAGCTTTACCAACATCACTGCATCAATTATGCAAACAAAGTTCATAGTCTATTCCTCCTATGCTTAGAGGTTGTGAAATCAAATTCCAAATGACCTGCTGCTGCCTCATCTCCTGTTCTTTGTGCAGCTGCCAGCTTGCAACACAGCAGGAAGTACTTGGGCATCACTGCCCTAGGGAAAATGGTGGCCAGTGTTTTCCCAGGGTGACAGCCTTTCTCTCTTCCAGGCTTTTGGAGCCTAAAGGGAGGAAATGTGTCTTAATTGAATGTTGTGTCAGAAGCTGAGAGAAGAATGATGAAGGGCCTCATGAAGGAGCGGTTTTCTTTACTATACTGTCTGTCTACACACACTTGCTGAGGCGTGGATATTATGCCTGAACGTATGTCTGCTTGGGAGGAGACCTCGCTGATTCTGCCCCAAGGACTCCATGTAGGACATCTACAATCCTCTGCTAAGGGGACTTGTCATTGTTTTTTGCCGCTGTCTTGAAGTTTCATAACAGACATTGTCAGGGTCCTGGCCTTTATTGTTTTCGTGTATTTCTCCTGTCTTCTTTATACTCTTACTTCTATTAGCCAGTTTGTTATTCCTAGGGGAAGAGAGCTGGAAGATCTTGGGGCTATGCCTTCTCTTGTTCCTTAGCCAATGACTGGCAGCACTGAATCTCAATGTTGTGAGGTGTGTTATGCACTCTAGAGCTCCCCTGTAAGATCAGGCTGGGACCCTGGGAGGGACCTGCCAGACATGGTGGCGTTTCCCTTCACTGCTGTGCTTCCTCAAAGGCGTTCCTGAGCACGCACTGCTGTAAGTCCCTTGGACTGGAGCCTTACTTCAGTAGTATATAATGAATGCTTAGTGAATGTCAGAGTCTACTTTTGAGCAATGAATGCATCCTTTTGGGATGGGGCAAATACTGTTATTTCTGACACTCATTCTGTCATTTATTTTGTTCAAATCTACGTTCCTTACATGAAAGAAAGCATGTCAGTTAGGGTTTCTGTTGCTGTGAAGAGATATCATGACCACAGCAACTCTTACAAAGGAAAACATTTAATTGGAGCTGGCTTACAGTTCAGAGGTTTAGTCCATTGTCATCACGGTGGGTAACATGGTGGCACGTAGGCAGACATGGTGCTGGAGAAGGAGCTGAGAGAGTTCTACAACTGGATTGGTAGGCAGCAGGAAATGAGAAAGACACTGGGCCTGATTTGAGCATTTGAAACCTCAGAGTCCATCCCCTGTGACACATTTCTTTCAGAAAGGTTACACCTACTCCAACAAGGCCACACCTTGAATAGGTCCCCCCTGTGAGCCTATGGGGACCGTTTTCATTCAAACCACCACAGAAAGAAAGAGAAAGAACAGTAGCAAGGCTTAGCTGTCACTCTAGGTCCCAGAGCTCAGGGTGAGGGAGAGGTATAAATTGCCAAGTGCAGGCAGACTCCCCAGTGCCTCATAGAAGTAGGTGAAGTTGGGGTGAATAAGTATATGCCAGGCAGCTTTTGGTTATTGTACAAAATGTGAAGATAGATCAAGTTTAAAAGAAAGCCTTCTCTTGACTCCATTCTCGAGGCTCCTGTTCATGGTCAGTTGGCTCGTGGCTTCTGGGCCTGTGGTAAGTCTGCACATTGAATGTGGAAACACATGCAAGTGAAGCTGCTCACCTCACAGCAGCTGGGAGGAAAAAGAGAGGCAGGAGCTGGGCTTCAACTATCTCTTCAAAGACACACTCTCAGTGGCCTTAACTTCCTCTCACTAGGCCCCAGTTGTAAAGGATGCCAAAGCTTCCCATGAAGCCATTGGCCAGGGACATAAGAGCCTTTGAGGGACACACATCATTCAAATTACATGGTGAATGATGGTAATGACCTGTTCTTTTGACACATACAAGGTAGTATGTGTTTACAGAAATAGGAGCTGTTTGTCTCCAAGTCTTCAGCATGACCACTGGTAATTATTTAAGGCCTCAGACTGCTTTTTTCCTATTCTTGCTTTTACATCAAGTCCTCACAACTCATTGTCCTGTTCTGAGAAAGAAGGGACTTTGTGCCATTTGAAAGCCTTCCCCCCCAACCCTTTCCTAGTACTTAACACTGGGCTTTGCCCACAGGGTAGATCCACAACAGTGTTTAACTAATTTGTTAGTGACTGTGTGTATGTATCCTATAGAAACATAACTAGAGGGAACAAAAGCCAATGTGACTGCTAGTGTTTAATTACAGTGTGATGAAATGAAAACTGCATTTTACTGCTTGGATTCTCAACTCTCACTTCCTTAACTCCTCCTGTCTCTCAGTGTTTCAAACTGGGTCCTTCATATTTCCCCCCTGGAGTGTTCACAGCTCACCTCTCCTCAACTTCCTGCCTCATATCCCCTTTTCCTCCTTCCTGTCATGCTGACAGGATGTATGGAAAGCCATTTTTATCCTGGGGCAAATGATGCTGGGGACACACTGAGCCATCATCACTCAGTTTTTTCTATCAGCTGCTCTGTGGAGTGGCTCTGGGCTGTCATTGTCTTTGCCACTCACTCCTGTGAATAAGATGCACTAGAGGTTTGCTAGCCAGTTGACAGAATTAGTCACTGCCGGCTGTTTAAACTTTGAGTGGTTTGCAAAGTTAAGAATTAAGTTTCTCTGGTTGAAATTCACTGGGATTGTAAAACACTCTGAAGAAGGTCTTGGAAGAAAAATGAAGGACAAAACACTTTTAGAAAGGAGTGTGTTGATAATCAGACTTATGAAATTAATTGGAGCAGAACATGATTTTAAAACTTAAAAAAAAAAAATGTGATTCAACATTCCCCAATCCTAGGGATTTATATCGTGGCTTTAAAGCAGGATTTGAAGCAACATCTTCTAAGGTGGAAATGGCTTCCATCTTATTAATAAATAAAACTATAGTGAAAACATGAAAAAAAAAAAAGAATTAAGTTTCTCAGCCGGGCAGTGGTGGCGCACGCCTTTAATCCCAGCACTTGGAAGGCAGAGGCAGGCAGATCTTTGCGAGTTCGAGGCCAGCCTGGCCTACAAATTGAGTCCAGGACAGCCAGGGCTACACAGAGAAACCCTGTCTCGAAAAACAAACAAACAAAAAAAAAAATTCAGTTTCTCGGACACACTAGCCACATCTGCCTGACAACCTCATCAGTCACTGCAGAGA
>CAJQZJ010004687.1:5908792-5919144 GCA_907164525.1 Lophiomys imhausi | reverse complement strand
ACATGCATGTGTGGGTATGTGAATGTGTGGGGGTGTACATGCATGTGTGGGTGTGTGTGTAGGGGTGTACATGCATATGTGTGTGTGTGTAGGGGTATACAGACATGTGTGGGTGTGTAAGTGTATAGAGGTGTACACACATGTATGGGGGAAGAATTCAACATCAGGTGTCTTTCTCAATTACATTTCACTGTAATATATATATATTTTTTTTGTGGAAACAAGATCTCTCATTCAACCCAGAATTCACAGTGTCGCTAAATGCACAGGCTAGCAAGCCTCTGGTGTCTTTCTATCTCTCTGGAACTGGGATGACAGACGTGTAACACCATCCCCAAGTCTTTACATGGGTGCAGGAGTTCTGAATTCAGTTTCTCATGCTTGGGTGGTAAGCACTTACTGACCAAGCCACACTTTCCTCCTCTTGCAGACCTTTTTAGCTTTTAATATTCAAAGACTTGAAGACATGCCATAAATGGGGGAAAGGCGGCTCATCATAGACCAAAAAATGAGCAAAAATTTTAATCTCTGCATGATTTAATATTACTCTAGAAAAAAAAGACATATTAAGATGATGGGACACATTCAAGGAAAATAAATAAAATAGTAAGGCACTAGTGATGTGAAGGTTTATTCTGACTAGCATGACCTTGAAAGCAAGAACATTTAGATCGAATGTGTCAATACCACCATCCTGGCCAAGTGCTGATACAAAAGAATGCCCCTTGTCTGCATTCGTCCTCTTTGATTGGCTTCTGCATGCCTCAGAGGCCAGTTTGTCAATAGCCCCACTTCTTACTGTTGCTAAGGACAGGGCCTCCTCGGAGGCAGTACAAAGGCTGAGCCCTGTCCGGAAACCCGACGGCTACTCCCCGAGGTTGCGCCTGCTCCCACCGTCTGCATCAGCTGTTCACAGAAGAGCATGGTGATGCGATGTTCCATGAGCATCTGTGAGAGTGTGAGCTACCAATAAAACAGAAATGTCTTCACTACCGATTGTTGTGTTGTTGGCATTTTTACTACTGATAAATTGCAAGTGTGTTCACAATATCCTAGACATTGGGCTCAATATTACACATCTCACTATTTATTCAGTCCTCAACCCCTGAGGATATTTAGCCACTGCACTGGATCCCAGGAAGCTATGTGTCACATCCAAAATTTCCCAAGTGTCTGAAACCTTCCTGATGTCTATGACTTCACCTTCTACTTCAAGAGCAGAAGCTCGTGTTATGGGCCAAGTAGGTTATGTCCCAGGAGATCTGCATGTGTGCTGAAACTCTACAGACATCCCTTGTGCTGAATGGGCAATAGGCAAAGATGCCCAGCAGGCTGCTGAGGAAGGGATGCCTACTGGACATCAGCAGATAAAACAGCCAGAACAACTACTTGGCCCAAGTCATGTTTGAACTGGCTCGTTTTGTGTCAACTTGACACAAACTAGAGTCATCAGAGAGGAAGAAGCCTCAGTTGAGGAAATGCCTCCATGAGATCCAATGAGTAAGACATTTTCTCAATTTGTAATCAACAGGGGGAGTGCCCAGCCCACTGTGGGTGATGCCATCCCTGGACTGGGTTCTATAACAAAACAAGTTGAGCAAGCCAGGGGAAGAAAGCCAGTAAGCAGCACTCCTCCATGGCCTCTGCATCAGCTCTTACCTCCAGGTTCCATCCCTGCTTATGTTCCAGTCCTGGCTTTCTTTGGCAATGAACAGCAGTGTGGAACCATACGCCGAATAAATCCTTTCCTCCCCACCTTGTTTTTTGGTCATGGTGTTTGTCACAGCAACAGAAACCCCTTACTAAGACAACGCTTGCCACTGGAATGGTATCAGCAGCTGATGGACACTGACCAGGAGCCTACACAGCTTTCTGGTGTCAATAGCAGACAATGTTTGCACTCAGCATCCTTGTGCCAACAGCTGATGGAGATTAGTGGACAATGAATCTCTACATGGACCACCTCACTCTGATTACTCTGATCTCTAGATCCCACTGGCATTTTCCTCTAAACCAGAGGGGTGGTTAAAAAAAAAAACAATTATGATCCTTAAGTTCACAAACTACTTGGAGGATACCTGAGATATATGCGTCTCATTTAACACAGTGCCCAAACACAGAGTGAACACCCACTGCATAGCAACTGTTGTGATTATTGATGATGAAAAAGGAAATAGAAGGGAAATATGACTTCTCCTAGATGTGGTGAAAAAGAAGGTTTATTATCACTATGTAGGAGATCATAGCTAGAGGCAAGGCTATCTGGGAGAGTCTAGAATGGACATGACCGGACTGAGCTGGGCTATGTAGGGATAGGAAGAAGGGAAGGGAGAGGGGAGACCAGGGGAAAGAGGTGCAGCAGCCAGGAGGCCCAAAGGTACAAGGAGAACACCAAAATAGTTGGATAATATAGAGAAGAGGGGCCCAGCCCACTGGGCTGGTGGAGAGGTCAGGGGAGGGGGCAGGACATTGGAGCCAGGGGGACTCTGTAACAGGTAGTGACTGAGGGATACTGGGAGAACCTGGCAGCCAGATCCACTTTGATATGCTAAATAGCCATTTGTCTTAGCCACTTGTCTCAGGTTTGGAACCTAACAACTATGGTCATTGTGCAGGGTGGTAGGGTAGTATTCTAAGTAGTAGTAGCCAAGATAATGCAAATGTTGGGACTTCGTTATTAGCAACATGTTCTTTGCAACTTAATGTGATTTTTAGTCTGTGTGTGTGGGGGGGGGGGCGGGCATTACGGAAAAGCATGGATTCAAATTTGACCTGACCAGTCATGTCTTCTTCCACTCAACTTCCAAATGTGACTACTTCGATCATATTTTATAGCTGTGGAAGCTGAAATCCAAGAAGATCAAGAGAATTGCTTAAGGGATTCTTCTAGTAACACCACCACATCTGTTGCATTCTTTCACACATTCTTGAAAGCAAGAGGAAGAGACAAGAGGGACACTTGGGAATGTCACACAGCCTGGGGACTCCCTGAAGGCAGAGGTTGGAATGTGGATCTCAGGGGTCCTGTGTCTCACAGTTGTAAAAGAAGATTTCTGGAAATGGTCAAAGAACATTGAAAGAGTGGACCACAGGCAGTGGGATCTAAGAAAGTAGACCCAGGAAAGACAATGACATAAGGTCAAGTGTTGCCCGTCTCTTAAGTCTAGTTCTTTGTTTTGCTCTGAATGAAACCAATTCAGACAGAATTCATTTAATGTTGACAGGAGAGTGGAGTCACGATTTGTGACAATTACCTGAAAATTACTCCCTTAGGCTAGAAGGCTGGTCTGGGCTACTGTGATCCTCTAAAAACCTCAGACTAATTCCAGAACAATTGCTTCAGCACACACATGGGCCCAGAGCTTATTCCTTGTTTTGTCTTTTTCACCATGCAGACTGAAGAGCATTTCTTCATGGATTGGCTGCTTTCCTTCAGTAAGACCAAGATGATACAGTTCAGTGTTTAGAATGTCTATATACATATTGTGGGAAAGGATTTAATGGACAGGCTTACATCATAAAGAAATCCAAAAGTGGCCGCCTGCATGCTGGGGAGGTACAGGACTGAGCAGCTCTCCAGTGTTGGAAGTAGGATGCCTCAGCAGTCAGAACCGGGACTGAAGACTTGGCAGCAACCTAGGGAGCCACCAGGTGCCAAGTAGACAGGGCATCACTAAAGAATCTGGAATCAGTGTCTGCGGAGGAGGACCACAGACCAAAATGTGAACCCTTCCTCAATGTCTCTCAGCTGTGACATGGGACAAATCACTAATCTTTTCAGCTTCAGTTTCCCTACCTGTCAAAATGAAGCAAAGAGAGTATTCATTTTGTAGAGTGGCTAGAAAAATTCAGTGAATGAAGCACTTGCTGTATTGGGCACAGTGCCTACTGTGCAATAGAGCAGAGGTGATATTGATGGCCTTCAGCTATCCAAATATGCCATAGTAAAAATACTTAACAACCAAGAGCCCAAAGGCATGTTATAGCTAGTATACTGAGACAACTGATAAATACCTGTGTCGTTTCTGTTGTAAATCTTTAGAATATTGTTCCTGGTATGTTAATTCAGTAAATGGTCATTAGGATTGCTCTCATTGCTTTCTGTGAAGCAAGGGGATTCAGAAGATAGTACATCTTCTCAGTCTTTCTTGTATGGTGACAAAAATGCCTGACAAAAGTAACTTAAAGAATGGAGGGTTTATTTTGGCTTACAGTTTGAAGTTTTGGTCCACCACAGTGGGGAAGGCACAGTGGCAGGAGCTTGTTCCCTTGTCGCTACAGTCTGGAAGCAGAGAGATGTGAAATGCTTACTTTCTCATTTTTACTTAGTCTAGGACCCCAACTTGTGACATGGTATCACCAACACCACGGGTTCATCTTCTCGCATTAATTAGCCTAATCTAGATAATCTCTCATAGACCTGGGAGATTTTCCTTGCCATGATCCTAGATGATGACAAGTTGACACTCCATATTAACCACCACATCCCCATTTTACAAGTTTTGTATTTTTGAGAACCTCATCCATATCTGCTTCCCATAGCCAGAAGGAAACACTTTCTCCAAAGTAAACAACAGCCATATGTTGCCTGTCAAGTGAAGAACCTCAGTGTCTTACCTACACTGAAGTAGTGAGAACTGTCTCCTACTCTCACAGCTGACTGCTTCCAAAAGAGAATACCATAGCAAAAATGAAGTCACATCTTCTCCTCGCACCACCTTTTCCTTGATGAGATCAAGAAAAGAAGAACAAGCCAGTGGGGAGGAAGAGAAAGGCAGCATGAGCACCCCTAACAATTAGAGCAAAACAGAGAGAGTAGACATCCCACAGGTGACACTTTGATCTATTAAAGCCTTATCATGGTTGCACAGTGAGATTTTTCTCCCACATTGATTGCACCAAAAAAATATATTCACCAAAATATACTTGTATCTTTGGTTTTTTGTTTGCTTGGTTTTTGAGACAGGATTTCTCTGTGTAGCCTTGGCTATCCTGGACTCACTTTGTAGACCAGGCTGGCCTCAAACTCATAGAGATGCACCTGCCTCTGCCTCCCGAGGGCTGGGATTAAAGGTGTGCAGCACCATGCCTGGCCTACTTGTATCTTCTATATTATGCTTATATTAAATTTTATTGCCAAACCTCCATCACACTATTAAGATGAATACATAAGTCATAGTGTATCCTAACAAAGATACTATGTGGCAGTCACAGAATAGAGTGCTTCACAAATATAGCTAAACTTGCTACAGAAACTTAGGAGCCAAAGATGTTAAGTCCCCAAATTATCTGTGAAACAATCCTATTTAATTCAAATTTAATCCAAACAGAGACAAAGCTATTATCAGGGTAAAGTCAGTGGCCATCCTTTGTGGTGACTCTGATGTGTGCATTGACTACACTGGATTGAGAGATGCCTAGAAATTTTGTTAAGCACACTTCTGGGAATCTCTGAGGATGCTACACAGTTTGATAATATGTTTTTTATTTCCTGTATTTTTTAATTTTAATTTTATTTATTATACATCCCTACCACAGTTCTCCTCTCCCTTCTTCTAGCTCCGCCCCCCATTCCCCACCCCATCCAGTCCCCCTCCTCTTCTCTTCAGAGAAAGGCAGTCCTCTGTGGATATCAACCAGCCATGGAATATTAAGTTGCATATTAAGTCTCACTAAGGCTAGACAAGGCCACCCAGTAGGGGAGAAGGACCCCAAAGGCAGGCAACAGAGTCAGAGACAGACCCTGCTCCCACTCTTCAGAGTTCCACAAGATGGAGCCACACAGCCGAAGCATATGTGAGTTCTTAGGTCAGTCCCACGCAGGCTCTCTGATTGGCGGTTCAGTCTCTATGAACCCCTATGAGCCTCTTTGGTTGATTCTGTGGGTTTTCGTGTGGTGTCCTTGAACCCTCTGGCTTCTACAATCATTCCCCTCTCTCTTCTGGAAGGTTCCCAAACCTCTGACTAATGTTTGGCTCTGGATCTCTGCCTCTGATTCCATCAGTTGCTAGATGGAGCCTCTTCAATGACAATTGGGCTAGATGCCACTCTGTCCTTCTGACTGATTTGTCCTGCACCTGAGCAGCTTCTGTTTTTAAAAGATCGTTTGTTTATTTAAGGTGCCTGAATGTTTGTCTATGCATCATATTGGTGCAGTGCCAAGGAAGCCAGAAGATGCTGGATCTTCTGGAACTGGAGTTACAAGCAGTTGTGAGCCCTGACATAGATGGCTAGAAACTGAACCTGGATCCTTTGAAGGAGCAGCCAGTGCTCTTTAACTACTGAGCCATCTCTCCAGCCCCTGATAATATTTTTAAAGGAGAAAACATCTATGTAAACAATGCTTAGATCAAGATATAAACATTTCTCCTACTTCAGAAGTCTCCTGTCTTGACCCACGCAGTCTCTTTATGAGAGGTATATTATTGGTTTTGTGGGTCTGTGAACTGAATGGAGAAAGTCCCTTTCTGAATACGGACTTCACTATTCAATTATGTGGGATGGGAGCTCAAATTCTCCAGGTGGTACATTTTTGTTGCTGTCATTGCCCAAGGACATCAGTATCCAGATTCTGCGTTTGAACTTGGACTTGAAAGATGAAGTCCCTTCAAGTTCCCAGGCCTTTAGTTTTCCCCTGGATCTCCACCACTGATCTCTTGTTCTGAGGCTTTCTGTTTCTTGGACTGGCAGCTAGTATTTCCAGATTTGTGGACTACAGGTTGTTGTGGAACTCTTTACTCATAAGTCAGTATAATCACACCCTCTGACTATGTGCTACATATTTATGAATGGCATATAATATTGGTTATATGGGTTCTTTTTCTCTGGAGAACCCTAATATACTTTTTTAAAAAATGCAACAATAATTCTATTCTCAATATTAGTACTACCAATCACTCAGTGCTGACAGGGTTAGCATTTATTTATACAGGATTTTGGACCTTTATGATTACTGATGAGACCATTATAGTTTTTAATCCTCTATAATCTATAAACTTTGGTGTTTGTAGGTTTTCACTTCTTTTGATTTGTTTTTGTTTTCTGGGTGGTTTTTTGGTTGGTTTTAAAAGCAGAGTCTCGCCATTATAGCCAAGCTGGCCTCAAACACCTGATCCTCTGACCTTAACTTCCTAGCGCTGGTGTCACTGGTTGTTTTATTTTTTACTCATAAAAAAGTTATTGAAGCTGATATTGTGACGCATGCCTTTAATCCCACCACTCAGATGGCAGAGGGCAGGTAGATCACTCTGAGTTCAAGGCCAGCCTGGTCTACAGAGTGAGTCCAGGAAACAGAGAAACCCTGTCTCGAAACACCTAAAAAAAAAATGATTGAAAATAGATTTTTTTTCATGCAATTTGTGCTGATTACAGTTTTCCTCTCTCTACTTCTCCCAGTTCCTCTCCACCTTCCCTCCCTTCTGGACCCACTCCTTTTAGAAAGGAGACACCTCAAGCCGGGAGTGGTGGCGCACGCCTTTAATCCCAGCACTCAGGAGGCAGAGGCAGGTGGATCTCTGTGAGTTCAAGGACATCCTGGTCTACAAATCGAGTCCAGGACAGCCAGGGGTACACAGAGAAACCCTGTCTCAAAAAACAAAAAAAGAAAAAAGAAAGGGGGCACCTCTCATTAGAAAACAAACAAGCATCTAAGGGTTGATAATAAAATAAAACAAAAATAAACAAAGCAGAATAGGACAAAACAAACAGGAAGAAAGAAGCCCCCAGGAGGGCACAAGAAACAGATAGAGATGCAGAGACTCATTCATCACACACTCAAGAATCCCATAAAAAAACAAAAAACAAACAAAACAAAACAAAAAAGTACAAATACAAAATTTACACTTGATCTTAGCCAAAAGGCTGAGAAGCGATGCAAATACAAAATTTAAAAGGACAATAAGTAAATAAATGCATATTACAAAACAAGGAACTTCCAAAGATGCCTTTCAATTTGTTTTCTGTTGGTCATCAACTACTGGGCATGTAGCCTACCTTTAAAAGTAATTTGTTTCCCCAGTGAGAGTCCCTTGGAAAAAAACTACATTTTCATTTGCAATTGCTTATCAATTGGAGATAACTTCTGCATTAAGGGTGGGGGCATGTGTGCACTTCTCCCTTCAGCTCTAGGACCCTATCTGGTGCAGATCATGCAGGCTCTGTGCATGCTCCCCCAGACTCTGTAAGTTTGTATGTGCCTTGGTCCTGCTGTGTTTACAAGGCCTGGTTTCCTTGGCATCCTTCATTACCTCTGGCTCTTACATTCTTTCTGACTCTCTTGAGAAGTAAGTATTCCCTGACCCCTGAGGGAAGGGATTTGATGGAGGCATCTCATTTTGGGTTGAATGTTTCAAGGTCTCTTGCTCTCTGCCTATTGTCTGGCTGTGAGTCTCTGTATTTGTTCCCATCTGCTGCAGGAGGAAACTTCACCGATAATGGCTGAGCAAGGTACTGCTTGATGAGTATACCAGAATGTCAGCAGGGATCATTTTATTGTTATGTTCCTTTAGTACAGTGGCTCTCAACCTTCCTAATGCTGGGATCCTTTAATACAGTTCTGATTGGTTATTTTATCTGGTGTATCTCTGCCAATGAAATAAGCCAATTCCAGTAGAATTAAAGTAAAAAGGCAGATGTACTTGGGAATCAGGGCTCCTGGCCTCGGGATGAGACCAGAGGAAGTCAAACCCAGGCTATGTCGGGAGGGATTTTATGGATTATACGCAAAGGAGAATGACATGTCCTTCGGGGACTGGACTGACACCCATGACTGGGGGCTCAGGGTGTCATCGGGAATGCCAGGAATGCAGAATTGGGCCTCTTGGCGCCTTTCCCATTCAAAGGCCTTCCGGACTGGACAAGAAGTTGGAGCAGGAGGGGGAGGGGATTTTACTGAAACAAGTGGGTGGTAGGGAGGCAGCTGGGAATTCCAACTGAACAAAATCCTCATGTTGTGGTGACCCCTCAGCCATAAAATTATTTTTGTTGCTACTTCGTAACTGTAACTTTGTTTCTGTTGTGAATCATAATATAAATGTTCGTGTTTCCTGATGGTCTTAGGGGACCCTTGTGAAAGCGTTGAGAACTGCTGCTTTAGTAGAGCAGTTTATTTGGTTTTCCTGTAGGTTCCGGGGTTATCTGGTTGCAGGATCTTGATCACTCAAGCAGTGCTGGATACAGGTTCCATCTTGTGAAATGGGCCTTAAATCAAACCAGATATTGGTTGGTTACTGCCAGAAGCTTTGTGCCACTGTTGCATTAGCATTATCTTGCAGTGAGAACTCTTTTGCAGATTGGGTTTGTGTTGATGTTTTTCTTTTGGTAGCATGCAGAGTACCTCCAGTAAGAACTAGCCAGTAGGGGTGAAGGCTCTCGGTGGGCACCAGATCACGTTCTGTGTTCAGTGTCTTGTGTGGGTGTTGTCTTCAGCAACAGGGCCTTCCCGTCAGCTTGTGGACAGCCACCCACAGCCTTGACAATAGCCTGGGCTGGAACCTGTTGGCCAACAAGTCAATTGTATGTAATTTCCAGTACTGGAAACTTCATTTGGTGACAAAACGTCCAGTTGAGGCTTTGTCTCCCCTGTTATTTGGTGATTTTATTTAGATTCCGTATATAATATGTATGTGTGTTTGGTTAGAGTCCCCAACTGACCCCCCATCCCCACATGGTCCCATTGAAAGACCATCCTTGACAACAGTGACTCCATTTTGTGACTGGGCCCTGAATCTGAGTTCTCAGGAAACCCCATGATCTCAATCTAGTCACCCCTGTCCCCTAGCAACAACCAAAATAAATAGTTCCAGATGTTCCTGCAGATGAGCAAATTCAGCCAATGTGATTGCATTCACACCACATCAGGCTTTGACTTCTCGGTACCTCCCTACATTCTTCCAATCATGATAACTTGTTTATTTCACTGTATAAAAACCCCTTGATTCTGCTGTTTGAGGCTCTCTTTGTCCTCTACTGCATTGGAGTGACAGGGAAAACCAAATTTGAGCTTGCAATAAAGTCCTCTTGTGCTTGCATCGGAATTGGCTCCTGGGGTCTTCTTAAGGGTCTCATAAGGGCATAACACCATAAAATTCCATCCCCCTCCTTTCCTTCTAACCCCACCCCTTGGAGAGCCTTTGAATAGGGAAGGCACCAAGAAAGCCCAGTTCTGCATTCCTTAAGCTCCTGACAGCACCCTAGGCCACCTCAACCCCCACCCCAGATGCTCATATCTGGGCATCAGTCCAGTTGTCATTTTCCTTTGCCTACAATCCATAACAGCCCTCCCCCAACACACACACACACACACATACACACACACACACACACACACACACACACACACACACACACACACA
>CAJQZJ010004687.1:5881209-5902665 GCA_907164525.1 Lophiomys imhausi | reverse complement strand
TTTTTTTTTTTTGAGACAAACTCATACTACATAGACCAGGCTGACCTACAATTAACAAAAATCTGCCTGCCTTTGCCTCCCTATTGCTGGGATTAAAGACATGTCATCACACTTGAGAAGAAATTGAGATTTTTCTTTTTAAAGGAAAGTCTAGGAGGCCAGATGGTGTATAACAGGGTCAGAGTACTTGTAGAGAGCCCCTGACAAGGTGGTACATGAAGCTGTGAGGGTGAGCATTGCATGGATTGTTAATATTTATAATTGATACATATTATTACTGGGCGGCAGAGTTATTCCTTAACCTACTACTTATAATTAAACACACAGAGACCTGTTGGAATTTAATACAGCCTTAAGCCCTGGGGCTGGGCAGATCTTAGCTGTTTAAGCTAACCTCCAAGCCCAAATCCCCGTAAATGTTTGCACATGTTCCAGCTGCAGTGTTTCATTCCTTGCTATGCAATCCTCTGTGCAACTTCCTCCTGGCCAGTATGTTTCTCACCCTCCATCTTAACCCATGGCATCTCTCCTCTTCTCCCTCTCAGTCCTCCTCTGCTTCCCCTCAAGCCCTCCAACCTAAACTCTGCCTACCTCTCTATCTCCCAGTCCAGGCCAAGGAAACTTTATTTAGCCAATCAAAGGTGACATAGTAGGAAAGGTTATGCAACATCACTTGGTGTATGTGAGTGTTTGCTCAGTGAGGAAGACAGGGGCCAGGCAATTAACATTTGAATACAAACAGCTTCCAGATCACCCTAACAGGGCAGAAGGCATGTTGAAGATGCCAAGGAAGACTGCAGACTTTTGGAATGTAGCTAGTCCAAGAGAAGAGACATATGTGCTGCCAGTGGCAAGACCAAAGGGGTTTGGGCTGTTCCAGCTTGCTGGAACTCATGTTAAGGTCAGGGTTTAATATTTACACTCCCTAAGAGTCTTGTATCTTATTTTGGTTCAATCCTTCCTTGTTGTACACCCATTCTTTCCTTTTGAAATTCAAGTGCTTGAACTCTGACATTGATATTGGAAGTATGTAGCTTTTTTTTTTTTTTTTTGAGACTTAATGCTGAGCAATTCCCTTTAATCTTAGTAGAGTTCTGAACTTACACTTTGAACAACATTGAACTGTTAAGACTATGGGGACTCTTGGTAGTACAGTAAATGTTTCTGCATTTTGAGAGGATTACGAACCTTTAGGGATGGAATGCTAGAATTTAAATCTGAGATTTCCTCCACAGGCTCTTGCTTTGAATGCTTGTTCTCCAGCTAGTGGCACTATTTTGAGAAGCTGTGGAAATTTTGGGGCCTACCTGGTAATAGAGGGCAAGTGGAGGGAAATTTTTAAAGGTTATAACCAGACACTATTGCCTGTGTTTTATCATTCACCATTACATGAAATATTATCTTCCATTGTCTATTTCTCCTACTGTAGGGATCTGCTTAAGTATGTGGACCCAAGGAGCTACTGATTTAAACTTCTGAAACCATGAGCCAAAATTCCCTTCCTCAAATTATTTATGTCACATATTTTGATCACAGTAATTTTTTTAAGGGTTTTTGGAGACATCTCAGAAGTTCTCCTTCTCCATGCTGTCTCAAAAACCCTCAAACTGAAATGTCCCTCCCCTGTACTTCCTGTTCATCTCTCTATCAATCCTCCTGACTTACTTTACTCTCTATGTTTTTTCCTATGTTCACTCCCTGTCCACTGGCTGCTTGCTCCGTATCTTGATCTATGATTGACTTTATTTGATTCTGTTTACAACAAGCAGAAAGCTCTTGGGTTAAAAGTGTGCATGAGGGCTGAGCCAAGCCACACCTAGAAACAAGTTTTTCCAGTAAATAACACAATGTTGGGTTTCACAGTGTTCTCAAATATCCTGCAACAAGAGCGAGAATTTCCAGATTTCTTCTAAGATGTCAGTGGTACTCTTCTATGCTTAGCCTGTTGTTTGGCATTTTTCAAACATGATACAATTTTGGCCTCATTAAGTCTTCTGCTTAGGGACATTAGCCTCATCTGTCACATTCGGGAAGTGTTTCCATGGCCTTTGCTTGCATCTGATCTACAGCTCTGCCTGCCACACTTTCCCGATTCTGTATGTACTTCTCCACCAGCAACAAGATATCAATGTACCTTTCACAGATGCTCTGCAGTAGGAACTTCTCAAATTTCTTCTCTAGCTGTATCACCAACATCTTCTCGAGTTCCACCAGCCTAACCATGTTCAGGGGCTGCATACCCTGTCACTTTAGAACCATGTCTTGTGAACAGAGAAACTTCTTGATAATAAGAATACATCTGATTCATCCTAAGATGATCATGTAGAACTTAAGAGTTACATGGTCTAGCATCATAGAGATGACCCAGCACATGAAAGATCCTCCTTTGCCAGGTCTGAGGACCTGGGTTTGATCCCTTGAAACTACATGGCAGAAGAAGAGAGATAACTCCTGAAAGACACACATGTACACTATCATAAAGAAGTTACAGCCAGGTTTGGTGGCGCATGCCTCTACTCCCAGTACTCAGGAGGCAGAGGCAGGCAGATCTCTGTGAGTTCAAGGCCAGCTTGGTGTACAAAATGAGTCCAGGACCAGGGCTACATAGAGAAACCCTGTCTCGAAAAACAAAACAACAACAACAACAAAAAAACCAAACAAACAAAAAAAAGTTACAAGGTCCAGATTAAACAAATGATAAATGCATCACTTGTCTGTCAATCCCCGTGGCTACTTTTATATGACTTTGAGTTAAAGAAAAAGACATTTCTAAACAAGGAGTGACCGACTGGACCCTTTTAGAAAAGACTCGGGGATTTGAGTGGTTAAGTCACCCAGCAAGTCCTATTTTACTAAATACTGTCTGGGTAAGGATTATTTCTGCCTGGATATCTAATATACCTGAGTGCTTATGTATATGGGGATGAGGGTGGATAACAGTGACAATGTTTCCATTCTGTACTGGAATATGTGTAGGAATGCGTTTGCCTTCTGTAAGGGAGGTGAGGACAATTATCTCTACATCTATTCAAGGCAGCACTAGGGCAGTATGGAGGGGGTGGGGGAGCATGACAGCAGCTTTGGCTCGGGAATGTGAGATAGAGAAGCCCGCTAAGGAGGGCCCCTACTTCTCTCAACTCCACCCCCATTTCAAGCACACCGAACGAAGCACTTGGCTTGGTGAACACACCTACTGTTCGGACGAACCTTGGGCTGTTTCAGCATGTTCCAAAGTAAAGCAATCAACTTAACACACACCAGCACAGCTCAGAATGGAAGATAATGAGCATTAATCTTCCTAACGAATTCATTAGTCAGCCATATAGTCCTGAAAGTGGTTTGTACACTAAATTTTGGTTAGACATTAACTTTCTCAGCCTTCTCTCAGTGACTTTCCCAGCAACCCTGATGGAATCAAAAGGTCTCCAGCCTTCTGTAAGATCTTGCTTTTCTTTTGTCTAATTCTGCTGATGCAGAGCTTTTTAAAGAATGTGTTCACCATATGTTAAAAAACAAAGTCATTCTTAATCTTATGTCCTAGGTCGCATTTCCTTTAGAATGAAAACACAGGCAGTATAGATGGTCCGTGGGGATCTTGTATTTTGGGTGATGTGCAGTTAGATCCCAGGTTGGCCTTGCAGGCAGAGGAGAAGAGTTATTGTCAACCTCACGGTGCTTCTTTCAGAGTGGAGCCTCCTGGCCTTGGTCCATAATCTCAGTGCCCTCCATGGCTATCCTTTCTGACTGTTCCAACACTTGCTGCTAAAATTTGTTTCATTTATTTTCTCTGTGGGAAATCTTTACATCTCATTATATACAATCAAGTCATTGCTTTGCATTTCCCATAGACAGAATTCTGTGTATGCCAGGATCTCCTGGCAAATGTGCCCTTTCTAATCCTCACTCATCTTCCTTCACAGTCTTGTTTTCCTTCCCTCCCACTTTGACCTGTGCTAGCAGCTCATTTGAGAGCACTTCTTGATGTTCTCTATCATCTCTCCCCTCTGAATATTGCCTAGTGGCCATATTGCACTCCACTCATCTGCACTCCACTCCCCTCAGCTTCTAATTCTGTCCCTCTAAGCTACTATATACTGTAAAATCTGCATTTTTCATTAAAAAAATAACTAATTAAAATTCTGTTGTGGGCATAATCCATATTTAAACTGTTTTTTGTTTGTTTCCAGTATGCTTTGTGGTATTTCCAGTAATGACACATGCATAGGTATTTTATTAAAAATGGAAATGTTAGCTGGGCATGGTGGTGCATGCCTATAATTCCAGCACTTGGGAGGTAGAGGGAAGAGAAAAACAAATATAAGGCCAACTTCAAAACAAGTTCAAAATCAGTATGGGTTGTATGGATGAAGTCTTAGAAAATCAAAACCAAAAGCAATGTCTGCAAAAGTGAGATTTATAAATGTTTAGATCATTAGTGGTATTTTGTTGATGGAATTGCGATTGCAACTAGTTTTAAGTATAAAATACAATCCTTTTTATCTAGAAATTATTTTTATACACATGTGTTTATCTCTTTATTACTGTTTATAAAAATTTCAAAGTCATTTGTTTTTTTCAATTTTTCATCTTGTTTAAAAAAAAATAAACTGAAGGTTTTCTGGCAATATCCTCCATTGTTCATGGAGACCCTTAGTTTTCCCTGGCCAACTGTGGTGGTTTGAATAAGAATGGCTCCATAGGCTCATATATTTCAATGCTTAGTCACCAGGGAGTAGAACTCTTTGAAGGGATTATCTGGATTAGGAAGTATGGGTTTGTAGAAAGAAGTGTTTCAAAAATCCAAACCCAGTCTCCCTCTGTCTCTGCCTGCAGATCCAGATGGAGAACTCTCAGCTCCCTCTCCAGCACCATGCCTGCCTGCATGCTGCCATGGTTCCTGCCATGATGGTAATGGACTAAGCCTTTGAAACTGTAAGCCAGCTTCCGATTCAACGCTTTCTCTTATAAGAGTCGCCATGCTCATATTGTGTCTTCATAGCAATAGGACAGTGACCAAGACAGGGAGGTAGCCCATATCTGGCACTGTAATTATGATTTTAAAATCTATGCCTTTGTACATAACCAGGGATGGGGAGACAGCTATGTGGGTAAAGTGCTTTGCAAGCATGTGTATCTGAGTTCACTATTCAGAACCCACATTAAAAATAAAGTTCAGGGTGGGTATAGTGGCACACACCTTTTATCCCAGTGCTCGGGAGGCAGAGGCAGGCAGATCTCTGTGAGTTCAAGGCTAGCCAGGCCTACAGAGTGAGTTCCAGGACAGGCAGGGATACACAAAGAAACCTGCTTGAAAAAAAAAAAAAAACCAAAAAGTTCAGGTATAGTGGTGTGGGTTTGGAATCCCCTTATTTGAGAGCAGAGGTAAGTAGCTCCCTAGTCTTTCTGGCTTGCATAGACTACTTGGCCAGCTCCAGGTCAATAAGAGACCTTGTTTCATGAAACAAATTGTATGGCTCTTGAAAAGCAACCTATGAGACTTTTCCTTTGACCTCCACACATGCAAACATGTGCTTGCACATACCCCCAACACACAAGCTTGCACGCCTATTATTTCTTAATTTCATCTAGCACTTACCAATTGCTAGCCACATTTTGAAGTGTTGTGTGATAGGTTATCTCTGCCAACAAAATGAACCAATTCAGGCCACATTAAAGTGTAAAGGCAAGTTTACTGTGGGCAGCTCTTGGGTGGGTTCACCTGTTCCAAGGCCAGAGAGGTAGAGGGGAGAAGGAAGAGAAAGAGAGAAAGAGTCTGGAGACAGAGACAGAGAGAGAGAGAGAGAGAGAGAGAGAGAGGTCCCAGGGCTGGGGCTGGAATGTTCAGAGTAGAGGTTGGAGTGTGCCAGCATGCCCTGTAACAGGTGGGGACTGAAGAAGGCTGGGTCCACTTTGATATGTTAAATAGCCACCTTAGTTGCTGGGAGGGTGGGGGGCTGAAACCCAACACTGTGGTCCTATTCAGAAAGTCTTTGTATATATTGAGTTCTCTACCTTTTTGGCCAGCACTTTCAGGCTTTCAGATCATGTGTTAAGGTCATAGATTCATTCGGGGGTTTATTTTTGTGGAGGGTGAGAGGTGGGGATCTCTCTTCAGCTTTCTAGATGTGGCATCCAGTTTTCCTAGCACCATTTGTTGAAGAGGCTGTCTTTTTGGCATGTGTATATCTCTGTTAAAAGACAAATAAAAAGAAAACAAAACAGACAAACAAACTCCAAGTGGCTGTACCGACATAGGTTTACATCTGGATGTTCTATTCCATTGCAAACACATCTGTTTACATTGCTTTACCTGTACTGCTGGCCTGTACGTTAGACTGAATCATAATATACCCATTCTCCCTTAATTTGTTTTTGTCAGAGTGTATTATCACAGCAACAGGAAAAGAAACTAAGACATTTTCTTCTAGACTCCTCTAGTTGAGCAAAAATAGTTTTCAATATATTTCATACCAAAGTCCTTTATACATGGAAGAACTCAGGGTCAGAAAATGTATGCTAGGGCCTGAAGGGTTCAGGTCTATCATCAAAACCAAATGGCAGGTGGCTTGTGGCCATTGCTTTCAAATGAGGGGGTTGAGAGAGCAGAATATTAACAGCAGATGCTTTGTTGCCTCGTCTGGTGTGCTGAAGCACAGCCTGCTGTTAAAGGTACGTCATCTTTTGAATTCTTTTCTACACCAAATCTAAAATTTTAAAAAATGTTACCAAATAATTAAAGTGGGGTAGTTAGTGGAAATGCTGTCTATTGGAAGCTTTCCTCATAGTATCTGATAAAAACAACAAAGCCAAACTGAAGCCCAGGAATAGTTGTTTGGGGAATCTGGCCTTAGAATGGCAACTGGCAGCATGAACAGGTACTGACTGGAAGTTAGTGGCAACACTATCCAGTATACAGGGGTTTTCTGAGGTACAATCTTGCCATCCTTTCATGGGCAAGTCTTTCTTACAAAGACTTTAATAATAAATGAATGTATGAAATTTTGAACTATGCATTTTCAAAGAGAAACATGTATTTTTAAATTCAATTCAGGTACTTTTTTCATACTTATCCTAAGTACAGACTATTCAAAATAGATGAGAATACAAATCCTAAAAAAAAAGCAGTTACATGATTTACATTATTATGAACTTCCTTTAACTACATCATCAATATAGATAGTATTTTGATATTTTAAAAAACACAAAATTAAAAAAAATCTTTTCTTCCACAAGGTTTGGTGGCACATACTTATAATCCAAACACTTAGAGGAGAGAGACAGGAGAGTCCCGAGTTTCAGGCTAGTCTGGGCCACAAAGGAACATCTTATCAAAGGAAACAAAAAGCCTTTTCTTCCCTTTCCCCGTGGGATTCATATTTGTGACCAGAGCTACTCAACACAGTGTTTATACAACCATACCAATAAACAACCTGGAATTTTTCAAAGCAAGAGAATGGAGTAATTGAGGTTTCACTAAGAATCTAGTCCTTGTTTTAAAAGATGTTATGCATACAGCTGAGTCACAGAAATTATTTAGCTAATTTAGTCCATGAATTCTATTGTGTACTGTTGAATAGCTAATTTATAATTGCATTCATTTGTAAAATGATTGAGCAATAAAACGGGAGGAAATAGGGCGCAGATTCATTACCCCCATCTGTTGTGGAAGCTCACTGAAGTATGTTTTCCTCGCTAATGAGGTGAACACCTCATTTTCATGCTCCGCAGGCTGAGAAGCACATATCTGTCCACAAATCTCCAGAGGTGTTCAGTGATGTTCAGGCAGCTCAACAAACTCATTAATAAAAATGGCAAACTGGATCCTGTGCTAAATGTTTTCTGGTGTTAATCAGTGTCGTTGATGGTTAAAAACTGCTCCCTTGTTTTCTGGAATGGAAATCCAGTTGCTGATTGCATTGTGAAGGTTATTGTGGTTTTTGTTTGTGCCTCTTGGCATTTGTGTGTGTGTGTGTGGGGGGAACGCTGGGCCCAAGTCATCATTTGTTTTCAGAGGAAACAGAAATACAGTTTCTCTACAACTACTTGGCTGTACAAAATGTTGAGGAAGAAAATACACACAGAAGAGATCCAAGAACAGCTGTCAAAATCAAGCCTAGAAAAAGTTAGAAAACCTTCAGCTAGCTGGGAGAGGACAGGGAGCCTAAAGAGTCCTGGTTGACCATTCAAGGCTTCATTTAATCTGAGTCATCAGTTAAGCACCAGGAGCATACTAGGTAAGCCTGGTGTGATGCTTCACACTAGAGGTCAAGGGGTTGAGGCAGGAAGGTTGCTGTGACTTCAAGGACAGCCCAGTCTACACTGTAAGACTATCTATCAATCCTTTTATATCTATCCATACCTATATACATATATATGTATATATAAGCCAAACGCTGCAGGAGGAGAGGTAGAAATTTGACAAAATCAAGGCATACATTCTATTATCAAGCAAGATCTTGAAATAACATCCTACAGAAATACAGTTGATCCTAAATATTTGCAAATTCACCTACTCCTTAAAATTTGTAACTCTAAAATACTTGCAGCATTTTTACTCATTCAGGAACACGTATAGATCAATGGAAAGTTTGAATTGTTTAACTCATATAGTCCAGGCTGAGAACAGCCTGGTCACTCTGCCTTCTTGATTCAGCTCTGCAAATAGTTACTAAACACTAGAAACAAGTATCTTTTGGTGGTCTATTTAGTGCCACAGTTTTTTTTTTGTTTGTTTGTTTTGCTGTTCATTTGTTTTGTTTTGCATTTTAGTACCTTTTCTGTGGAGAAAATGGTGTCAGGTAACCTCTACCAGGGCAAGAGGTAGAGTGCTGTTGCTGCTGAAGTAAGTGGCCAAAAAATCAACAGTATGTGTCATATACAGAGTTCTTAAACAGAATACACAGGCTGAATGCCTGTGTGCCAACAAATTCATATATTGGAGTACTATCCTCCACTGTAATGGTGTTTAGACATGGGAGTTTTGGGAGTTCACTGGGATAAGATGAGGTCATAGGGTAGAATCTTAGGGTGGTGTTAGTAATCCTGTAACAGGAGACATCCATCAGAGAGCTTGCTCTCCCCCTATCATTCAAGGGCACAGCAATAAGGTGGCTTTCTGCAAGGCAGAGAGTCCTCATCAATATCTGCCTGTGCTGATGTGGATGGTGACGGGAACTCTAGGCACTGAAAGTGCTGTGGGGACATACTTACTGACACAGCAAGTCTAGAGTGAATTGTTGACTGAAAGGGAGTCCGCTGGAAACAGGTTTTAAGCTTGTAAAAATAAAAAGCTATATTGAATATCCATATATGTATAATATATGTGTGTGCATGTGTGTGTGTGTTTAGTTTTAGAAAACCTTTGGGTGACATTAACAATGGCTTTCTTTCAGTAACAGAATTTCAGAGAAGTTTTACTTTACTTTAGTATTTCCATCTTTCAGCTTAACTTTCTTTTCTAATACTGCACTGAAATAAAAATTAGATACAAAGGTTGGCAAGGTGCTTCATCAGGTAGAAGCACCTGCCACTCAAGCCTGATGATCTGAGTTTGGCCCTCAGAACTCAAGGTGGAAGGAGAGAGATGTCTAGTTCAAGTTGACCTCCACATACGCAGACAAGTTTGCAAACACATGTGCACAGATGCATACACGTGCTGACACATGTGCACAGATGCATACACGTGCTGATAAATAAATTCTAAATTAAGATATAATATAAAAAAGTAGTCCTGTACATGACTGCAAATCTATAGCAGCCATCTCGTCAAGGATTTACAGGATTACCTTCTACCGTTTTCCCATGAGTCTCTTCCCTAGGAATTTCTAGGGTTTCTTAAAAACATTTGCTCTTCAGAGAGTGCCTGTTTTGCTGATATGCTGCCTCTCACCAGAGATCTGGAATCTTCCACAGATGCCACCTCTTACCCATCCTTCTGTCCTTACCATGCTGTTCTTCTGTCTAGCCCCAGACAGTGAAGTGCCATGCAAGCTGTTTCTATAGCTGTCCTTTGTCTTCTCAAGAGCTACTGAGAGTTCATTACAGTGACAGTTCCTTACCCTTAGTTCCTTAGGCGTGGCCTTCCTGCATGGCCATCATGTATGGCCTTAATTTGAAAAATTAAGCACCAGTTGAGGCTTCTTGTGAAATCCTCATACTCTACCTAGAGACAGGTCAGCTCCTTTCACTGAATGCTGGAAAACAGATGAGAGGATCATTTGTTTCCAGCCCTCAGCCAACAAACCCACGCATCACATACAAATAGCTAAGGGGAGGGTACATGTTTGCTTTCCAACATTTTGTGGAAAACAACCCCTCTCACATCCATGTAGCTTGTAATATTTCATCTGTTCAAGACCACCTCCTCACAAAGGCAAATACAGTTAAAAAAGCTGACTATGGCCACAGTGTAAATTCATTTCTAACAACAGCTGATTCGGATGTGTTTAGGTTGTTGAATATGTTTGCTTTATCAAAATTTGTTAGCAGAGAATCAGAGTTCTCTTTTGTGGACTCTTTATCTTGTTGATAAAAGAATTTATAAAAGAACTCAGGAGAAAGCTGGAGGGACCATTTTATAAGAGCTTGAGAGAGAAACCACAGGGCATGCTAGTTATTAATCTAGGTAGCTGCTGGAAAAGAGAGATGGAGACAAAGAAGAGAAAAAGTCATGCCTCTTGAGTTAGGGTCCAAGAAAACAGGCATGTTCACTGAAGAAAGAGTGGTGGAGTGTGTAAGGAAAGCATGCTTAAGATTTTGACTGGTATCCCAAGAAGAGATACAAAAGGAGAAAGAAAAGCTACACTTTTGAGTTAAAATTCAGAAAAGCAAACAGGCTTAGCAGTGAAGATCTTCAAGGAAGGACCTTCTGGGGTGCATGAGTATACTATTTCATTAAGGGGATAATTATTTCTACTGTCTCATCAATGTGTCTTCAGGGACATCAGCTTTCCCAGGTCTCCCAGTCAGGAGATTGGCAGGTCCAGCAGTATTCTCTTAAGGGAGGAGACAACTGTATGTACTGTTGCTGGCATCTTTGAATACCACATCCACTGGGGGCCAGAGGTAGAACACAGAACTCAATCTTTTTACCCAGAAGTAGTCCTTAATTAAGCTCAATAAAGCTGTGATACCTTCATTCTCTTCCCTTTCAGATGGCATTTTAAATTCCAAGGAGGGCAATTGGAATGCTTTTCTTTCTTAAAAGTGTTGTTACTAGGGAAACTGGAGGTAGTGTCCAAAGCTGATTGCAAGGGAGGGATCTGTTCTCAAGGCATCCAAGCCTGCTGTTGTCTAGCTAGCAAACAGATCCATAACAGCTCTGTCTGTTATTTAAGATTTTCATTCTGAGACATGTTTATGCCATTCTTAAAGCAGAAGTGCAGCTCTGAGAGGCACACTGCCTCATTTGTCTGGCACATCAAGATGACAATTTAATTCATCTCTTTTCTTCACTTCAGGAAATGCATCTCTCTCTAGTTACATATGGAGCATGGAGCTTTGGTCTAGGGCCCAACACCAAATTTCCAGCGCATCAGGTCCCCATACCTTAGCAAAACTGATAGAAGTAGCATTCAGGCCTTGGAACCTAGCACAGAGGCAGAAATACCTGCCAAAATGAGAACAAAGAACTAATCCATCAAAGTCTGTATTTCTGGGAAAGGGCTATGTTGATGGGGCCCAGGCCCAGGACTCTTGGGGGTGGAAATAAGCTGGTAATGAGTCATCGAGGTAGACTCTGGGAGCCCCATAACTCATTTATTTCAGGAAGAGGATGCCCCCTTTATACCCTTCTCCCGGAGTCCCATTGGCTTCAGAACTGCAGGCTGCTGCTGCAGCTTTCGTCATTGGCTCAGGTCTGGGTAAGTCTCAGGCTGGGCATATGCCTGGGCAGTTCTCAGGCCAGCTCCTTGTAGAAGACCTGCCATGCATGAATGGTGTTTAGTAGGAGGTCCTATTCCTGCTCATTGGCAGACCTTGTTCCTCCTACACTGCTAGATGTATTAATGTTGTCTTTCGGCTTTTGTAGTTCTGCTTCTAGCTAACTGTTCTTGATGACTGAGGTGTGTCTACCCAGGATGGGGGTTTTGTCTTTAAAAGCCCATCTTGAGAAAGGGTCAGGATGTTATTCAGTCCTGAATACTCAGTGTAGCTGCTGGCCAGCTAATAAAGGCTTCCTGTTGGTTTGAAGTGGTCTGAGTGGTCTCTAGTAGATAACCCACAACACCAGAGGCTCTTTAGTGCTGATTCCCAAACTTGGCTACATATTGTAGTCTTCAAGAATGTTTCTGACAAAATGAAAATCCACAGCCCTCACCTTAAAGTAGGTAAGAGTCGGTTTATTAAGGAACGAGATATGAATCGCCGTGGCCTGGACACGTGGATTCAGGTTACCTCAGTGTGATGGTTGTTCTTGATTGTCTGTTACTTTTACACAGCTATAGAAAGGGAGTCTCAGTTGGGAAATTGTCTCAATCAGATAAGCTTATAGACAGGTCTGTAGGGCATTTGATTGATTGCTAATTGGTGAAGAGCCTAGCACAGTGTGAGTGGCACCACTTCTGGGCAGGGGAGCCTGTTATGTATAAGGAAGCTAGCTGAGCAGAGGTGGGAATCACATTAGCAAGCAGCATTCTTCTGTGGTCTCTCACTTCCATCCCTGCCTCCAGGTTCCTGCCTTGGCTCCCTTGATGATAGAGTCTAACCTGTAAGCCAAATGTACCATTTCATCATCAAGGAGCGTTTCATCTGTGTTTTATTACAGCAACTGAAAACAAACCAGGACACCTAAACTCTATGTTCCATTGTGGTAAAAATTTCATGACATCTTTTTTTTTTTTTAAGTACTTTATTTTTTTTTTTCAAGTTACATCTCAGTCGCAAACCCTTCCCTATTCCCCCTTCCTGTCCCACCCTTCCACCCTCTTCCCCCCCCAACAGCTTCTCTTTTCATTCCAACAAATGGTTCTTTCTCTTATAACAGTAAATTCTATACAAAACAGCAGAATTAAATATGCCACATTTATGAGAGTTAAATGGCCCAGTATACCTTCCCAATGTCCAGTTCATACATATTTGGCCCCTGACTTTAACCTTCTATCTTCTAACCATCTCCATGTGTTTAAAGTTCTATAACTGACTTAGTTTTCATACTAACTTACATCACTATTATAACCATCTTCTTAGATCTAGAACGCCCTCTTGATTCCTAAACAACTCAAAATTTAGCTATGAGACTCAAGCTGTCTATTCTTCAACCACCTCAGAGAGCTGAGAAGGATAAACATATCTGATTGTATATGAAGTGCAGGGCCTGCAGCTTCCAATACTAAGAAATGACAAACCAGTGACTACCTGGACAGTTCCCATTTTCTCTCTATACATTCCAGCATCAGTCTTCAGCCTTTTGGTCCTGTTTCTCTGACAGACATTTATTGTAGAGCAGGGATTGTGAAGGACTAACCTACCCTGTCTTGGCAGAGCTAGGCTGTCGACTTCCCTGCTACCAAGTTTTGTCCTTTTTGGACAGCAGTCTGTCTGCAGTTGAAGCAAGGAGTTTTTAATAATAACAGCACAAGGAAAGTACTAAAATCCAGAACCTTTTTTTCGAGCAGGACTTTCTCAGTCCTGCCAGTGGTATACATAATGATTTGGAGGCTTCTATTGTAGTTTAAAGCTTAGGAAGTCTCTCAGCTAACTCATCTGACTTACCCTGACTATCTTGCTTACCACCCACCACATGTCTAGCTCTATACCTTCTTCTGCTCCGCTCTAGTCTGTCTGTGTCCTCCATGTCTGCTCTCTGAATCTTGCACTTCTCTTTTCTTCTCCCAGCATCTGTCTGTCTGTTTGTCTCTGTCTCTGTCTCTGTCTCTCTCTCTCTCTCAGAAGTTCAGCTTCCTACTTACTTCTTAGATATTGGCTGTCAGGTCTTTACTACAGCCAATCAGCAGTGAGACAAGCTCTAATACAATTCTAGATTGCCTCTAGGCATAAAGGGCTGTTGGGCCTTCAAGTACCTGAGGAGGTGTGGAAGGGCAACTATCTACAAATATAAGACCATTGATGGGCCATAGAAATGACAACACCAGAATCCTGCCAGCACTTAGCTCCCTGCCAGTACAGAATTAACTGTTGGAAATACAGAGACACATCTTCACACAAAGTAAAAAAAGATTACCCTAACTCTTTTCAAACACATTGGTGGAAATGTCAGGTAGACAGATTATATATAGCAGAGTAGGAAAACCTCTGTTATGGGTCTCAGGTAGTATATGTTGGTATTAGCTTTTTGATGGAAGTTGGTGGTCTGCTACTTTAATGTATATCAAAGGTTTCGTGATACTAACAAGGATGTTAGGTCAGACTATGAATGGCTTTTACCTGCAACATTCCTGCCTCCCCACAATCATTGAGAGTCTAGTCAGTCAATCAGCCTTGGTAGAAGGTTCAGTGGAAGGTAGAGCTTCTTTTCAGAAACCTTAGTTCATGTTTGTTTACAAATTGAGCCTGTATACATACATACATACATACATATGTGCATATCTATAAGATAATCTCAGTGAGGTGGTCTAAAGTGCAGCCTGAGCTTCCAGGGCTCAAGAACTTAACATGAGACTATGACACACAGTTGAGTTGAGAAGCCAGTGTTAGATGGAACTCTGCCAGAACATATCATACAGTGGGGCATGTGGGCTTCTCAGAGATGCCAACCAACTTTGGACTTTGTATGAAAACCCTTTATTCTGAGAGATGATAGAAATTAAGGGAGTTGTTTCTCCCATTTTGTCCACAGCACAGAGTGACCCACAGAGCACCGAGAATGCCTACAGCATCATTGAGCTACATCACACACAGTCTAGCAGGAAACCCTAAATTTACTGCCCACAAGGATGATGAGATTGTATCTCACTTACAATGGCCAAGGTAAAACTGCTCCAAGGTCCTGTGGAGCTCATCGATGACTAGGAAAACCTGGCATCTGGTTGCAGTTACGGGGCAGAAATAATATTCTTTGTTCCCTCTCTTTATGCCTTTCTGTAAATGCCACATTTTAGTTCTCATAATGGGTGCTTCTTATTTCAGTGGAGTGGCATTTATCCCAAAAATTGCTGGGAGGGATCCAGGCCAAGAATCATGTCTCTGTCAGTGCAAGAAACACAGCTCTCTTTTTGAACAGGATAAGAGATAGTTTATTCTGGAGCCAAAGATGAGAGACCATGGCCTGAGGGCACAGATTAAGATTAACTGAAATTCCATGACCCAGTATGGTAGCAATTTTATGAAGTTTAAGAAAAAGAAATAGTAGCAGAACAAAGAAGATAATAAATCAAGACATTTATCAAGTACATTAGTAGAAATATCAGGTAGGCAGGTCAGCAAAATGGAGAAACCTTCGCTATAAGCCTCAGTGTTATCTAATGACATTCTTAGCTTTTAGAATGATATAGGCTATGGGTCTTTTTGTATATTCCAAAGGATTTACATAATAATCAAAAACGTGTTAGGTCACACACAGAGGTGTGAAATAAATGTATTAAACAAGCTAAGGGTAGCCCAGGACAATTTGGCTCCAGGACTGTGACATTTCAATATTGCTACATCATTCAAGTTTTCATTAGCCAGTCAGCCTGTGCAGCCCCAACTTCTCTCTATGCACTGTCATTCAGTCATACTTCTGTGGGAAGGAGACCTTGCTTCCTTCAGTCTAGTCTGAGGTTGACTAGATGACACATACAGGACAGAAAAGCAGACATGTGGAAATGATGCAACTGTCAAACAGTTTTATGACAATGTGGGACCATTCATACAGTGAAAAGCTACCAACACCACCTGGAACCCACATGGCCAATGGAAAATGATCTTGGCTACATTACACTATCATCTCCAGATTGCAATTCTGGCAGAATTGGCTGTTCTCGTCATGCATTTGATTCCATGGCACACAAGAAAACCCTTGTAAGGACAGACTAGAAAGAGAATCAATTCCATCGTAGGTAAAAACCCCAAATCCTTGAATTTCCCACCTTAACGGTCTGGGCTCTGTGAAGCCACAGTGATATGATTCTCTAAAGGGGCCTGTACACCTTCTTCCAAATCCATCATTTTGCTTCCTTTCCATATTCATTCTCTGCTGACCACAGGAATTTAGAATCACTGAGTAGAAGCCTCAATCTGATTATCTGAGACCACACCAGTCTTCACTACCAGCAACACGCCCTCCACTTCTACAACTATGTAGTCCAGACATTACAGCTTCCCCAAAGCCACAGCTGTGTGTTCTAATTGCTGATACCACCTTGTATCTGGAGCTATATTTGTCACAGTATCAAAGACTCATATGGATTTTTCAAATGCAGACTTCATCCATAGAGAGGGCGTCATTTTTTTCTCTTTCCATAAGCAGTTTCCTGAGTCCAGGAAGGCTGTGCTGTGATTTTCCTCCTAGGCAGCCACCCTTCCCATCTCAGTTCAAGCTGATGCAACAGTTATCTTGGCAACAGATTCGTCTAAGTTGGGACACTCCACCCAACATGTCATTAATCCCCAGTGCTGCCTAAATCAGCAAAAGATAGAAAGCATTCCCTAAAATGGTAGTCTCAGAACAGATGCCATGGTTTTCCAGATGCTTTGTAGGTGTTTAAATGTGACTCCGAAGCCATGGAGGATTGAGAAACAAACCTCAAACTCATTTTCTTTGTAAGTGGAGCTTCTAGTGGAGACAGTGGTGTCTTGAACTCTGTTGTTCCACACCTTATCTTTGTCTCTTGCTATCTTAGAATTCAAGAATTTTACTCTTAGAATGACCCTCTTAGGTGTGCTTCACACTCTGCCTCTGAAAAATGCAGAATTTAGTTGAACTTTCACTTATATTCCATCAATAAACATCTTCTGGACCTGTGTTGTCATATGGAATTCATTACAGAATGAATGCTATGAACTCCCCATGTCTTTTAGCACCTTCTGCTAAAGAGCTTCATGCATGAAGACCATAGACCACATAGCACTAATTAGTAAAGGAGTTAATGTCCTCAGTTCTGACCCAGCTCTTTCCTTGGCCCCTCTTCGGATTCTCTGCAGGCATAGGAAGGGGCTCATTTTGGGGAAAGGACACCAATCTGGCTCTAAAGATAGAAAGGGTCCAGCCTCCAAAGTCAAGAGTTATTTCCAATGTGAGGGAAATGTGATGGTATCAGCCCTCTTTTGTCTTGGTTAGGAGACACTGGGATGCTGAGAATGTGGAAAGGAAAGTTTAATCATGCTTATTCCTCTCCATCACAACTCCTCTAATCTGGGGATGAAGTTTCTTTTTGCTGCAGTGGGCTGATACACCCTGTATGACATCTCAGTGGGACGGAAGAAACTAGATTTGAAAAAAAAATATTCAAATTTAAATGGTTAACCTCAGGAGGCTGAGTGTGTATAGGCTACTTCATTCTACTGAAAATATGGTAGTGGCAAGGGTTGGAGAGGCACACAGAGGGCAGGCTTACCTCTCAAACATTTTATACAAGAGAGCTTGAAGGCCCATTCTAAATCTGTCTCTTCCCTTATTACCTGGTTGCCTAGCTCACATACCAGGCCTTCTGGGTTCTAGAGTCCTGATGGTTTTCACCTCTGGAGGAGACGTGTCGGGATCCTGCTACTCACTCTGACAAGCTGCGTCCTGCCAAATGCTGCCGGTCTATCTCCATCAGCCCCAGTTAGACTTAGCTGATGCTTTCAGGGCTGCTAACCACCCCGCAACTTCATCTTGGTTTCTTAAGATCAATTCAAGTACGCAATCATAGAGGTCAGAGTTGTGGCCACCTGCCAGAATATTGTCTGCACTTCCGGCTGTGTCGATGAGTAACTGGCCCAGAGCAATAAAGTGACTAGGTGAGTCAATTTCACAAAACAGCTGTCAATGCCAGAACTTTGAACCCAGATTTTATGTGCCAGAGGCCCCAATTGCTCTTTGATTTTCTTTGTAAAAGTTCAAGATTTGCATTCACAACTTGCACCGCACCTCTGGCTATGCTCATGCCTTGCTGCTAGGTCTCCTCACTTCCTTGTCTTTGTCTAATTACCATCCACCTCCCCACTAAGAGGTCATGTAAGGCTCACCTCTGGCCCCTGGTGTTGCATTCATGGTACAATTCTGCACTGGAATCCCCACTCACTTACAAACTCTTGAGAGCAGAAGGTATGAGATCTCTAGATTTGTATAAATTCAAAGGTGAGCACAATGTCAGGCACATTTTGTTGTTCATTCATCTTCCTTAACAATCTGAACAGGATGACATTATTTCATTACAGCCTCAGGCACATGGTGATGAGTTTTACTTCAGGGACCCTTCGAGATCTTTTACGGTTTACGTACATGGCAGTGGTAAGAAAGGAAGAATAAAAACACATAAGTGTTTAAATACTAGCTTTTAGAAGCCAATCGTCCAAACAAGGAAGTGTCAGAAGAAGCCAAGATCAAGCAACAAAATTGGCAAGACTGGGAACCCAGGCTCTTGTCCCTGAATTTGCTACTTCATTGTGGTTTAGGCAAAAAATCTTTATCAGGAGAGTCTTTCATCCTCTGAACATTGTGGGTCTCACATGTCCCGTACTTGATGTCTTATTATCTCAAGTTGTTGGGATTAAAGAACAACCAAGCAGGAGATTTCATAGTCATTTATCATGGGAGGCACCAGCTTTGGAGGAAGAAATGGGCCCAAAGACTGCCTGGGCATGAGATCCATGAGTCATGCTCTACCCATTAGAGCTGCCCCAGGTAATGGATGCAAAAAACAGTGACATCTGCCCCTGGCTTGGGGTTGTTGGCTAATTCCAACTATCAACAAAGGTTGGCTGTGTCAGAAAATAAATATCTTGAATTGGGAACAAAGTCTTTTAAGGATACATAGTATCCATATCCAGACTTAGTGGTGTGTGCCATTAACCCCAGTGTTTAGAAGGTGGAGGCAGGGGGATCTCTGTGAGTTTGAGTCCAGCCTGCTCTACCTAGCAAGTTTGAGGCAAGCCAGGGTTACATAGTAAGATATTAAAAAAAAGTGAGTATTATTTTTGATGGTGAGTACTGGTAATATGTTAATACTATATTAGGCAACATTAACAGGAAGAGTTATTTATCCCCAGAATGTACGTCAGATATAAGCTGGAATTGGGGGATAAGGTTGGGAAAAGTAATGCTCACTACATGAGGTCTGAGGCTTGAGGGACTTTTCCTGCTTTTTTTCCCCCATGTCTCCTAGAAATCTAAACCTGGGAGGCCAGTAAATGCCACAGCCACCTGTTGGCCACGTGCTGCAATGACATCTCAGAAACCCTCCTAATTCTAGAGGTTTCAGACCCACTGCTCTGGGGAAGAGCTTAGAGAGCTTAGAGACCCAACCAGGCGAAAGAAAGTTACTGAGTGTGCACCACTCGGGACAACAAACAGATACAGCCTATGCCGCTGGAGTCCCCTGAAACCCACTCCTGAAGCTCTGAGTATGGAGGCTTGGCCATGTTTGGTGAGTGCATTCAGATCAAGAAAACTGTAAGGAGCAGTTTGGATTTATCTGAATTATGTATAATCCTCCTTTCCTTTTGTTAGTTTTTTTTTCCAAATCAAAAACTCTCACCCATTAGCAAGGAAATATAACAAAAATATAACTTAAGAACCTTAGGTAGTGTCATCAACAAGTGTAGATAAGTGAGGTGGAAAATCTAGACATTATGCTCAAACAGAGGAAACTGCTGAAATCTTACTCGATGGTTAAGTAATCCCCAAAACATCAGTGTGTGTTTTTCTATCCCCAAGAGACAAACAGAGGGAGTCAGCAAAGGAAAGGCCTTCGATCAGGACAACAACTAGAACATAGCAATACTGGACTGTAAAATGCTGCAGGTACCTCTGCCACCTTAAGCAGGAGTGGGTCCTGTGGAAATCAAAGCTTATGCAATGTAAGGGTTGATGTTGTTGAAAAAGAATGCTAAGTGTGAATATAGCACTATGTACTATCATGAATATTTATTTGTAATGGGAAAATGCACACCAAGTTACTAGGCTTCTGGAGGTTTCGTGGCTTTCTTTTCAGATGTCACTGCAACTTGCCAGAAATACATAAACACTTAGTGTTTTCTGCTTCAAAAAGGTGAAATAGCATGCAAAATACTTCAATGTGAAGAGTGAAAGACTGGGGTGTAGCTCTGTAGGAATGCTGTCTAGTACATAGGAGATCCTGGGCTGGATGTCCAGAAAAGCAAAGAAAAACAGATGGAAAAATAAAAAGAAAGTTCCAAGAAATACGTATTTGACAGTTCTCTTAGTAGACACAGTATTTTTTTCCCCTACAGTAAAATTGACTGGGGGAGCCTATAGATGCAAACAGTTTAGAGCAGGGCAGTGGTGCCGCACGCCTTTAATCCCAACACTTGGGAGGCAGAGGCAGGTGGATCTTTGTGAATTTCAGGCCAGCCTGGTCTACAAAGTGAGTCCAGGAAAACCAGGGCCACACAGAGAAACCCTGTCATGAACCCCCCCACCCCCCAAAAAAATGTGAACAGTTTAACGCTTTTACACATCTGAGGAACTGTCAGGATTTTAGTAGACCAATAGTTCCCAAAAAAAATCTTTCATGCAAAAGTGTATAAGTTTTAAGCCACAGGGAAGAAAGCAGCGCCTATCAGCAAGGCCATTTGCTATTATGGAATGCTTTACATCCCCTGCCTGGTAATCTGTGGAGGTGTCACTATAGCATGAACCCACAGGAAAAATTGCAACTGTGAAATAGTGCTGATGTGTAGATGTGTAGACTAATGTACAGAGTGTGCTTTACATCTGCTCAGAGTCCAACCGAGGTGAGAAGCTGAGAACTATGACTAGAGACTGGCCTCAAACAGCCACAGTGTGGTTAAAGGGCCATGCCAGGAGCTGCAAAACAGGGATTCTTCATGCCTTGGAAGACCACTAGGAGGGGACCTATGACCCTTTCTCAACAGAGTCCACTGAGGTTCACAGTAAAAGCCAGATCATAAGATGATACCTTGGTTATTCTGGCATCTTTCAACCCCCCTCCTACCCTCCCATCACTCCTGGCCAAAGGCTCACAGTTTTGGACTATTACACAACATGGAAAGTCAGGACGCCTGAAGAGGAGGGGAAATCAAAGGAAAAAAAAAAAAACAGGATAAAGGTTTAGATTGAAAAAAAAAAACAGTTTTAAAAACAAAAGAAGGGATCAGGAGATAACTGCTAAACTGAATGCCTTGCAAATCAGAGGACCTGAGTTGGATTCTCAGTACTCTGTTTTTGTTTGTTTTTTAAAGCTAGACATAATGGCACACTCTTGTAATCGCAGCACAGGGAGCCAGAGACAGTGGGTTCCTGATGCTTGTTGACCAGCTAGCCTAGTCTGTTTAGCAAGCTCCAAGCCACACACACACACACACACACACACACACACACACACACACACACAC
>CAJQZJ010004687.1:5856968-5868693 GCA_907164525.1 Lophiomys imhausi | reverse complement strand
GAGAGAGAGAGAGAGAGAGAGAGAGAGAGAGAGAGAGAGAGAGAGAGAGAGTTTATTTTGTGAAAAGGGACATTATAAATCTTGGGCAGTGGTTGGGTTTTTGAGGTGAATGTGCTTGATTTGCTGCGGCTAAGAGTACTGAGGATACTTCATTTATATGTAGTATCACAGTCCCAGAAAGGGAACACAGAACCTAATTATCCCATGAGCAGAAGGGATGGGGGAAGAACTTCAGGTAAGTTTAGAGACATGGATGAAGGTCATTGACTAAAAACCAAGGCACCAAGAGATCTTATTAGCATGGGAGTTTTCAAGTAATCATGGGCCAGTTTCTTATGAGAGAAAGGGTTGGGCCTGTAACTTCCCTGAGGGCTATGTGACATTCCTCAGATAGATGGAGGGGGGTTCTGGTTTCCTCAGACCAGGGGGAAGAGGGAACTCCACTGAGAAAAGGGAGTCCTTCATTTAACACCGGAGCTCAGGGGCTTTCTAGTAATGCCAGACTTCAACCTTACCAGCAGGGTCCAATGGACTGGGACAAGAGGAGGCAGGGGAAACTGGTCAGGATTTAAAGTAAATAAATTAATTAATTTAAAAAAAGTTATTCTCTTAGACAATGAACCACTGCTCTCACCTCAAAGGGCATGAAAGATAGCTTGTTCTGGAGCCAAATGTAAGTGCCTATGGCCCAGGAACACAGATTTAGATTACCCCCATAGTCCATGTTCCAGTGTGCAAGTTGTTTCATGAAGTTTTTATAGTAACAGAATAAATATAGTAATAAACCAAGGCATTTTAAAAATACATTCATGGAAACATCAGAGAGATGGGGTAGAGCCCAGTAGAGCAGTTTCAAGTCTGAGCCTTAGATGCTGATAGTCTCTTAGCCCTGTAACTGGTAGACAATAGTGTTTTGTTAAGTTAATGCATTTCAAAAGGTTTCTATCTCTAGGTCACAGGATTTTGGTTTGCACAAAGGTGGCCAATGAATGTTCTTCAGTGGATCAAACATTTCCCAAGGCAAATTGTCATTAGGCTGTGGACCTGCAACATTTAACCTCTCCACATTGGATCTGTCAACCAACCTCTGTAGGCACAGCTTCTCACAGGAATTCTCCTTCACTTTCCCCTGTGGGCCAAATATCATATTCTGTGTATGTGGGGTACCACATATTATTTATTAATTATTATAATATAATGTCCCACATAGCTAGGAAGGATCATTCCAGGAATCTGATGTAGATAGGGCTGAGTATTAGCTATGACAACAGTCTTCAGGAGAGAGGAATAGCTGGTAAACTCCTTGAGAGAGAAACTCCCAAATCTTATCAAAACTCCAAGCCATCCTGATCTAGATCTGACTTGTTTCCCTATGTGACATACAATAACATTATTATATTTAAAATTAAAATAATTAAGATGGTTTGGCCTAATGGAGTAATGGTAACAGATGAAGGAAGTATGCATTTTAAACATCCAAAATTGATGATACATTTCCCCCTGTATTTATACCTATGTGTAATTAATTATGAAGTATCTTATTTGCATGTGGAGTATTTAAAATAATCTATTATCTTTCAATTCTAGTTTCTTTTGTCTACTTTGATCTCACAGCTATAAGTTATGTGGAGTGGCCAGATGGAATTCAGAGACAAGACTGATCTTTAATAACTAAATTATCACAGCTCTTACCTGTAAGTCCTGACTTGATCTGTTTTATTATATTGGAATTTCATCAGATTTAGTTTAGAAAAGTAAATTATAGAAGAAATTAGACTATAGTATTTTTAAAAACCTCTTTTTTTATTATTGTTGTTTCTTTAATTTCAAAAGAGACATGCACACATCTATAATCACAGAGCTCAAGGGGTATTTGTAACCGAACTTTTAAATTATTATTTAACACTTATTTATTTATTACTAAATTCACTTATAACAAACACCAACAATTTCTTAACTATTAATCCTATAAATTCCTACAACCCCTTTAACCTATCCACTAAACCTATTGATAATTATAACAACTACTTTCATAACCTTTTAGAATGATACAGTCTCTGGGGCAGGTCCTCAGTCATCAGGAACACAGTCTTTGTTGTAGATTCTTTAACACACTTAGCAGTCCTTTTTCTGGACCTCTCAGATGCAGGTTCATCAGGGTAAGTTGGTTATTGCAGTCTCACCTTAAATAAGGCTTCATGCTTTCTTCTCTGTGGGAGACCCCAGCCGTCTGCAGGCCAACTTACTTCTTTTGAATCAGGAACTCAGCTGCTCTGCCTCAGTCCTTAAAGCCAGGCACAGTTTCCTTTAGGCCACTGTTCGGACAGATCAAACCCCTCTAGACAAAAGCTGAGCCACAGGGTTTAGTCCTTGGCCTTTTGGTGTCTTGCTCAGGCTTTCTTTGCTCACCAGCTTCTTTCTGCTTCAGGGAAATATGGCCATCAAATGATGGCCAGCCCCTTTTTCAGCAGGACTCTTGGAGCTCTCTAGCATCAGGGGCCTCTTCTCCTTCTGGGCTCCATCCACTATCCTTAAATAGGAGGAACTCTGTTTCAGCTTAATTTGGGCTCCACCCACTTAGCAGCTGAAAACAATGTCAGGCCAGATACTTTGCTTCTTCAAGTCCATTAAGTCTTTCCTGTTTTCCTGACTTCAACCTTGTTTTTCAGTCTATTGAGTATTTCCTGTTTTTCCTGACTTCAACCTTGTTTTTCAGTCTATTAAGTCTCCTGTTTGTTTCCTGTTTTTAGTCCACATGCTGATAATGCTCTTCATGCCCCGAATTAAGAGACAGTATCAGAAACCCCTATATATTTTCTAAATCTAATTTATCTAACCCCCTACATATTCCCCTTCTAGTAAAATAAAAAATAAATCTACATAATATCTACATATACAATGTAAATAAATTGTCTATGTACAATACATAAAATAACTTTAAATTTTTATCAATATACATTAAAGCAAGTGTTAAAATAACCTTAAACTTCTTACAATACATAGTTGTATTTACATCTTTTGACAAAAGACATTAAAGCAAACAAAACATTTTAAATTCTTATCAATAAACTTACTTTCTATTACATACAAAACATTTTTTAAACTTGGATCAATAAACAGAATCTTAAATTTCTACCAATATAACAAAATAATCTAAAACCTCTTTTTTTTTAAACAGATTGTAAGCCTTGAAACAGGTAAGTGATCATTAAAAAATGTTTAGAGTTGCAGCTTACATAGGTTTGCCTTAGATGTTAAGAAACTTGTTTGTCCACTATATGTATGTTTTTAAAGAAGCAGATATGGTTTAAAAAAACAAATACTTTAAGATGTTCATATTTATATACACATGTACATATAAAGCATATCTCAGAGCACAGAGAATATTTACTCTCTCAGTCCTTGGAATAAAGAGTGTTGTGTGACAGAGGAGGGCAATTGATTATTCAGTAGGAAAATTTTCATGTTGGATCAGGGGTAACCACCACTTAAACTTAATTTATATCCTCAAACAGCAGGGACCATGGTGCAGAAACAGAATTTATACAAAGATCAAGGAGTTAAAATTTTAGCTGGAACTGTATAGTTATATATGTTTGTACAGACATGCATAATTATATATTAGAGAGGTTTTTAACCAAGGTTTTAAATGTTATTATTTGTTAGGATTATATCTCCTATGTGAAAGGGAAATTTAACAACGTAGTCTAGAATTAATTAATCTTTACACTTAACAGTTTTATATTGAGAATATTTTAAAATGAAATCATATAGTTTTTATGTTATCTGCTGTGGGATACCCATCAGAGAAAACCACTCAGTTACAGGTTTAAGCCAATAGAAAGCCTCTATTAGCTTGCTGGCAACTAAACTAAGTGTTTGGGATCCCAGTGTAGTCCCCAGTCTCTCTCAAGATGAGTTATTAAACAAACAAACAAAAAACAACTAACCCCCCCCCAAAAAAAAACATCCTGGGTTGACATACTTCAGTGAACAATAACAGTTATCCAGAAGCAGAGACAGAGACGCCAATGTTGGGCATTTGTGAATCTCCTATGTTCCGTGCAGCTAAGGTTGTAAACAATGCCCATGGAAATTAGCAATCAGGTTGAAGGTTGAAGAAGATCCTAGACCCAATGTTGGGAGACTTGTGAGAATGTTCCCTCTCTGTGTTCTTGTTGAGCTCCCAGGCTTGTAAACAACCTGGCTACAGGCAGAGAGTCATGTATACCCCATGCAAAGACAGCATCAAAATTTACCAATCCTAAAGCCCCCTTTAAAAAGTCCCCTACTGCCCCAAAGCTATATATTTTTCTATGATACACTAAATAAAGGTCTTTTGTCATTGTTGTCTCTGACTACTTTTACCAAAGGGTGTCTTTTAACCATGGATCCGCCAATGCTTGTTCTGGCAAGGCGCTAGGAGCCATGGCCTTCTGGACCCGCCTCGGACTGGACCCCTCTCTCTGTGCCCTGCAGAGCTGCCAAGGCTGGAGCACTAGCTGTTTTGGTAAACAGCTTAAACTAAAAGGGCTAAGGCACTTTTAGGACAACAGGGTTTCTTTCCCTGTCTATCCCTTTGGACAGAAGTGCTCCTTCAGCTGCAAGCCCGCCAGAAGTGTGGGAATTGGAGCCTTGGGCCTGAGCGGAAGTTCACTCACTTTGGCTACCCTGCGAATTCCTCCATCCCCATTCTGTCAGTGTTGACCCTGAGACCCGGAGCAAAGCCGGGAGGACAACTGGCCACAGAACCAGAGCCAAGGACGTAACCACACTAGTACATTTAGAGACTTTCCCAGAACTATGGACTTGGATGGATTAGGTCTTTGTTTTCATTTTGGCAGATGGTGCTGTCTATGTGCTGAGCGTTACAGCCTGAATGGTACACCCATCATGGAGGCGGTTGTGCTGAGGTCTGAGGGCCTGTTACATTCCTTACTGGTCTTAAGTGTATGAGATAAACTGTGGACTCATCCTGCTCAGTCTAAAGGTGTAGCTCGTCCTGAGGACCATTAGTTTTACTGAACTGAGGCATAACTGGCCATTTTGTTTAAGGGGCAGGCCCTGTCATTAGCCCAATCAGAATGAGAATGAGAGGTAAAGGCCCACCTAGGGCTGATAGAGTAGCCAGCCAGAAGGACCAAGAGAACAGGGACTGGGAACTGTGATCTCATTTATGACTTCATCTCATTTTCTTTTTGAGTTTTCCCCCAATCACAGTAGAGTCTTCTCTAATTACTCCTGAATAATTACCATAGAAACAACAGTTTTGCCCCCCAAAGCCATGCATAATCCCTATATCCCATAAGAAGTCAGCCTAAGTCTCTTCAATTTTACAGGACCATTTCTGTAAGGGAGTCTGCTGTTTTTATTCAGAAATGGAAACTTTTAGTAACTTTAGGTCTTGAATAACCTGTCTGCTTAGTTTTATAAAAGTTTTATCTTTCATGATAAAGGCTGACATATCTATAGACAGTGAGCTGACCATACCTGCTTTGACCAGAAATGGGATGAGGACAGGAATAGCTCTTTTTTTACCCTTTGCGTTCAAGGATCCAGATTAATATATAGTCTTTCCCATTATATTGGTATACCTGGGGCAGAACGTGTCCTAAGATGCATAAAAGGGGTTTCTGTTTGGAAAGCATCAGAAAGGACACATTTAGTCAAACCGTTAGTACATGCCTACTATGTAGTCTCAGGGGCTTGATAATATTGCTATTGTCAGATGAATTAACATGTCAGGCAGTGTAGGAGGGATCAGAATAAGGGGAAGTGCCTAGGTTAAAGGTTTGGGGAAGTGCCTAGGTTAAAGGTTTTGGATATTAAACAAGTTCCGGCCCCTTGTAAGTCCTCTAACGTTAATTTTGGCTACCCCAAGTCACAATGAGCTTTGTTAGTCAGTGGCCTGGCAGTAGTCTCCTTAGTTTCTTTTCCAATGTAATACAGGTGCTGCAAGTGTAAGCATAACCAGCAAGTCTGGCCCGTTTCCGGCTGGTAACTATTAACTAAGTGGAAAATAGGGATGGGAATCCCTCAGCTTCCTAGACAGCAGGAGGTGGGACTCTGCTCCCCCGCCCCCCCCCCCGTGTGTGTGTGTGTGTGTGTGTGTGTGTGTGTGTGTGTGTGTTCAGCAAGCCTCTGTTCTACATCCCCAATTTCTGAATGGAAAAACCCTTTTTCCTGGCAACAAGAGGGCTCAGCCACAAGGCATGAATAAAGCTGTAAACTCTGGATTTCTATCCCACCATCTTTTTCCTTTCTCCAATACAACCAGATTGTTAAAATCAGTAAGCCAAGGTCAGGATGCAATAGGGGTTGCCGGTCCACAGCCACATTAGCTATCACTTCCTCTGTGTCTGTCTTTCTCAGTTCCCAGGTCCAGGCCTGAGGACGGTGGGGGTTGAACCATGACCTGTATTTACAAGACTCTAGAGGGGAGGTAAGGAGCAAGGAGTGGAAGGGCCTGGGGCCTGGTGTGATTATCCATAATTATTTTACAAATGAAGTAAAAGTTTAATTAGTATATATATTTATTTAGAACTTGGTTTGGAAGAAAGTCTTTACCAAAATCTATGTGCTAAAGTTTATAGCTTAATGAAATCATTATCTTTATGACTCTAATGAATGTTGTTTTATATAAACAGCATTTTAAGGTTTTATGAAACATTTAATAGACTCAAAGATATAATTTTAGTAGTTTTTAGATATTAAGAGTACCCATGTTTATAAAGTAGCATGTATATTTATAAGGCCTTTTATATATCATCCAAACATTGATGTTGTAAATCTGCACATGTGCGTTTTAATTGGACATGCCAAAATTAAAAAAAAAAATAATTGCAGCACACAATAAAAAATGAATTTAAAACTGAGGTGGCTACAGTTTGTCTTATTTTTTTTTACACAAACAGCATGTGGAGACAATTATGATATATTAGGTACACATGACACAATTATATGAAATCTAGGTACACCCATCTTTTTAAAAGGTAGAAATTTTGTATTTCCATGTAAAAAAGGTATACTAGCATAAAAGATCAAAAGCTGGTTTGTCCTGTGGACTGAAGGTAACATCTCTTCACCTTTAAAAAAACATAGTAGCTGATGGGGAGACACCTTTACTCTTGAGTGATGCATGTTTTCTGCTATTACTTTAGGTCAAAGTTTATGTTTGTATCATGTGTGCACATGCATGTGTGTGTGTGTGTATGTTTTGTTCAGGCATCACCTACTGGCCTAATGTCAATCTGGAATAGAGTTCCCTTCCTAGATCTGATAACGATGGCCCGCCTCTTGGATCAGATAACACAGGCCTGTGTCATATAGCTACTTATCCATTTTTGGTCATTGTTTATGCTCACATGACTTTTTTTCTTCTCTAAGGCAACCCTAGGGGTTGTTGGATCAGAAGTGATTACTTCTATCCACAGTAAAGTTTAAAAGCACAGACACACACGGTAGCTAAAGTAGATATACAACAACAACAACAACAAATCCTACTTGAGAAGACAATTTTTGTTGGGAAGCTGTACTCATTCCTGGATATATCTTACATATTTTCCTTGAGTGTCTCTTTTAACATACATATAAAATTTAAGACTTTTGATAATATTTATAATGTATCAACTTTCTGCACTTTTTTTCTTTTTTTAAAGATGATTTTACATTATAATGAAAGTAGGCTGTCCATCTAGTTACACTAGCACAATTTGTTGAAGATGCTTTCTTTTCTCCATTGTGCATTTCTGGCTTCTTTATAAAAAATATAAGGTGTCCATAGCTGTGTGAATTTATGTCTGGATCTTCAATTTGATTCCATTGATCAACCTGTCTGTTTTTATGCCAATAGAAGAAAGAAATTGAAGATGGTATTAGAAGATGGAAATCTCTCCCATGTTCATGGACAGGTAGGATTAACAGTAAAAATGGCCATCTTGCCAAAACCAATCTACAGATTCAACACAATCCCCATCAAAATTCCAAGACAATTCTTTACAGACCTTGAAAGGACAGTACTCAATTTCATATGGAAAACCAAAACACCCAGGATAGCTAAAATAATCCTGAACAATAAGAGATCTTTTGGAGGTATCACCATCCCAGATTTCAAACTGTATTGATGAGCTGTAATAATAAAGTCAGCATCTCTAATCGCCACACAGAGCTGCCAGGACTGTGGGTGGCACTTAAACTCTAAACACTTCCTCCTTTTTGCTTCTCATTTTTTTCCCTCTGAAAATATGAAAACCGCTCTATGCCAGCTAGGTGTCTGTGTTTTGGATCAGTTTTATGTGCTTCTTTTGGAACCGAATTTCCAGAGTTCACCCTGAGACTGTCTTCTCCCACTTGGTCTTACGGTAACACAAGTTTTTTTTTGTTTTGTTTTGTTTTTTTTATTAAATACTTTATTTTTTTCTTCAAGTTATATCTCAGTCACAAACCCTTCCCAATTCCCCCTTCCTGTCCCACCCTTCCACCCTCTTCCTCCCCAACAGCTTCCCCTTTCAGTCCAACAAATGGTTCCTTCTCTAATAACAGTAAATACTATACAAAACAACAGAAATAAATATGCCACATTTATGAGAGTTAAATGGCCCAGTATACCTTCCCAATGTCCAGTTCATACATATTTGGCCCCTGACTTTAACATTCTACCATCTAACCATCTCCATGAGTTTAAAGTTCTATAACTGACTTAGCTTTCATACTAACTTGCATCACTATTATAACCATCTTCTTAGATCTAGAACACCCTCTTGATTCCTAAACAACTCAAAATTTAACTATGGGACTCTAGCTATCTATTCTTCAACCACCTCAGAGACCTGAGAGGGATAAATATATCTGCTTATATAGGAAGTGCAGGGCCTGCAGCTTTCAATACTAAGAAATGACAAACCAGTGACTGCCTGGACAGTTCCCCTTTTCTCTCCACACACTCCAGCATCAGTCTTCAGCCTTTTGGTTCTGTTTCTCTGACAGACATTGATTGTAGAGCAGGAATTATGAAGGACTTACCTACCCTGTCTTGGCAGAGTTAGGCTGTCGACTTCCCTGCTACCAAGTTTTGTCCTTTTTGGACAGCAGTCTGTCTGCAGTTGAAGCAAGGAGTTTTTTCAAGCCAAGAGATAGGCTTGCCACTAATTCAACCATCTCACACTGGAGATTCTTCGATGCTTATCTTCTACTTGGAGTAGAATAGGGGGTGCTGTCAGGAGCTGATATGTCTCAATGTCAAAAAAAATCTTAATTTAAGATAACATGTTTGAATGCCATATTCTGCAGATCTCTTGGGGTTTTTGAAGATGCCCTATCCGTCTCTTGTATTTAGATAAGCAAATGTTGCTTGTCTCTTAACAACTTGATTACTGAGTAGCTTAGAGAATATCTGTGATAGACTGTCATAGTAGCTAACAAAGTGACATGTTTGCATGACTAGGAGTTTATTTTTCTTAACTATCCTAAACAGTTTTAGACAGTTGGTATCAAGAGGCCAGAGCTTCACGTTTTATTTTTAAGTATCTCTAGGTATGATACCATTAGGAAGCATTACCTTTAATATTGTATCAATATACAAAGATCTATTCCAATGTGGCTAAATATACTCTTAATTTTGTATCAATATACAAAGATCAATGCCTATGTAGCCCAATACAATCTTAATATTACGTCCATATACAAGGGTCAATACCATTGTGGCCAATTATAATCTTAGTTTTGTATCAATATACAAAGATCAATACCGATGTAGTCCAATACGATCTTATTTTTGCACAATAAACAATGGTCAATACCACTTTAGCCAAATATACTACTAATTTTGTATCAATATACAAAGGTATAAGGGCATATTCAATAATCTGTCACTTTTTCTTGGTCCTTCCTGTGCTATGTCTATGTCTCATTTTTCTCAAGCCTATGCACTCCTACATAGGAGAGAAAGAAGGATACAGAAAAGGAAAAGTAGGAAGTCCCTGGGTCTAACCTCCAAAACCCATTAAACAGGACCATTTAACAGCTTGTAATCTCTTCCCCTAAATAACAGAGTATTCAGTTATCCTTCAAATAACCAAAAAGGGGGGGGCGGAGAAACACCCTCCCCACCCTCTGGGCATGGGACGTCGCTCTCTTAAAATGACTTCCTGCTGATTTGGGTCGTAGTAAACCTGTTTGGGGCCCGAACCAAAATGGAAAAATGGTTAAAAACGTTAGTACACTCCTTTTATGTTCAGTCCTTCTGTTCTCAGCTGTTTAGAAGTCCTAAGGAGTTTGTAGGCAGAAGCTGATCTTCCAAGCTTTACTGAGGTTCTGGCTGGGGCATTGTGTAGAGCTGAACGGTCTTAGTGATATTGAATTGTTGTGGTTGTAGGCTTTTGATGGAGACAGCTATTGAGGGAGTCTGTCAGGCTGAATCAACTGGGTCACTCGTCTTCTTTGGTGTCTGATTCTGTTTTCTGCTGAGGTTTCCATTGTCCAGTTGTCCCTGGGTTCCTTGAATGGATGCTTTGATTCTCCTGGAAAGATAAGAACAGAGCCCTGCCCTAATCCTAACTCTGGGACAATTACCCTCTTTTTTTGTGGTGGGGGGGGCTAGGTAATATTTCTCCTGAAGCAAATTTGGTTTTTTGACAATATATAAAGTGTTATCTTTCAATCTGGGTTAAAGAAGAAATTATTTTGTTATTTTGGAGCTAAACCAGCTTTAGTGTACATATTTTGAGATCTCAAAGGACAATTTGTTTGTATTGAGTAGGCCTTTTGTAAGTAGCTTTTAAACTTAGGCCCTTCCAAATCCTATGTGTGTGTCTCTGCATTCTAATTATTGGGATCAGAGACCTGTGGTTCCCATCTGAAGGGATTAAAGATGTGTTCCACCACTCCTGGATCGAAGTTTTTCTTTATTTAGAGTTTGTTTTGTATCAGGCTGACCTTGAGCTCTGAGATCTGCCTGTTTCTGTCTCTAGTGTGTTGGGATTAAGGGTGTACTCTTCTTGAATGACGGGATTAAGGGTGTGTACCCTCACCACCCTGTTCCATGTAACTCTAGAATTTATAAGACCATTAACTCTATGGTACTCCTCCCGTCTCTGCTGAAGTTAAAGGCATGGGTTAACACCACAATTGTCATGTATTTTACCTTAGCTCTACGTTTTTTCGACACTTGGAGGTTCATAAAACCAGGTTGAACGGCTGTATCCTTTATTTCATTTACAGTGTTTTAGCATTGTTACCTGCTTTTTTTTAATTAATAAATTTATTTGTTTGTTGCTTCAGGTTACATCCTTATCATATTGTCCTCTTTTCCCGCTTCCCAGCCCCACCCTCCCATGCTCTACCCCCTGACCCTTCCGTCTTGTTCCTCTGGGGTGGAGTGTCCCTGCATAACAGTCTCTCACCACAGATCAGGAGTCATATGAGGACCAAGAGCCTCTTCATTCACCGGGGGCCTACGAGGCAGTACTGCCAGTGAAAGGTGTCTCCTTGCTACTGGGGGAATACTAAAAAAAGACCAACAAACACACAAACCCACAAAAACAAAGAATAACAACAAAAAAAGAGAGGAAAAAGAAAAGGGAAAAGGAAAAAGAAAAAGAAAAAAAGGAAAAGGAAAAAGAAAAAGAAAAAAAAAGTTTATGTCCATGTTCCTTTTGGTGTGTTGGTTGTAGTACAGATATCCTGTACGATATAGCTAAAATCCTACTATAAGTGAATAGATGCCATG
>CAJQZJ010004687.1:5805214-5856568 GCA_907164525.1 Lophiomys imhausi | reverse complement strand
TGGGTCCATTTGCTTGGAAAACCTTTTCCCAGCCCTTTACTCTGAGGTAGTGTCTATCTTTGGTAGTGAGATGTGTTTCTTGTATGCAGCAAAAGGACGGGTCTTGCTTGTGGATCCACTCTGTAAACCTGTGTCTTTTTATTGGGGAGTTGAGTCCATTGATGTTGATGGATGTTAGTGACCTGGGATTGTTATTTCCCATTAGTTTGGTATAGGTGATGGTTCTGTGCCTCTTTTGGTTTAGTTGCTGAGGGGTTTTCTTGGGTGTAGTTATCTTCTCTGGGTTGGAATTTTCCTTCTAGGAATTTCTGTTGGTCTGGGTTTGTGGGTAGATATTGTTTAAATTTGATTTTGTCATGGACATCTTGTTTTCTCCATCTATGTTGATATAGAGTTTTGCTGGGTATAGTAGTCTGGCTGGGCACCTATGATCTCTCAGGACTTGTAGTATATCTGTCCAGGCCCTTCTAGCTTTTAAAGTTTCTGAGGAGAAGTCAGGTGTAATTTGATGGGTCTGCCATTGTATGTGACTTGACCTTTTTCTCTTACAGCTTCTAATATTCTTTCTTTGTTCTGTACATTTGGAGTTTCAATTATTATGTGGCGAGAGGAGTTTCTTTTCTGATCTAATCTGTTTGGTGTTCTGTAAGCCTCTTGGATTTTTATTGGCATCTCTTTTTTCATGTTTGGGAAGTTTTCTTCTATGATTTTGTTGAAGATATTTCCTGGACCTTGGAGTCAGGAGTCTTCTCTTTCCTCTATGCCTATAATTCTTAGGTTCCGTCTTTTCATTGAGTCCTTGATTTCTTGTATGTTGTGGGTGAGAGATTTTTTAGCCTTCTCATTTTCTTTGGATGTTGTACTGATTTCTTCCATCGAATCTTCCATGCCTGACATCCTGTCTTCCATCTCTTGCATCCTATTTTTGATACTCACATCCGTGGTTCCTGTTCTCATCCCTTGATTCTCCACTTCCTCTTTTAACTCTGACTGTGTTTTCTTTATTGTTTCTATTTCTATTTTCATGTCTTGTATGGTATTGTTCGTTTTGTGCATTTCCTTCTCCAGCTTGCTTGTTTTTGTCTGAAAATCTTTCATTGCTTTGTCCTTTTCCTGTTCAAGCTCTATCACCTTGGCTTGGAGTTCTTTAATCGTGTTGTTCGTTGTTTTGACTTGTAAAATTGTGGCTTCTTTGAATACCTTCATAGGTTTAAGTTCTTCTTGAGGGGACTCTATCACTTTCCATAATGCAGAATTGTCATCGTTTTCATGTGTTTCTGTTGGTGTGAGGTCATCCGAATTGGATGAGCTAGGATAATTCTGCTTTGTTGGAGTCATATTTCCTTGATTTCAATTTTTTCTTGGACCTTTGGCCATATGGATGCGTTTAGCTGTCTGTTCTTGTGTTTTTTCTGTGCTTGGATCCACAGGGGATGCTTTGATATAGGGGACGAGTTGCTTGGCTATCTGTCGTTGCTTACAGGGGGATCTCAGGGTCACTCTGGTTTTAATAGCCTGAAGCACTGTGAGCTGGTGCAGCCCATTCCCAGGTAGTGAGTAGTGGTCCGGGATTGTTTCACTGCTCCCAATTCAGACTTCTCTATGTTGCACCCTGAGTTATCAGCCTGTAATGGTTCTGATGGTATGGACCTGTTTGCCCAGGCACAGATCGTGTGGGCTGTGTTTGTCGTCACGGAGGCTGACAGGGTCAGGCTCCTCACCTAATATGTCTGGATTTTCCAGAATACAGCTATGGTCCTCTGACTTCTGGTTTCTCACTAGGCTTCCCGCCACAGGCCTGACCCCTCAGCCCTGCCCGCCTGTGCTGGGTTCCCTCCCTGTCTGCTCAGCTGCGGGTGCGTGGGGCCCCGGCCCCTCCCACCGCCAGTATGGGTCTCCCTCCCCAGCTGCTTTGCCATGGGTGCGCGTAGCCCTGGCCCCTCCCGCTGCCTGTGCGGGTCTCCCTCCCCAGCTGCTCGGCCATGGGTGCAAGGATCCCCAGCCCCGCCCGCTGCCTGTTCGGGCCTCCCTCCCTAGCTGCTCAGCTGTGGGTACACGGATCCCTGGCCTCTCTCGCCACCTGTGCGGGCCTCCCTCCCCAGCTGCTCTGCCATGGGTGCACAGATCCCCGGCCCCGCCCGCCTGTTCTGGCCTCCCTTCCCAACTGCTCTGCCCGCCGGCTTCCCGCTCTCTGGGAACCTCCGCGGCTCGAGCGGCTGCGGGCCACCTGCCGAGCACCCTGTTTCTTCCTTGCTAAGACTTCCACTATCCTGCAAATTTTCCTAAGTAGCTATAAGGTCTTCCTCAGGTGTGGGAGCCCAGTAGGCTAGTGGGCGATCGCCATGTGCCCCCTGATTCTGCCTGCTGTCAGTTGGGGTCGATCTTACCAGGCGCCTCTCCAAATGGGAGTTCCCGAATCCCGGCTTTAGTGGCTTCCATGTCTGAGAGAGATGAGGGGAGAGCCTTACCCTGGGACTTTTAACAGTCCCTTTGGAGCTGTGAGTGTTCCTGGAGGGTCTAGTCCCTCCGGTTTTTGTACAGTGTCCAATAACTCTGTGTTTTTTATGGCTCTTTTCTCCCACGTTCAAAATGCGTCAGTGTAGGTCTTCACCATCTTGCCCCCCCCCCCCCCGTAACACATGTTTATGGAAACATGAAGGTGTTCAACACATTGGGTGATCAAAGCCTAATATGTGTCTTCCTGGATGAGCCAATAAGATTCCCTTTGACCTAAGAATAGGGTATGTTTGTGGGTTTTCCTAAGAGGAACAAGTGCTGTCTTTATCATCAGAAATTCATAAAATTTCTAAGCTAAAGGCTTGGCAAGATTGCGATGAACAGCAGAAGCCACAGAAAAGCACATTTGAGGAGGATTGTTGGGATATAAAGGTCAACTGATAATAAGTGAAAACATTTCGAAGGCAAACAAACAAACAAACAAAAACCAAGACAAACCAAAAAACTAAACAGGAACCAAAATACCTTCAAAGATCTAAGAGTGAGCAACTGCTGAGCAGCAGGTGAACAACCTGAATCTGGAATGCCTTTAGAGTTCAGAAAGCAAGCAAACTACCAAACAAACACCAAACAAATGTCTAGACCAAGATGCTTCCAAAGCAAACAAACAAAACATACCTTAAAAAAAATACTCGGAAGGCAAATCCAAACCAGAAAAGTAGCTACCAAATAGCTCAAAATAAATAAACAGAGCAGATACCAATCAAAGGCAAGTGTAGAGAGCCCTAGAATGAGCTGAGTAAATAATGCCAGACAGCTTGGACTCAATGGGTCCATGCGAGCACCTCTCCTGTCCACAGGTGACAGCTCTGGTAAAAATGGGTCCTTCTTGCTGTTAGGTTTGTCTGAGTTCCAGGTTTTCCCAGCATGCCTCAGTTTCTACCTGTAACAGGGCATGGCCCACCCCCACAAGCCATTGACCACATAACTCTGACATCTTGGGAGCTCTGTCTCTCTATTTCTCTCTCTCTTTCTCTCCCCCTCATTCTCTCCTTCTCTCCCTTTGGTGCCTCCTTCCCCCACCCCTCTCCTCTCTCTCTGCATGAGCATGCTGTTTCTCTTCCCCTCTTGTATACAAAAAACCTGCCTTTCTATAACTTAATTTGGCCTGGATTGGATCATTTCCCACAGTGCAGTAATTGTTTAAAACACTTGGAGTGCCATGTTGTGGTACAACTGTCAAAGCAAAATGCCTACAACTCTCATCTCAAAGAGAGTAAGAGATACTTTGCTCTGGAGCCAAATAGGAGTGACCATGACTCAGGAATACAGATTCAAATCACCCTAAATATCATGTTCCAATGTGCAAGTCAGTTCTTGAAGTTTTCACAGTAACAAAACAAAGAAAGCCATAAATCAAGACATTTTCAAATACATTGGTGGAAACATCAAAGAGATGGGGAACAGCAAAGTGCAGAAATCTCAGTTATAGGCCTCAAATGTATGGAACTAGGGCAAAAGATGTCATGAGGAGCCTGCCCCTTCTTGTCTTGGAGCTGGGTCATGGCCGTGCTGTCCTTTCATCTGTATTTCTTCTTTAATAAATCAATTTCCTGTGACTATTCATATGTCTCCATGCATTTCATTGTAAAGAGGAACAAGCACCTGGAAACCCCAGTAGCTGGCTACTCTCCAAACTCAAATCCATAGTGAGACAGTCAGGAGAAGGGCAGGCACGAGGTGTGTCTGAAGCTCTTTCACCATGGGCACCAAGTGCACCAAGATCCATCCTTTCCTTGAGCACTTGGAAATGAGGGGTAGATTTCTAAAGGTGGGGTTGATTATGGCGTAGAGAAATAGGATCCAATGTCTCTCTCTCTTTTCTTTTTTTTTTTACCACTTCCAGGCTTGTAGCACCCCATGGCTAGGAGAAGAGAGTGTACCTGGGGCCTCTAAGACATGCAGGTAAGATTGGGGTGCAGCTTCTGGGTAACTGTCCACATTTAATCTGTGAGATGCAGGGATCCCATGGGAACTCATGTCCTGATGGTGTGATATGCAGGGATCCCATGGTAACTCGTGTCTTGATGGTGTGAGATGCAGGGATCCCATGGGAACTCATGTCCTGATGGTGTGACATTCAGGGATCCCATGGTAACTCATGTCTTGATGGTGTGAGATCCAGGGATCCCATGGGAATTCATGTTCTGATGGCGTGAAAGCAGGGATCCCATGGGAACTGGTGTCCTGATGGTGTGACATTCAGGGATCCCATGGTAACTCGTGTCTTGATGGTAGAGGGCCCCATGTTATTGTGGAGCTGCCCTAACCATAGGCTGAGATCAGTCACATGAGTAGCCATGAAGACAATTCCCACACCGCTCGATGTTTAACTTCCTTGGTGCTATGGAGACCTCAGAGTTTCACTGTACTGTGATGTTAACATTCATTCACACATTCCAACCCTCCTCTCTTAATTTCTTCATTCTTTCCCTTAGTCTGCACAGATGTTGCTAGAATCACAGAAATAGGAAACTTAGATGGGACATCAGTATGAGAAATCTAGTGGCTCTTCTGTGTCACCTCCTCACCCTCAAGACAACTTCTCCAGAGACCCAACCTCCACCTCTGCATAGAGGTTCTAGGGGTGGGAGAAGAAGAAAGGTTGTAAAGCAAATGCTGTTTTTATTCCCTGCAAGTCTTGGTGCTCATAGCTTTAAATGCTGATATTGTCCAGTGTCTCCAATTTCTACAGGGATAATCATGATAAGGACAAGGGGATGAAATCTGGGGTTTCATTCCTATGGAACCAAAGGATAAAGTGTGAGACACAAGCAATGGTATATCCTGAGAGATCAAAAGTCACATGAGCACTCTCTAGTGGTCCCTGTCTGAAGTCTGAGGATAGAAAGGACTCAAATAAGACTAAAGCAAAAGTTTCTTCCTCGCCTCAAGACTTGTATTTAATTGCATGTTTTATTTACTTCTCCTCTATTAGGTCCTAATTTCTCTCATCTCCTTAAGGTTTGTTTACTCTAGACAGTCCTTTCATTATGGATATGGGGATAATTCCCCAGATACTTAGACATTCCCTTGAGCATTATAGCCAAAGGAGGTGAGGTGGGACGGGCACCCCCATGGACTTTTAACCAGAGTGGTGATTTCAAACAAAAGAGCCAAGGCTATTCATACAAGCAAGTCTCCTCTCTAAAACTGACAGCACAGTAGTTTAGGCTTTGTGTTTCATTTTTTTCTTTCTTTCTTTTTAATTCAGCGAGGCCATCCAGGACCCACTCTGAGTCACTAAGTGGGACGGTGTGATGGTTTGAAGTGTTCAGATGTCCCTCACAGTCTCAGCCATCTGAACACTTACTTGCCCCCCCCCCCCCGATTGATGGTGTTATTAGGGAGGTCTAGGAGGTGTGGGCTTGTTAGAGGAAGTATGTCACTGGGGGTGGGCCTTGAGAGTTTAAAAGCACATGTCATTCTGAGTTCATATTCTCTGCTTGGTGGTTGCAGTTCGAGATGTGAGCTTTCAGCTTCTGCTCCAGCTGCCATGACTGCTGCTTTCTGCCATGTCTTCCCACCATGACAGACTCTTATCTCTTTGGAACCATAAGCTAAGTAAACCCTTGCTTAAGTTCCTTTGGTCATCATGTGATATCAGTAATAGAGAAGTAACTAAGACAGATGGTCAGTTGGTATAGTCCTTTAATCAGGTGAAACAGCCTCTCACAGAAACCTTAGAACTGGGCATTCCCTGTCTTCAAAAACTTTTTGTGTGTGTGGCAGGAAGCAAGGCCTTATCCTCGGGGTGACTCAGCATCTAGGGACAGAACTGGGGCTTTCAAGCCTATTTTGTTAAAGAGGATGTTGCATCACAGCAGATCCTCTGTCTAAAGGTTCTGACAGCCCAAGGAGGGTGAGTTGAAGCAACTTCTACGCTACCTTTGGGACAAATATTAGAGGGACTCATATCCCATCAGGTAAAGGTTGTACTAGAATTAAAGAAGCACCCATAGCTAACTGGAAGTTATACTTACAAAATATTAGGCAATCCTCATACACAACCCAGAGGTAGCTATCAAAATTTGTGATACTTTGAGTCATCCTGCAGCCTGTTTCCTTCTCACAAAGGTCAGTTAAAAATACTATTATTCTTGCAGTTTCCCAGAATGGTTCTTTGCAATTACTTCCTCATCTGAATTTTTGGGGCATTTATCCATTGTTAATTCCTGTCCTCGTTTGTTTGTTTCAAAAAAAAAATGTTCAGCTCTTTCCTGGTTGTTTTTTTTTTTCTTCCAAATTGACAGATGCTAGGGTGGTCTAGGAAGTGGAGCTTCATCTGAAAACAGTGTTTCCCTCAGGTCCTCTATAGGCAAGGTTACAGGGGCATTTTCTTGATTAATGATTGATATGGAAGGGCCCAGCCCAATGGGAGTCATTCCATCTCTGGGCAGGTGGTCCTGGATTGTGTAAGAAATCAGGCTGAGCAAGCCATGGAGAGCAAGCCAGTTAGCAGCACCCCTTCGCTGTCTGCTTCCGTTCCCTCCTCCAGGTTCATGCATTGAGTTCCTACCTTGGCTAACCTTGATGATGCACTGTGATCTATGAATCCAATAAATTTTCCTGCTAAGTTTCTTTGGCTCATGGTGTTTTATCATAGCAACAGAACCTCTAACCAAGACAGTCTCTCCTTTCTCTGCATGGTGGTGGTAGCAGATCTCAAGATGAGGGACCACACACAGTGCACTGCTTATCTCAGTATGCTGAGGTTGGGGTATCCATAAATGACCACTGAGGATACCATATCTCAGATCCTGTTTTTTTGTTTCTTTGTTTTATATTTTAGCTACCCTTAACAGGTACTTAAAATGTATATACAGTTTCAACCCAAAGTTTGTACATACCCCAAACAGGCCTTCTCATTTGAGTCAGTCGTCAGCATGAGCTCTGTGTGCTGCCTTCAAATCCTCAGAGAGAAGACAAATCTCATGACCAAGCTTGGTAGAATTTAGTGATGAAATGGGTACAGAGATAGACTTGTTTGGTTTTCTCATCCAGTCCCACCTGAAGTAAGCAGGTATGAGGAGTTGGGCACTCATGCTGAGGAGAAAGTGGAGAAGGCTGAGTAATTTACAAAAACTGGGGTATGCGCTGCCAACGCCTTCTGAAGTATCAACAGCAATGTATTTTTATGCTGCATCATGAGTTCATGTTAGAGCAGAGACACAGGTTCCCCGAGGCACAGACCCTGAGATCATGAGAGAGTCAAATGAAAATGACTCAGGCGCTGGCTTCCCTCCTCAGGCACCTCCAACTCTCTGCCCTGTGTCTCACCACACTTTCATGCCCAGACACCAGGGGAAGAGCGGAGAAGCGGAGACTCATGGTGACAAGTATCTGCCCTTCCCCACTATTTTTTTTCCATAAAAATAGAAAAATTGTAAACATTGATGGAGTACCCAGTAATATATCTCAAGAGATAAACACATTGCATAATCAGCTTAAACTGATCTAGTTCTTAAAAATATTAACTTTTTACTGTTCCACACTCTAAATATTTTCTTCCTGTATTTTAAAGGTACATTTTACAGAATTTCTCTCTAGAGTGATCCAGCCATGCAGTGCTACACTGGGACTTTATACTCCCAAGTAACTTCAACTTCAAATTTATTGATAAGTTTTCCCCATTCTACTTTTCCTTAGAAAATTTTGTATTTGATAAAGATATAACAAATTGGAGCCAAGTACTTCTCTTCTGTTTCTTCCAGTTTTCACTCCATCACTTCCAGATGGGAGTGAAAAGTTATCCAAAGAAATAAATATATATTAAACTCAAGATTAAAGAATTTCACCAACAGCAAGGCCGCGTTGCTTAAGACAACACCTACATAACTCATTGAACATGGAGGAGTCAAGTGGGTGCCAACATAGAATCTTCACCCCTATGTTCTAGGGTCTTTGGTATGGGAAGGTACTCTGTAGGCTACTAAATGAGAAACGTACCAACCCAACCACAGACCCTTTGATCTACAGTGCTGTCCTGCCTGCAAAGTATCGTAGGGCAATCATGGCACAAAGCTTGTGGGAGTAACTAAACAATGTCGTATTTGACTTTAGGCCCATTCCACAAGATGGAACCTATCCCCAGACTGCTTGGGTGACCAAGAACCAAAGACTACATAGACCAGAGACCTAGGGTAAAACCAAATACTATTTGTCTTAAAAAAAAAAAAGTGGTGATAAAATGATTTCTACTGACATTCTGCAATACTCATAGAGTTCTGCTTTATTCAGCTATCATCAGCAAAGCTTTCTCTCACAGCAGATGGGGCAGCAGATGGGAACAAATACAGAGACCCACAGCCAGATATTATTCAGAGAGAGAACACACAGCTCTAAATGGAATGTCTTCATCAAATCCCTCCGCTCAGAACTCAGGGAACCACAAGGAAGAGGAGGCAGAAAAAGTTTAAGGGCCAGAGGGGATGAAGGACACTGGGAAAACAAGGCCCTCTAAACCAACTGAGCATAGCTCATAAGAATTCACAGAGACTAAAGCAGCCAGCACAGCACAGGGCCTGCATGAGTCTGCACTAGGTCTTTTGTGTATACATTTTAGCTTTCAGTTCATTATTTTTATGACACTCCTGGGTATATGAATGAGTGAGTCGCTGATTCTTGTGCCTTCTCCTCAGCTCTTTTCTTTCTGCCGGTTTGCTTTTGTCTAACTTTGATGTGATGATTTTTGTTTTATCTTATCATATTTATCTATGTTTTCTTGTTATCCCTTAGAAGTCTGTTCTTTTTAAACGATAGACAGAGAAGGAATTGATCCAGAATGGAGGGGAGGTGGTCAAGAACTGAGAATAGTAAACTGAGGGGAAACTGTAATCAGGACATAGTGTATGAGAGAGTAATCCATTTTCAATAAAGGGGGGGGTCATCAAAAATTTTTTTAAAAAATTTGTTTTTAATTTTTTGGAGGTCTCTGCCTGCAATTTTAGCTTCTTGGGAGGCTGAAGAGGAGAAGCTACAAGATCAGTCCCGCATGACAGAGTGAGACTCTGCCCTGAAGTTAAAAGTAAAGAACAAACACTAACTAAAAGGGTAGAAATGTAGCTCAGAGTGAGCTCTTACCCAGAATGCATGGGTTTGATCCTCAGTGTTGGAAAAAATATTATATACAATAATAATTCAAATAATGGTTTCTAAAGGTTCTTGGAGGGAAGGATTTCAGCAGTGGCTGGCATCAGTATCGGAATTCGATGTATCTCCTTTTGGTAGACAGTCACAACTGTTTGCATATGTGCCTCATCTTAGCTTCCCCCTACCTGTGGGTTAGGTTCCATCACATTGTAACTGAGTCTTGAGAAGATCTGTGCATACATCATGGTATAGAGTAGAAACTATGTAAGAGCTCAGGATCTTCTTTCTGCCCCCCATATTGTGATCTTCCTTGCAGATTTCACCTTCTGTGAAATAAACAGTACTCGGAGAAAGAGTTTTTCTCTGTACATAGCAGAAAACCTTTGAAAGGATATACTGTGAATGGACAAAGTTAAAGTCTTGCCTAGTTCCTCAGGAACTCAAGTTTTCCAAAGTATACGTAGGTGGCTTTAAGTGACATTTATAGAGCATCTAAATCCCTACCTGGCAGTTTGTGTCCCCTGAATCTTGCCTTGCTTTATGTGGGATTCATTCCAAGGAAACTTGTTTCTCCCCACAACTTCTGTCTTTAAACAGGTGAGGGTGTGGGACAGGGCATCAGAAAGCAAGAGCTGAGTTCTGAGAAGCAGGCCACTGAGGAAAACACAGTCCCAAGAATTGCATGTACATTCCAGTGACAGAGTGTCTGGGCTCCACAGTTCATGTTGGCTTCAAGATAGCACATGACATTTGGTCTCCAGTGTGTCTGCTTTTCTTTTAATTTTGCCCCTTAAACCCTCTATTTCCAGAAAAGAGCACAATGTCTTTTGCTTGATCTCAATGGTCTCCGCTCTAACATGTACTTAAGGGAGAAAGCATATACAGCTCACAGTTGAACATGGTGCGTATCATGGTGGGAAATTCAAAGTGGCAGGCCCTGGTCACAGAACATCTTCATCAGGAAGTAGGAAGTACTGCATACTTGTGCTCTGATCAATCTCACATTTTATACCTGCAGACCCAAGTTCAGGAATGTGGGCTTGTTTTTTCAGTGTGGCTCTTTCCACTTCAGTTAATGTAATCAACACAACTCCTTACAGCCTAGTCCAGAGTTAAATAATCCCTGACAGGTGTGCCTGTAGGTTTGTCCCCAGGTGATACCAGATCCATGCCCCTATTAGACATCAGAGGCTGTAGATAAAAAGCCCAGTGCCAAGAATGGGGTGCCTCTTTTGGAGCTGTTGAACATTGGGGCCCCCTAGGCCCCCAAACATTACAGTCTGTAGATAATGCTATGGATTACCCTCTAGAACTTGACAGTAAAACCCTATTGCTGAAGACAACACTTAATTGAGTCCTAGGACACAGAGAATCAAGATGGTACTGATCTGAAAACTTTATTCCTACTGGCTAGCTTTCATAGTGCTAGCTAGCAGTTACACAATATTGGAAGAGAAAAGTAATCATCGATTTGGTCTGATGAGATACCCACTGCTATAATAGTAGCATGAATGTCATAGGAGTATGTAGAGGAATTTTAATTCAGAACATGGCTGCTCTGGCAAGATATCACATCCAAAGGCCTTCTAGGTCTGTGTGTTCCAGCTGGAATACAGACATGCCTTTAGTCCCAGGAGACAGAGGCAAGCAGATCTCTAAATTCAAGCCCAGCTTGGTATAGAGCAAGTTTCAGATAAAGAGATGCTTAAGTCCAGACATAGTAGTACACACCTCCAATCCCAGCACTCAGGAGACAGAAGCATGCAGATCTCTGATTTCTAGTCAGTGTTGTTCCGTCAGTTCAGTCGGGTCAGTGAGTTGAGTTTGTGGCAGTTCAGTTCATGGAATCCAGAGGCAGTTTTACTGGATGAGTTTTAACAAGACAGGTTGAGGAGAGAACAAGTTAGGCACAGGTGAAGACAGAGCAAGCCAGAGGATGAGAAAGAGCCAGAAGATTAGAACAGATTGCTAGAGTTAGTTTGAGACCAAGAAGAGCAATTCAGTCAGAGGCCAAGAAAAGTCAGTTTGCATCAGTCAGTCTGGAGAAGAGTTTGAGCCAGAAATGCTGTGTTGAACCAGCCAGCCAGAGTGCAGAAGAGCTAGAAAGAGTGAGCCTCATCTGCAGTCAGTCTCAGAGGCTGAAACCATTATAGGGCTAGATTAGATTGCATGGAGGCCAGAAGACTCCAGGACTAGGCCTAGTTGGCAGATGGAGGCAGTTAGTCTTCAAGACAACTTCATCAAGAGAATTAAAGGTTACTTTTACAGGAGTAACCAACTATTAGGAACATAAGTAAAAAAACATTTTGTGTAAGTCAGAAATCACGTTTGTGTAACTTAAAAAGCCATTTTATGTGACTTGAAATAACATGGTGCCTAAGCTTGCTACCAGGCATCTCCGATAAAAACTAGGCCTCATTCTGAAACTCAAAGTGAATTGTCCTTTGTGATCTCAAAATATATACACTTACTTAAAGGGTTAGTTCAAAAAGAATTTTTTTTTTTGGTTTTTTGAGACAGGGTTTCTCTGTCTATCCTTGGCTGCCTTGGACTCACTTTGTAGACCAGGTTGGCCTTGAACTCACAGAAATCCACCTGCCTCTGCCTCCCAAGTGCTGGGACTAAAGGTGTGTGCCACCACACCTGGGTAAAAAGAATTTTTTAAAATCTCAATTGAAAGAAAATTGACAGGGTAATGTTAAGAAGCCAGGAGCAAACAAGGAAGACACACCATAGGGTAGATTAAAGAAGATCCTTCCACATGGCCTGAAACATCAGCTTAGCATGGAGAATAATAGTCCAAAGGGACATATGTATATGTGTGGTTATATTTGGGTATTAGAATTATGAGGTAGCTAAGATGGGCTAGGATTGCACAACCCAGGCCTAGGCTTGTTAAGATCCACCTGGTGTCTATGTGTATTCATTTATAATGGCAGGTTAAGGATTAACACCACCGAACCAATTAAATATAATATAAATACAGTGTAAATAGTTTAATTAGCCATAATTTTTTTTCTACAGACAATATTTTTTATATTGTCAAAAAACACAATTTGCTCTAGGAAATATATTACCTGACAAAAAAAGTAGTACCCCAGAGTTAGGGTTCTGTTCTTATCTTTCCAGGAGATTAAAAGCATCCATCTAAGGAGTCCAGGGAAAACTGGACAACTGAAACTTCTAAAGAAAAGGGAACAGACACCAAAGAAGACAAATAGCTCAGATGATCCAGCCTCACAGACTACCTTAATAGCTGTTTCCTCAAAAATCTACAACCAGAACAACTCAAAATGGCCGACTAAGATGGTTCAGCCCCACAGACTGTTCCAGCCAAGACTTCAGCAAAACCCTGAATTTCAGCCTCTGACTACAAACTTCTTAGGACATTTAAATAGCCGAGCAAAAAAAGACTGGACATCAAATGCTACTATAAACTTGCTTAACCATTTTTCCATTCTTATTTGGGCCCCCAAACAGGTTTCCTATATCCCAAATCAGCAGAAAGATATTTTAAGAGAGTGACATCTCATTCCCAGAAGGTGGGGTGGGTGATTCCCCCTACCCCTTTGGTCATTTGATGAGTTATAGATGTTTGTTGTTATTTAGGGGGATTGGTTACAAGTTGTTAAATGGTCATGTTAAACAATGTTTAGGAGGATAGACACAGGGATTCCTCTCTTTTTCTTTTGTTTATCCTTCTTTCTCTGCTATGTGGGGGGGGAAGACTTGAAAAGAAAAAAAAAGGGGGATATAGACATGATATAGAAATGATAAAGAAAAAAGGATAGATTATTGAATATGCTCTTATATCTTTGTATATTGAAACAAAATTAAGATTATATTTGGTAGGCTGGTCATGGTAATGCACACCTTTAATCCCAGCATTTGGGAGCCAGGGGCAGGCAGATCTCTGTGTGTTTGAGTTTGAGGACAGCATGGTCTACAAAGCAAGTCTAGGACAGCCAGGGCTATTACACAGAGAAACCCTGTCTCAAAAACCCAAAAAATATATATATATTTGGTTATATTGATTGGTATTGATCTTTGTATATTGACACAAAATTAAGGTTAGCTCTTTTTAAGGTATTGCCCCTATGTAATGCTTTAAAATGCAATGTGACATTTTGGCCTTTTGCTAGCAACTGTCACAAACTGTTTAGAATAATTGAGAAATGCAAACGAATAGTCATTCAAACATGTCATTTTGTTAGGTACTAGCATAATGTATCACAAATGTTTTCTAAGTTAATTATAAATCAAGTTACTAAGAGACAAGCAACATTTGCTTATCCAAATATATGGAGATAGATAGGTGGTCTTCAAAAACCTCAAGAGATCTGTAGAATTTGAAATTCAAAGATGTTTTCTTAACTTAAGATTTTTTGATATTGAGACATGTCAGCTCCTGACAGTACCTCCTATTCTACTCCAAGTAGATGATGAACATCGAAGAATCTCCATTTGATGATGGTTGCATTAGTGGCAAGCTTGTCACTGGGCAAGAGAAAGCCCTTGCTTCAACTGTAGACAGAATACTGTCCAAAAAGGACAAAACTTGGAAGCAGGTAAGTCGACAGCCTAGCTCTGCCAACACAGGGTAGGCAAGTCCTTCATAATTCCTGCTTCACAATTAATGTCTGTCAGAGATACTGCGCCAAAAGGCTGGAGATAGATGCTCTAATGCATTGAGAGAAATTGGGGACTGTCCAGGCAGCCAGTTGTCTGTCATTTCTTAGTGTTGGAAGCTGCTGGCTCTGAACTTCCTGTTTATTCAGATATATTTATCCTTCTCAGGTCTCTGATGTGGTTGAAGATTAGATAGTTATAGTTTCACAGTTAAATTTCAAGTTGTTTCAGAATTAAAAGGATGTTCTAGGTCTAAGAAGATGTCTTTAAGTTGGTAATGCAAGTTAGGATGGAAACTGAGTTAGGGATAGAACTTCAAACTCATCGAGATAGGTAGATAATAGAATATTAATATCAGTTGCCAAATACATACGGACTGGACATTGGGAATGTATGTTATACCTTAAAAAACAAAACAAAACACACAAACAAACAAACAAAATGAACTAGGCCTCAGAAGCAAGCTCCTGGTGGGTTACCTGGTAACTTGGCCCTGAGTCTAACCCAAGACTGGCATTGCTATGCTAATGAACTAATCCCAAGGTGTTATTGATGAGTTAGTCCCAACCTGTGAGCCCTGATATCACCAAGCTATCACCCAATGAAATGACACAAAAATTGGAACTTTGGGAAAGGTCTCTAGGGTCACACTGCCATACACCAGAGACACGGCTTCTCTAGCTTCTGTAGCTTCTCTAGTGTTGATACCCATCAGCAAGAGGACTAGAGACTGTGTGTGACTGTGTGTGTCCCTGGCCTCAGGGACCACTGGCTTTCCAGAACTGTCATGGGGCCCACAAGTCCTGCTTGTTAGAGATAGCTTCTGACCAGCATTCTCAAGGACTTTCTGGATCTCTATCACTGTCAGCCTCCCACCTGCCACCACTGAAGGACTTCGTGGGGGACATGGGTAGAGTCTCCCGGCTTCCGAAGCATCCTCACCAGGGAAGATTCCTCAGTGGAATCCTGCAGCTGCATTTCTGACCAAACAACTACTTCCTGCTTGCTGAGAGATATATCTATGTAATCTTTATAGTAGCATATTATCAGGAATGTTTGTGTGAGTTAACTGAGTGTGTTCGAAAGACAAATCTCTTGTGGACTTTCTAAGTGCTTACAGTCTAACAGCTCCTAGGCTGTGCTCTCTGCACCAACTACTTTCTGATTGGATTTATGTCCGCTCCACAAAGATAAAGTCCATACTTTGGAACAAGAACCTGTGACTAAACTGGTCAAAGGCCACAGGGGAGACCCTACCACTATCATTCTGTTCAATGGACTTAACATTACACTGACTCATAATGACTTAACGTTATGACCACAGATCAATACATCTCTTAGTTCTCATCTGAGAAGCTTCCATTTTCAGTAAACGGTGAACATAAAGACATAAAGACCCACAATTACCCAAAGTGTCGTATGTGTTTTGATTAATTTAATTAACATAACTCTTCAATGCCATCAGCAAGAAATCGCTCTCCTCCACAGCCCAAGTCTAAAAGGGTGAAATGTCTGCCACCTTGTGTTCAAAGCCACAAAAGCACCCTCAACCTTTGGAAGCAACAACCACTCTTTTCTGTCCAGTCTAAAGACACATTCCCAAGGCCAATCCATAATTGTTTGAGTGAGATAAGAAACACTAATATTTATGGGAAAAATGTACGCTTACTTACTGGTTAACTTAATGACAATAAATTATATTATTGATGTCATGATCCATTTATGTATGCACCTTCTGATTTAATAGTTTTATAAAATATACCGCAACACCAAAAGTTCAACTCAGGCTGTGGGATCCAGGATATAATTTCCACACGAACCTTAGAATCTTGAGAAATTTGTTCTGCCTTGTGAAGTAATGGAATATTTTTTTTTTTAAAGATTATTTATTTATTGTGTATACAGTGTTCTGCTGGCATGTACACATTCACTCCAGAAGAGGGCACCAGATCTCAACGTAGATGGTTGTGAGCCACCATGTGGTTGCTGGGGATTGAACTCCGGACCTTTGGAAGAACAGCCAGTGTTCTTAACCTCTGAGCCATCTCTCCAGCCCATGGAATATTTTTTAACAGTAATAATTTGATTTAACTTTTAGATCTAAGAGCCATGGAACAATGAATGGAGTGGAGGGAAGTGTTTCTGTAATAAAGTCAAAGCAAAAGGAATCTGAGGATAGCAGTTTTCTCTTAATCTATAAATTCACTTCCTCTAATAAACTAAAGTGATAATTTAACTCTAGATAATTATCATGAAGGAGGAGAAGAAAAAGGAGGAAGAGGAGAAGGAGGTAAGATGAACGAAACTTTTCCAGACCTCTCCTTTAATATTTTATAGGCCAGCAAATTCAGAAGAAAAGTGACAGGATGCTGTTGTTGTTATTATCATTTTGAATCACTGTCATTGAAAAGGGGACCTTTCAGATCCAGGCTGAGCCTGTGAAATTCCACTGCCCCAACTCTCTATCAACCCCCCATTGTCACTACTAGGAAATGACCCTCAGTAAATGCCAGGAAGGACTCCAGGGTACCCTGAAATGAACAAACAGCTACCCAACCCTAGAATTAAAACTCCCCCCCTTCCCCTAGGGCAAGCGCCCTAAGCAGACAATGGATCAAAGTTCACTGGTCCCCAGGGCAAGACTCCTCTTCCAGGAAGCTATTATCCAACCCCATCCCAAAATTGTATAAAAACGTTGAGTTCTAGTAGTTCGGGATTCAATTCTCCCATGGGTGAAGGGGGATCCCCATGCATGTCGGAATAAAGTTCCTCTTGCTTTTGCAGCGATCTGGACTCTGTCTCTCGTTGGGGATCATTCCCAGTAATAAGACAGGGTCCCAGTAATAAGACAGAGCCCCTCAGGGTGAGCCTAACAATTATATTATTATATACCAGGCAGACCTAGAACTCACTCTATAGCTCAGGCAGGGTTCTAACTCACAATGATGCTTCCAACACTCAGATTATAGCAGTGAGCACCTATGTGTGGGTCAACAAAATGTTACACACACACACACACTTCACACACCTTTTTAAGATCAGCTTCCATTAGACAATTTCAAACTATCACTTCCTGATGAGCCCTAAGACTTACACCAATGGTTCCATGCAGACATAGAAGGCTGAGCAGGATAACAGTCGGTACTCCTTATTTCCTGATATTAACTGATATAAGTTTGTCCCACCAGTACACGTGAAAGTCCCTACAGGGCATGACCCCATGACACATTCATCTTCACATGGCTGGAGTGCTAAGATCTGTAGAACATTGTGTACAGCGCAGATGTGCAGAAGACATTAACCAGGGGTGGAATCATCACAACATGATCAGGAAAAGATTTGGAGAATTCCCCAACATGACCTAAAACATTTCTAAATCCTAATCTAGGGTAGAGGATGGAGATATATATATAGTTTAATGGTCCTAGGCATATGTATTACCATATAATAACCATTTTTGGTCCTTTTTTTTTTATCTGAATGAGGACAATAAGATCACCTGACTTACATGGTTTTGAGAGGGCTGAATTATAAAGTTTCCTTGGGTCACTACCAGTTCTATTTATAGAAACTGATATCCCTGAAAAAGAAACACATTAAAAAAAGTAAAGCCCATTCAGCCCTGTAAAGGCAGCCAAAGCATAAAAGCAAATAGCCTGGGGGAGGTAAGATTACTGGGTTGAGACATTTATTCTGCAAAGGGCTGTCTTTTAAACATTTTCAATGTCATAGGTCAAGTCCATAACCCTAAACTATTCCATGAAACCTAATAGTTTTTGTGAAACAAAACAAAATAAAGCAAAAAGTAACAGTTTAAAATGAATTGTTGTCCAATAAGGACAAAACTTGGTAGCAGAGAAGTCGACAGCCTAGCTCTGCCAAGACAGGGTAGGTTAGCCTTTCATAATCCCTGCTCTACAATAAACGTCTGTCAGAGAAACAGAACCAAAAGGCTGAAGACTGATGCTGGAATGTATGGAGAGAAAATGGGAACTGTCCAGGCAGTCACTGGTTTGTCATTTCTTAGTATTGAAAGCTGCAGGCCCTGCACTTCCTATATAAGCAGATATATTTATCCCTCTCAGGTCTCTGAGGTGGTTGAAGAATAGATAGCTAGAGTCCCATAGTTAAATTTTGAGTTGTTTAGGAATCAAGAGGGCGTTCTAGATCTAAGAAGATGGTTATAATAGTGATGCAAGTTAGTATGAAAGCTAAGTCAGTTATAGAACTTTAAACTCATGGAGATGGTTAGATGGTAGAATGTTAAAGTCAGGGGCCAAATATGTATGAACTGGACATCGGGAAGGTATACTGGGCCATTTAACTCTCATAAATGTGGCATATTTAATTCTGCTGTTTTGTATAGTATTTACTGTTATTAGAGAAGGAACCATTTGTTGGACTGAAAGGGGAAGCTGTTGGGCGGAAGAGGGTGGAAGGGTGGGACAGGAAGGGGGAATAGGGAAGGGTTTGTGACTGAGATGTAACTTGAAGAAAAAAAAATAAAGTATTTAATAAAAAAAAAATGAATTGTTTTCACTCGGTATTTTAAACTTGAAGACTTGTTCTTGCGGCCATACAAGAACAGCTTTGTTTTTGCTTGGTTCTCGCTCTGGCAAGGTGCTAACACGCTGATGTCTGCACGTGTGAATTGAATGAAGTGAACAGAGGAGGTGCTGCCCCAGGCTTTAAAGTCCTGACAGGAAGGACCTGTTTGGTTAGGAGTGTCCAAGACTACAAATATGAGTGAACACCTGCCACTTCCTGCAGTCTGGACTTGTCAGCACCTATGGCCAGTTACCACCTGAGGCTAATCACTATCTTCAGTCTGTGCAGCGGCTGCAGCTTGAAGCCATTGCTCGTGCTGGTGGCCGGAAGAAGCCCCACAGACATCTCTAGTGCAAGCCAGGTCTAATATCGGCAAACAGTTTTCCTCTGTCTGGTGGCTGCTGTGGTCAGGTTTCTGCCTAGTTCTGCTTCAACCTTAGCCAAAGGCTGTGCAGACTCCTCATGAGTGGCTAAATTAGTGCTTATAGGATGTGATCTCCTATGCTACCTTGCCCAGCACCCACAGGATTAGGGCTGCACCTTGAAGGCCCTGGAGCCTTCCTCTAGCGCCTCACCAGAGCTCAGATGCTATGGGAAAACTACCATTCGCAGGAGGGAACATGCCTCTAGGTGCCTGTGGGTCACCACCTGAAGGAGTGAGGGGAGAATTCTCAGCTGTGAGCAGCAGGAACTGTCACCCTCACAGGAGCTTCTCACAGTAGAACCCGTCACTTGAACACATCATGAGCAGTGATTTCTAGCTCCAATGACCTGGGCACTTGTCAGTGGCCAGTGTTCCTGGATTTAATTCACTGTAGAAGTAATTAATTAACTTATCTACCAGTATTTATATTACATTTAATTGGTTGGCAGTGTTAATTCTTAACCTGCCATTATAATAAATACACAGAGACACCTGATGGATTTTAACAAACCTTAGCCTGGATTGTGTAATCTTAGCCCAGCTAAGGTAGTCCTTAATTCTGTTTCTCAAATAAAACCCCAATATACATACATCCCCTGGGCTGTTATCCTCCACACCATGCCAATGTTCCAGGCCACATGGAATGAGGTTCTTTTCTCTAACCCATGGGCCTTCCTGCTCCTGGCTTCTTCTACTCATAAACCTCTCTGGTTCAAAAACCCACATACCTTAGTCCTGCCTACCTCTGTCTTTGCCCAGTCTCAGGCCTCAGCATTTATTAAAGCCAATCAGAGACAATAATTAGAAAGCAAGGTAACACAGCATTACATGATGTAGAGCAAGAAGGCCTCTGGGAGCAGGTTAATTAACATTTAGAATGCATAACATCACCCCATAAATTCACTGTTTTGCTTTTCTGTTGCTGGATAAAATATCAGGACCAAAGGAACTTAAACTTTATTTGGTTCCAGAAGGATACAAAGACAACATGGTGGGAAAACAGGGCAGCAAGGGCAGAAAGCTGACAATGCACTTCCCCAACAGCAAGCAGGAAGCAGCGAGAACATCAAGGTGAGGAATTGCACAGGCTTGAAACTCTCAAAGCCTGACATCAGTGATGCACTTCTTGTACCCTTAAACCTCCCCTAAGCAGCACCAGTTGAGGACCAAATGTTCAAATACCTGAGCCTAAAGAGGGCATTTCCCATTCAAACCACCACATACAGCACCCAGGTAAGTGTCTTCTACAGGTCTGGTGGGCCAGGGTTTAAGGTCAGTGTTAGGAGTTGGGGTTATAGAGAAGACTAGCTGGAGATGTTTATTTTTCTTCTGGGAGATGTGAAGAAATATCTAGTCATTCCATATAGGACATTATGGACCAAATGATAGTAATAGTTATACCAAACTCCAATTTGAAAAACTAGTGAATTTGTTAGGGTTACAGAGTTACCTATGGAACTAAGAATGACTCAGAGGCATGCATCAGCAAAAAGCCCACTTTCCTAGTTAGGGTTAGTATTGCTGTAATAAAATGACCAAAAACATAACCAAAACCAATCTGGGGGTAAAGGATTTATTTTGAAGCCCATGGAGGATGCTGCTTACTGGCTTGCACCCCATGGCTTGCTCAGCCTGCTTTCTTTCTTTCTTTTTTTTTTTGTTTAATAATTTATTTTTTATTTCTTCAAGTTACATCTCAATCACAATCCCCTCCCTATTCCCCCCTCCAGTCCCAGCCTTCCACCCTCCTCCCCCTCAATCCCCCCATCCTCTACCTTTTTTTTTTAGTTTAAGGTGTTTTACCCCCAACAGCTCTCCCTTTCAGTCCAACAAATGGTTCTTTCTCTTATAACTATAAATACAATACAAAACAACAGAAATAAATAGGCCACAATTATGAGAGTTTTATGGCTTAGCACACATTCCCAATGTCCAGTTCATATGTATTTGGCACCTGACTTTAACATTCTACTATCTAACCATCTCCATGAGTTTAAAGTTCTATATCTAACTCAGCTTTCATACTAACTTGCCTCACAATTTTAAAAATATCTTCTTAGATCCAGAACACCCTCTTGATTCCTAAACAACTCAAAATTTAACTATGAGACTCTAGCTATCTGTTCTTCAACCACATCAGAGACCTGAGAGGGATAAATATATCTGATTATATAGGAAGTGCAGGGCCTGCAGCTTCCAAAACTAAAAAATGACATACCAGTGGCTGCCTGGACAGTTCCCATTTTCTCTCCATACATTACAGCATCAATCTTCAGCCGTTTGGCCCCGTTTCTCTGACAGACATTGATTGTAGAGCAGGAATTATGAAGGACTTACCTACCCTGTCTTGGCAGAGCTAGTCAGCCTGCTTTCTTTTTTTTTCACTTTCTTTTTTTTTTAAAATAATTTATTTTTTATTTCTTCAAGTTACATCTCAATCACAATCCCCTCCCTACTCCCCCCTCCAGTCCCACCCTTCCACCCTCCATACCCCTCAACCCCCCATCCTCTTCCCTTCTTCTTTTTTTTTTTAGTTTAAGGTATTTCTTTTTCCCCCCAACAGCTCTCCCTTTCAGTCCAACAAATGGTTCTTTTTCTTATAACTATAAATACAATACGAAACAACAGAAATAAATAGGCCACAATTATAAGAGTTATATGGCTTATCATACATTCCCAGCCTGCTTTCTTATAGGACCCATGACCACCAGCCCAGAGATGACACCACCCACAATGAGCTAAGCCCTTCCTCAATCAATTGCTAATTAAGAAAATGCCTTCTAGCCAGATCTTATGGAGGCATTCCCCCCCCCTCCCCGAAATGATGTTCCCTCCTTTCAGATAAGTCTAGCTGGTGCCAAGCTTTGACATAAGACTAGCCAGCACAATTCATTCCTTGTCAACGTGGACAAACAAGCATATCACTCTTTAGCCATAATCTTTATTTTCTTGTTCATCTTTAAGATGGCAAATTCATATTGTTGCAGGATATTTGATCACACTGTGAATCCCAAGATTGTGTACTAGAAAAACCTCTTTCTAGTTTTGGTGTGGCTCAACCCTAGCATACACCTTTAACCCAAAAGCTTTCTAGAAACAAGAGCTAAATAAAGCCAACCATAGGTCAAGAGGCAGAGCAAGTAACCAGTCAAAATGAAGTGAACATAAGCAACCAGGAAGAAAAGACATGGAGTCAATGGGTATTGAAGACACTGTGGAGAAGAAGAAGGGATGTTTTCCTTCTGGGACCCAGGTGGAGTAAGAAGGTCTGTTGGGTGCTTTCTCTGCCTCTCTGAGCTAGCAGATTTTTACCCCAGCATCAGGCTTCTGAGTCTTCATCGGTAAAATTGAATGATTGGGATTTAAGATTTTTATAACAAGGTGCCAAAATGTTGTTTTATAAAAACAATCCCAATCGTTCGATTTTAGCAATGAAGACTCTGGAACCAGATGCTGGGGTCAAAACCTGCTAGCTAAGAGAGGCGGTGAAAACATCCATCTCACCTTCCTACTCTATCTATGTCCCAGAAGAAAAAAGCCCTCTCCTCCAAACCATTTCAATACACTCCTCCTCAACATCCTTCCTTTCTCTTTACTTATGTTCACTCCCTGGTTGCTTGCTCTGTCTCTTGATCTATGGTTGACTTTATTTAGCTCTTGAATTAAAGGTATGTTCTAGGTCTGAGCCACACCACAAGTATTTGTTTACAGTAAACAGAAAGCTCTATGATCAAAGGCTGAGACATACCACAATTAGAAACAGATTTTTCCAGTTCACAATCTTGGTGTTCATAATGTGATCAAATAACCTGCAACAGAATATTAATGTTACAATATAAACATTACAGATGTTAAAAGTCCCACTATCTTTAAAAATTCAAACACTTTAAAACTAAGTCTCTTTAAAATATTGTTTCTTGCCAGATGTGGTGGCACACACCTTTAATCCCAGCAATTGGAAGGCAGAGGCAGGCAGATCTCTGAGAGTTTCAGGCGAGCCTGGTCTACCAATCGATTCCAGAACAGCCAGGGCTTATTACACAGAGAAACCCTGTTGTGAAAAACCAATTGTTTCTTTTAAAATCCAAAGTCCCTGTAAAATTCTAAAAATCTCTTTAAAAGTTCAAAGTCTCTCAACTGTGGGTTCCTGTTTAAAAAAAAATAAATTAAATACTTTCTTACTTCAAGAAAGAAGAAACAGGGCACAGACACACTCGAACCAAAACAAAACCAACCTCTCAACTGTGTAAATAACTCAATGTCCAATATCTGGGATCCACTCACCATCTTCTGGGCTCCTCCAATAGGTTTGCATCAGTTCTCCAGCTCTTCTCTCTACACCACACACAGATTGTCTTCTAGGCTCTGGCTGGTAACATTCTTTTATTACTGCTGTACTTTTATTCATCCCATGATACTGGCATCTTTAAAATGCTGGAGTCTTCTGCTGCAACTTGGCTGTGACTTCACTAATAGCCTCTCCTTGTCTCTCTTCATGGTGCCAAGCCTCAACTTCTCTCCATGACCCTTTCAATTCTGGGGCTTCACCTGCTACTGAGGCTGCACCTTCTCCAGTGGCCACTCCTGGTCTCACAGGGCCAAGCCTCAGTGGCTTTTCATGACCCCTTCATGCCTTCAAAGCCAGTACCACCTGGGTGAAGCTTTACACATTGCCAAGTTCATCTGTCAGTGCAAGGTACAGTCTTGGACACTTCTGGAACACAGCTTCTGCATGCTGACTCTGAGGAAATACTTTCCAAAAGATTTTATCTCAATGGTGCTGGTCTCTTCTTGAATGCATGAGTGCTCTGCCACAAATACACCTGCATGACATAAGAGGGCATCAGATCCCTTTATTGTTGGTCATGAACCACCATGTGGTTGCTGGGGATTGAATTCAGAACCTCTGGAGCAGCAGCCAATATTCTTAACTACTGAACCATCTTACCAACTGCTTGTCTCTTCTTTTTTTTTTGTTTTTTCGAGACAGGGTTTCTCTGTATAACAGCTCTGGCTGTCCTGGACTCGCTTTGTAGACCAGGCTGGCCTCGAACTCACAGAGATCCGCCTGCCTCTGCCTCCCGAGTGCTGGGATTAAAGGTGTGAGCCACCACTGCCCGGTATGCTTGTCTCTTCTTAATCACCACTTATTTCTAGCTCCAGCTGACCATAATCAGCTGTCCCAGTAAAGCAAAGGTTTTTAACTCAGTGGTCTGGTCTCTTGTTAATCACAGTCAATTATTCAGTCCCAGCTAACCAGAACCACAGATTCTTAACTGAAAATATGCAACATCCCCAACAGAGTCTTTAAGTAATTCTCAGACTTCCCTCTGGAATTTCACAAGCCCCTATAGAACACCTCATCAAGCATTGACTACTCAATGGCTTTTGTAGTCTGTAGTTCAAAAGTCCTCCCACAATTCTCCCCAAAACAACAGGGTCAGGTCTGTCACAGGAATACCCATTTCCTGGTACCAATTTCTGTTTTAGTTAGGGTTAGCATTGCTATGAAAAAACACATGGTCAAAAGCAAGTTGAGGAGGAAAGGGTTTATTTCGCTTGCACTAGTTGATCACTGAAGGAAGCTGGGACAGGACTGAAGCAGGGCTGGAACCTGGAGGGAGGCACTAATGGAGAGGCCATAGAGGAGTGCTGTTTACTGGCTTGCTCACTCTGGCTTTCTCAGACCACAGTAGGCTTTGCCCTCTCCCATCAAACACTAATTAAGAAAATGCCCTATAGCCAGATATTACGGAGGCATTTTCTTAATTAAGGTTCCTTCCTTTCAGGTGACTCTAACTTGGGTCAAGTTGACATAAAACCATCCAATGCAATGGCCCGATATCTAGCCGTAGATGGACATCAACATCATCCCCTCTAAGGCTCAAAAAGAAAAAAAAAAATCACAATACAGTGGATAGCAGTCACTGGTGGCCTGCTTTTATAAGCCAATAGGAATACATGGTTACCTGCTTGTATTACTTGATCTTAAGCCAGTCAAAACTCCAGCATGAATCGGGCGAAGGAGCCAGGAGGCTGAGGCCTGTGTATATTGGAGGAGCTATTGGCAAGTGATGGTTACTCAGGGAGGAAAAGTCACTCTTCCTCCCTGGTTATTGGTGCATTGCTTAGGCACCAGTGGATGGCCACACCCATATATGCATATGGGCAGTGCTAATTAGACTTATGTTGAACTGTGAAAGAACTCTTTCCTCCATAAGTTGCTTTTGGTCATGTGTTTCATCACAGCAATAGTAACCCTAACTAAGTGAGCCACTATGTCACAGCAACCAATCACTTGGTTCTCTGAAATTTTATGAATGGTCACCTGTCTCTGTAGTTCCATCATCTATTGAGAAAAGACATCTTCTTGCATGACTGAGGGTTCCTACAATAGGGACCTGTGGGCATAAGCATACATGTTTAGATGGCAGTTTGCAATTCGAAAGACATAATATACAACTTAATGAAATGATGGCAGTGATTTTCCTACTGAATCCCCAGCCACAGGCTTTTGTCCTAGATTGCAGTACCAGATGTGAATTCCTTCTTGGGAACTGAGCCTTACTGGAAACCTGGGCCACAATTGCACCAGATGTCACAGAGTACTTGCTACTGTAAGATGCAGGGTCCATAACCAAGCAGGCTGCTGGTGACAACTCTCCAGCAACCCATGTAGCACTTTCTGGCACAATAAAAGGTAACCAACAAGAAGGGAGCATTTATCTACATCCAGATTTATTTCATTTATGGCTTGTGGTCTGAGGAGCCTCCCTGGCCAACAGATCATACGGGGGTATCTTACTCTTTGCACCATGGGTTGTTTTTTTTTTTTTTAAACATGGTTTTTATTTAACAGCTTTTATGGCCTCAGGGAGTATCCTTTTTTTAAAACCCATCCATGATTTCTGTTGATATTCTCCACCTTCCGGAGGATAGGGAACTTTACAGGGTTTCTTTTCGAGCACCCACAAATAACTGCCTTCATAGTTTGCATCCTCAGGCACAACTTCTAAATGGTATGGAGGTTTCCTTAGCAATAGAGCTATTCCTGGACTGATCCCTTTCAGCAGAAAAATTCACCCTGTAGACTCTTGGATGGGATAATTGTCCACCTCTAAGGTAATGTTGACCCTTTTTTCTGTATGATTTTGTTCTCATATCTATCTGTTGTACCCCTTGACCCTGGTGCTTCTTGAGTATCCATGAATTAAGATACTCTTGGCTCCAGCATTCACCAAAGCTCGAGTATTTTGCATGGTAACATTGGCCAACCCATCAAAGGAGAAACTTGGGTGCTTCCCACCTAGAACATCTCCTTCCATGGCAGAAGGTACAATGTGTATCAGTTGCACCTTTAAAAAAAAGATTTATTTATTTTATTTTATGTGTATGGGTATTTTACCTGGATGCAGAGATATGTGCACCACATGCAGGTCTGCTGCAATGGATCCCCTGGAACTGGAATTACAGATAGTTGTGAGCTACCATGTGGGTGCTGGGAATTGAACCCAGGTTCTCTGCAAGAGCAGTCAGGGCTCTAACCACTGAGCAATTTCTCTAGCCCCCAGTTGCACCTTTATAACAGGACTTTCTTGGGTGGCCACCTCCAGAATAACGACACAGAGACCTTTTATTATTATGAGAGCTTAGGCTTGTTCCCAGCTACCTCTTTTAACTAAAATTAACCCTTTAGACTAATCTATGTTCACACACGTGGCTTGTCACCTCTCCTTCTCTTAGTCTTGGCAGTTGTTTCTTCCTCCACATCTGGCTGGTGAATTTCCTGTGCCTTATTCTTTCCTAGAGTTCCTGTCTCTGCTGGAAATCCTGCCTACCCTCTCCTGATTTGCTATAGTCCATTCAGTTCTTTATTAAACCAATCAGAAGGTGAAGAAGATGTTGCAAAAGATTGAGACAGGTGATGCATTATAAAAGTAGATGAACATTTGAATAATACAAAGGCAACCTTTACACAGTGCACAAGACAGTATCTAACATACCTTAAGGCCTTCCAAAGATCACAAACAGAGCCAATTTCGACTTTTAATTATTTTCCCCCTAGGAATTCCAGATGACCCATATTGATTTTGAGTAATTCAGAGAGGACACATCTTTTGTTTTCTCTTTTTCTCATATTCTGGGTACTTTAGCAGCTTATGAACTTAATTTAAGTGCCAGTCCAGATTGTTCAGGTATATAGATCACAGCACACCATGGGACTCAGGAAACCCAAACAAACCCCATACCAGTGTCAAAAATTCCTGCTGACTCAACTTTAAAAAGTCTCCTGTGAATATAGCTCTTTTGGGCCCCATGCACTAAGAATCACATACTATCTGTTTTATTTCAATTTCCTTCAATGCCTGTTCTTCCGTTGTCTTCCATGTTCTGTATATTTACGGGTGACACAGTCATATCCACTGAAAATTGTGAAACTCATGAAGCCAGCACAGCTGTTTGACACAGTTCCAGCAAAGTTGAGCTGAATGCTACAATATCTGTCATTCTGTCTCTCACTTTTAGATTTTGGTTTCTGCATGTTGGATTCTTGGGGACTTTGTGAATTATGATTCATTTTTTCTTTTCCTGAGAAAATTATGTCTGTGTTTTTAGGACAGTTCTAAATTTAGCTTATCTGGCCAGTATTTGGAAGTCTTCCTTATGCCCTGGAGATCATTAACCCAGATACACACATGACCAGATGAGACCATTACTCAAGGAATCTTCTTGGGGTCTCTGTCCCTGAGCAAACTCAAACTGCATAATTGGTGCAGGACAAACAGAGACAATTGACTGCTCAGGAGAATAGGTTACAGATTGAAGGTCTTTTAAAAAACTATATGCTGAGAGATCTCTGAAAATGTAGTTTAAAGATAGGAGATCATACAGGGTTCACTCCTGATTAAGATAGATTGACTAAAATAAACTTTTCCTACTTTATATCATAGATGATGAAAAACATATAGTAAAAGGAGCTAGGTATTAATATTTACTATTCATAAAAAGACAGGTTCAGATATTTTCTGTTTGGAGTGCTTTAAAATCGCAAACCCTGCCAGCCTAAAAGCAAGTTGTCATATAATAAATGTTTGCTTTGAAGGAAACATTCTCTAGATTCCCTAAATTGGAGTTATAGGGCTGATAATAAAAATATAATCTACTCTATATTTTCTTATATTTTTGGTTGTGAGCCTAGCCTTTAACAGCAGAGCCATCTCTCCGGCCCCTATTTGTATTTTCCTATTGTGACTGAACTTGTAACCCTGGACATGTAATGAAAAATCAAACACATAGACTGTACTTCTTGAGTGATCATTAGCCTGTCTTTGTTCTGAGACATTTGTATAAATAAAGAAGCAGTCTGATTGCTAGTCAGTCAGAGCTGTAGGATTCCCCTGACCATGGCCTGCCTCATCCTCCCTCCTCTCACTGACTCCTTATTTTCTCTCAGGGGAGCCCTGTCAAATGGACCCTAACCCTGACACCTCTAATCCTAACCCTAATAACCAGGGAAGGCACCTGACACATGGGGACCTCAGCCCTTTTAACTATGTATATTTGTTTTGGCTGGCTTGTATGAGCAGTCTACCAGTGACTGATTCCCACAGTATTGCCTCAGTTTATACATCCTTTATCTTAAGGAGGAATGGTATTAATTAATTTTTTATGTTTTATTTATTTTTTATTTATTTTACTGTTTTTTTGCCTCCTCAGTATTCAGACTGATCCTATCTTCCTTTCTGTCACAACCCAGGTTGTAACAGCCTGTTTCATTGATTATTTAAATATTTTCCCAATTCAAGCATCCCAGGTGCTTAATATTCCATGATTATCAGATTCTGTCATATTGGTTCATTTTTAGCATCTCTGTCTGGATGCTGAATAAGAACTTCCTTTTTGTTCTATTAAAGGTTGGGCCAGAGGGGTATTTTCTGTCACTTTTACTGCTTTTTATTCTTCACTCTGACTACAACCAGACTTTGAAAATTTTTGGAATTCATGGAGGATTCTTTAGCACAGTGTTAATTTATATTCTCTTTGCTGTTTGGTATGCCTAAACTGTAAGAAACAGTAAGGAATTAGGATGATGCAATTGGTTTCTCCCAAATCGTCTTTGATGCTCTTGATCCTTGTTTCAGGTACCAAGTGTAAAAATGTCAACAAGTGTTGACTCCATATTTGGCACCACAAACAGACCAAAATAATGATTACAAGAAAGGCTCCCTGGGCTGGAGAGATGGCTCAGAGTTTAAGAGCACTGACTGCTCTTCCAGAGATTCTGAGTTCAATTCCCAGCAACCACATGGTGGCTCACAACCATCTATAATGAAATTTGGTGCCCTCTTCTGGCCTACAGGCATACCTGCAGACATAACACTGTATACATAAAAAATAAAAAGAAAAAAGAAAGGCTCCCTGAGGAAATGATGAGTTTATTATGGTTACTCACAGGATAAGAGTAAAGTTTAGATTTAGGTATAGGGGTTACATTTATGTTTAGGGGATAGGATTAGAGTAGAGCTAGGGTTCGGTTAGATGATTAGAGAGATAGGTGTTAGGGTTGAACTTACTTAAGGAAAGGGTTATGGCTGTGATTGCTTAGGGTTAGGGTTAAGGTTAGTGGTTAGTATCCTGCTTTTGGGATAGCATATTAGTTTAGGGTATAGGATTAAAGTATTAAAATTCAGATTGTTTTTAGAGTGATAAGATCAAGGGCTAAGGGTTGGGGTTAGACTTTTTTGGGTTAGGGCTTGGGTTGGTACATTAGGTTATAGTTATAGTTAGTGTTAGGGTTCTTATTCTGGTGTGTTTGGGTTAGGAGTTGTATTAGTTAGTGCTTTCTAAAGGAAGAAAACTTGGAGAATACATATGCTTGGGATTTATTATAATGTTTTAGACTGCCTTATAGGATATGGTCCTTGTAGCTCAACAATTGCTCTGTTGCATTGGAGAGATTAGAAATCCACTGGTTCCTCATTCCAGCTGGATGTCTTAGCAGTTCTAGTCCGGTGTTGAGCCCATATCCAGCACAATTGACATCCAAAATTAGCTATTATAGGAATTAGAGTTATAGATTAGTTTAAGATTATGGCTAGGGGTTTAGAATGAGGTTTGTATGTCAGTTTAGGAGATAGACTTAGAGGTTAAATTTAAGATTAATGTTTAGGATTAGGTCTTAGGGTAACATTAAATTTAGAGGTAGGTACTAGGGTTAAGGTTATTTTTTAGGGAAAGGGTTTAGGATAAGGGGTTAGGGATGAGGGTTAGGATGATGGTTAGAATTTTGGTCTAGTGCCAAAGTTAGGGTTAGATTAGTATCAGGTTTATATTTAGGGCTATGGCTAAAGTTATAAGTATAGGATCAGTGTTATATTTATATTAGTGTTAAGGTCCCACGATTGTGCTTGGAAAAAATTAGGGTTAGTATTAATATTATGAGTAGGATTAGAGTTAGTTTTACAGTTATGGGTTGGGTGAGAATTATGATTTGGGCTAGGATATTGTTTAGGTTAGCATAAGAACTATATTTATTTTCAGGTTTACAGGTATATTTAGTGATAGGGTCAATGTTAGGGTTAAAGTTAGTGTTAGTAGTTGGATTAAAATTAAGGTTAGTATTAGGATAGTGATTGTGTTAGGGTTAGGGTTAAGTTTATGGTTAGAGTTAGGTTGGGTTTATGAGTAAAATGTAACTAGAGTTAGAAAAAAATGGCCATTTTTAGGGTTATCTTCAGGCACAGACCAAGTGATAGTGTTATGTGATGGGGTAGTGTTAAGCATTCTAAATGTTAATTGGCTCTGCTTGCTGTCTGTTACTTAATTGACTCTGATTGGTTAAATAAGTGCTGAGGCCTGAGATTGGGCAAAGACAGAGGAAGGTGGGACTTCCTGAGATTAAAACAGGAAGCCTGCACTTTAGACAAAGGATTAATTGATTCCAGCCAGGAGCAGCAGGAAAGAGGACACTCACTATGGGTTAGTAAAAGGAACCTCATTCCACATGGCCAGGAACATCGGCATAGCATGGAGAATGGCAGTCCAAGTGGAAGTATGTATATTTGGGGTCATATTTGGGTAATAGAATTAAGAGCTAGCTTAGGGGCCAAGATTGCTCAATTCAGGCCAAGGCTTGTTAAAATCCACTCTTTTATAATGGATGGTTAAGGATTAGCTGACAAATTAATTAAATATAATCTAAATACTATTAACAATTTAATTAATTATTTCTACAAATGGCGCCCAACATAATTAAATTAAACTTTTTTTTACATATGGCGCTCAACATAATTTAGTTAATTTTTTTTTTTAGAATCCATGCTCTGGCCTGAGAAGGCCAGAATGAGAAGTAGTTTCCTAGCTGAAGAGCGGGGAATGGAACACAAATGCATTTCAAAGGTGTGGCTACCTTAACAAAAGCTACTGCCTTACAGCAAAGGTGGAAAGCTTAGTTCTCCTTACATGCTAAAAAACTGGCAGCCTTCTAAACAGAGATTGAGAATGGAATTAACCGCCTAGATTAAAAATGGAGGAATTCATAATGCCTCAATACATTTGGATTCCAATTGAATTTGTTCATCTTAGCATGCAAATGATTTTTACCCTGACAATTGTGCTTCTGTGTATCTTTTTTGAGAAAGTTCAGACTAGGAAAGAATTTACAGATGGAATGCTAAATTACCAACAATAATAATGAATGAAGGAGGGAGGCCCTTCCTAATAGATAATACAAAATTGATGGTAGCTGGAGCTAAGAGCTCCCTGGCTATGAGGTGCTTATCAGGGCTATCTGGTAAAGCCCCACCAAGGAATTACAGTCAAAACTAGAATCCAAGAAATAATGAACAAAGTTTTAACTGCAGCATGGGATGGCATGGTTAGACATGCCAAGGCTTTTGGAATGTTGTTTCTTTACTTGATTTTTGTTTAGATGTCTTTGATTTTCCTATATCAGGAGGTAAAAAGGATATTTTTTTCTGGTTTGGAATTGCTAAAACATAAGAGATTTTTGAAGATTTTGGGCAGATTTAGAATTGTCATTACAGTTCAAAGTTGCTCTCTGGGTTACAGAGTTACTAAAATCTGGGATTTAAGTGAAATATTTGAGCAGTGTGGTACTGCCATACTCCCTTAATCCCTTAATCCCATCATGCTAGAAGAAGAAACAGACAGATCTCTGGAATCTAGACTAGCCTGGTTTAAACAATGAAGGCAGGGTGGGAACTCTGCTAAGATAAGGCTGGTTACTAAAGACAGTCTAGAATTCAAAAATGACACATTTTTTTCCTTGATGTTAAGTTTAATGATATCCTTATTGATTTAATGGATAAATACACATAATCTTAAATTTACTTAAAGAGAAAAGGGTCACAAACCAGTCTCCTTAGGTGTGGAGCTCCCACTGGAGAACTTGTTTCAAGAGACATTTTGCCCCTATAAGAGGTATGTTAATTGTTGTGTGTGGTGGTTCACACCTTTAATCCTAGCATTTGGAAAACAAAGACAGGTGGATCCCTGACCTTCACCAAGGTCAGCCTGGTCTACAAAGTGAGTCCAGGACAAGGGTATACAGAGAAATCCTATCTCAGGGAAAAAAAGGAGAGAGAGAGACAGAGAGAGAGAGAGAGAGAGAGAGAGAGAGAGAGAGAGAGAGATTCTGTTAACCAATGTAAGGACCCACAGTCAGGCTGGGGAAGAACATGCAAACTGCATGCCTCTCACAGCCAACATTTAAGAAAAGCTAACATAAAATAGCATATCACACTATTTTACACCAATCTCCTTAAGAATGGGGCTTCCATGGGAGAATTGGAGCTCAAACTAATACAAAATGGTTTAACTAATGTTATTGTTTAATAAGGCTAATTCAATTATTTAAGTTCATACCTTGATCTCAAAACTTGGGAGACAAGGGAAAAACAGGTTCCTTGTGAGAGTTACATTTTTGATCATGGCCATGTGTAAAACTAAGAAGAAGGCTAGTTTTATGGTTATGGCAACTGTTAGGGTTTGGCCAAGTAGTAGGAAATGTATTAGTTCTAGAGTAACTAATCAGGCTCATATTGGTTAGGGTAATGATTATGGCAAAGTAAGCTTTAGGTTTAAGAATGTTTTAGGTCATATTTATGGTTATAATTATTAACTGTGTCAGTGTTAGGGTTATGGTAGAGTTATTCTATTATTGGTTTACAGTTAAGACTAGAGTCAGAAATAAGGTTAGAAATATGTTTAGGATTAGAGTTAGCATTATGAATTAGGTTATCTTAATGGTTTGGATTAAGTTTGAATCTGGGTTAGGGCTATGGTTACTGTTAGGTATAGTGCTATGTTGAAGGTTTTGATTAATGACTTGGTTAGTAATTTGTTAGAGTTAGAGTCAGGTTTATGGTTATGGGTATAGTTAGAGTTAAAATTGGGGGTCAATGATAAGGTTCAGTTTAGGCCAGTTGGCTGGGAAATGGTTAAGGATAGGTTCATGTTGGGTTATGGATTGAGTTGTCTTATGGTTAGGTCTGTATTTACATTTAGTTGTGGGAGTGGTCACTGTGTTGTGTGTGGCTAGGGTTTCATTAAGGTTAAGATAATGTTTTGCTTGGGATTAATGTTGGGTTAGCAACATGTTTAGAGTTAGGCTTAAGAAGAGACTTAGCCAACTGGCAGTGGTGGTGCACACCTTTAATCCGTAAACAAGACTCAACATTTTTCTGCATACAAGAAATGCACCTGACTAACAACGACATATGCTACCTCAGAGTAAAGGGCTAGGAAAAGGTTTTCCAAGCAAATGGGCCCAGGACACAACCTGGGGTAGAAATCCAAATATCAAATAAAATAGATTTTCAACTGAAGTTAATAAAAAAAGATAGGCACTACATACTCGTTAAAGGAAAAATTCACCAAGATGGCACCTCAATACTGAATATCTATGCCCTAATACAAGGGCACCCAGATTTGTAAAAGAAACTCTTCTAAAGCTTAAAACTCACATTGATCCCCACACATTAGTAGTGGGAGACTTCAATACCCCACTCAAAACAATGGACAGGTCATTGAGACAGAAACCAAACAGAGAAATAATGAGCCTAACAGAAGTCATGAAACAAATGGACCTAACAGATATCTTCAGAAGGTTTCACCCAAACACAAAAGGATACACCTTCTTTTCAGCACTGCATGGAACCTCCTCCAAAATCGACCATATAGTTGGATACAAAGCAAGCCTCAATACATACAAGAAAATTGAAATAACCCCTTGTATCTTATCAGACCACCATGGAATAAAGCTGGACTTCAACAACAACAGAAATAATAGAAAGCCTACACATTCATTGAAACTCATCAACTCTCTACTGAATGACCACTGGGTCAGGGAAGAAATAAAGAAGGAAATCAAAAACTTCTTAAAATCCAATGACAATGAAGGCACAACATACCCAAACCTATGGGACACAACAAAAGCTGTGCTACGAGGAAAGTTCATAGCACTAAGTGCCTTCAAAAACAAAATTGTGACAGCTCATATTAGTGAATTAACAGCAGAACTGGAAGAATTGGAAAAAAAAAGAAGCAAACACTCCCAAGAGGAGCAGAAGGCAGGAAATCATCAGCCTTAAGGCTGAAATCAACAACTTAGAAACAAAAAGAACAATACAAAGAATCAATGAAACCAAGAGTTGGTTCTTTGAGAAAATCAACAAATAAACAAACCTTTAGCCAAATTAACTAAAAAGCAGAGGGTAAAAGCCCAAATCAACAAAATCAGAAATGAAAAGGGAAAAATAACAACAGACATTGAGTAAATCCAGAGAATCTTTAGGTCCTACTTTAAAAATCTGTACGGGGGGGTAGGGTGGTGGGGATCCAAGATGGCGCTGACCATAGAGCATTGTATCTGAATAGTACATGAATGAGATTAGTCACTGTGGAGTGAATGTGAGGTCCCACAGCTGACTGTGAAACACAGACAGTATCCGAATTTCTATGGGCAAACACTGAGACTGGTCACCATGCAAAACAGTTCATGCCCTGAGATCAGCCAGCTCGGTCACCAGTCTGGAGAGGAGCACCAGCCAGAGCAGATCTAGCCCATGAGCAGATCCAGCCTATGGCTCCAGCCACAGTGGTCACGCCTGCCTGCCTGATATCCAGCCTGCATGCGGACCTGTACACCCAACAGGGAAAAACAGCTGGACCACAAGAGGAAAGGTAAGTTAAGATTTTCTTTCAGGAGTTCCCAACATGGTGCCACAGTGTGCACTATAGCTGAGTGGCAGAGTCCAAACCCAGCCACAGCAAAGCAATTAGAAGCAGAGACTGACTGCAAACAGAGCCGGTGACTTTGTATTCTCCACAAATATTGGGATGGGCCACTCACCCTAGCACCCAAACATTTGAGGCAGTCAGCAACAGGCACACTGAAGCCAGTACTCATCTTGGGTGGAGCTCCCTGCCTGCACAGTCAGCCTAGCTGCTGAACCAGAATGATTGTGTCAGTGAGGGGAGAACACAAGCCCAATCACAGCTCTCCCTGCCTTTCTGAGGAGACTTGCCAGCTGCCAGGTCCTCAGAGGATAGTCCCCTCCTCACTTCAATCCCCTGAATATTGGTCCAATTGGGTCACAACCAGTTGAGGAGAGCAGCAGTCACTCTCCTCTCTGAGAGCCAGTCTATTACAGGAACCTACCCACCATCTGGAGGTGGACACCAGGATCTCAGGATCACCCAACCCTCAGAACAAGGAGTTTTCCTGAGCAACAACATCAACTGACAAAAGAAACAAACAGACAACACCAGGGTCAATCAGATGACAAAAGGTCAGCGCAAGAATATGTTAAAAAAAGAAAAAACCCAAAGCAATATGATGTCTCCAGATGCTAGCTATAACGCTACAGACAATTCTGGACATCCTAACAAGATTGAAACAAAGGAAAATGACATTAATCCTATGCTTATACTGATAATGGAAGGCCTAAGGGAGGAAATCAAATATCTCAGAGAGCAACAACAAAATACTGCAAAAGAGGTGATGGAAATGAATAAAGCACTTAAAGTAATGGAAAACCTTAAAGGGGAAGTTGAAGCAATGGAGAAAATCCAATCTGAGACATCCATAGAACTTGAAGACCTTAAGAATAGGAACTACAGATGCTAGGATCACCAACAAGAGAAAGAAGAAAGAATTTCAGGCACAGAGGATAAAAATGAAGAAATTGTCAAAGAAAATGTCAAATCCAAAAAAAGTCCTGACACAAAACCTTCAGGAAATCAAGGACACAATGAAAAGACGAAATCTCAGAATAATAGGAATAGAAGAAAGAGAAGAGTCCCAGCACACAGAGACTGGCACCATCTTGGGTGGAACTCTCTGCCGGCATGGTTAGCATAGCTGCTAAACCAGAATGACTGTGTCAGTGAGGGGAGAACACAGGGCCTACCACAGTTCTGCCTGCCTTCCTGAGGAGACCTGCCAGCTCCCAGGTCCTCAGAGGACAGCCCCTCTCCACTCTAATCCCCTATAACTCCTAAGGAAATGGAAACATTCATTAAAAATCTCCCAACCAAAAAAAGCCCAGGACAAGATGGTTTTAGCACAGAATTCTACAAGACCTTCAAAGAAGAGCTAATACCAATATGCTTCAAACTCTTCCACAAAATAAAATCAGAAAGAACACTGCCAAACTCATTCTATGAGGCCACAGTCACGCTGATTCCTAAACCACACAAAGACCCAACAAAGAAAGAGAACTTCAGATCAATTTCCTTCATGAATATAGATGCAAAAATACTTAATAAAATACTGGCAAACCGAATCCAAGAACACATCAAAAGTATCATATACCATGATCAAGTAGGCTTCATCCCAGGAATGCAGGGATGGTTCAACATATGAAAATCCATCAACGTAATTTGCCACATGAACAAGCTGAAAGAAAAAAAAAAACCACATGATCATCTCACTAGATGCTGAAAAAGCATTTGACAAAATCCAACACCCCTTCATGCTAAAAAGTCCTGGAGAGAATGGGCATACAAGATTCATATCTAGAAATAATAAGGGCAAGCCAGTAATGAGCATCAACTTAAATGGAGAGAAACTTAAACCATTTCCTCTAAACTCAGGGACAAGGGAAGGATGCCCACTTCACCATATCTCTTCAAGTACTTGAAGTTCTTGCTAGAGCAATAAGACAACTAAAGGAGATCAAAGGGATACAAATTTGGAATGAAGAAGTCAAATTATCCCTATTTGCAGATGATATGATAGTATACATAAGCAACCCAAAAAATTTCACCAGAGAACTCTTACAACTGATGAACACCTTCAGCAATGTGGCTGGATACAAAATTAATTCAAAAAAAATCAGAAGCCCTTTTTTATATATAAAAAAATAAGTGGTCTGAGAAAGAAATTAGGGAAAAAACACCCTTCACAATAGCCTCATACAATATAAAATACCTGAAGGTAACTCTACCCAAGTAAGTGAGAGACCCTGTATGACAAGAACTTCAAGTCCTTGAAGAAAGAAATTGAAGAGGACATCAGAAGATGGGAAGATCTCCCATGCTCATGGATAGGTAGAATCACCATAATAAAAATGGCCATCCCGCCAAAAGCAATATACAGATTCAATGCAATTCCTATCAAAATACCACCATAATTCTTTATAGACCTGGAAAAAGAAATTCTCAACTTCATATGGAAAACCAAAAACCCAGAAAAGCTAAATAAATCCTGTACAATTAAAAAAAAATCTGGATGGCATAACCATCCCAGATTTCAAGCTGTACTACAGAGCAATAGTAATAAAAACAGCATGGTACTGGTATAGAAGCAGACAAGTGGCTCAAGGGAATGGAATTGAAGACCCAGAAATGAACCCACACACCTATGATCAGTTAATTTTTGACAAAGAAGCCAAAACCGAACAATGGAAAAGGACAGCATCTTCAACAAATGGTCCAACTGGATGGTGACAAGTAACAGAATGAAATTAGACCCATACTTATCACTTTGCACAAAACTTAAGTCCCAGTGGACCAAAGACCTTAACATAAGGCCTGACACACTAAATCTATTAGAAGAGAATGTGGGGAAAACCCTCGAAATTATTGGCACAGGTGACAACTTCCTGAACAGAACACCAACAGCTCAGGCTCTTAAACCAACAATCAATAAATGGGACCTCATGAAACCGAAAAGCTTATCTGTAAGGCAAAAGACACTGTTATTCAAACAATGCAGCAACCTACAGATTGGGCAAAGATCTTCACCAACCCCACATCTGACAGAGGGCTAATATCCAAAATTTACAAAGAACTCAAGAAATTAAATGCCAGAAAAACAAATAATCCAATCAAAAAATGGGGAAGAGAACTAAACCAAGAATTCTCAAAGGAGGAATTCCTAATGGCTGAGAGATACTTGAAGAAATGCTCAGCATCCTTAGTCATCAGAGAAATGCAATTCAAGACTACTCTGAGATTCCATCTCACACCTGTCAGAATGGCTAAGTTCAAAAGCTCAAATGACATCACATGCTGAAGAAGTTGTAGAGAAAGGGGAACACTCCTCCATTGCTGGTGGGAGTGCAAGTTTATACAACCACTATGGAAATCAGTCTGGCTATATCTTAGAAAACTTGGAATAGCTCTACCTTAAGACCCAGCCATACCACTTCTGGGTATGCATCTAAATGATTCCTCACCATATCACAAGGAAGTTTCCTCATCTATGTTCATAACAGCCTTATTTGTAATAGCTAGAAACTGAAAACAACCCTCAACTGAGGAATGGATAAAAAAAACTGTGGTACATCTACACAATGGAATACTACTCAGCCATCAGAAACAAAAAAATCATGCAATTTGCAGCTAAATGGATGGAACTAGAGAAGCTCCTCCTGAGTGAGCTAACCCAGACTCAGAAGGATGCACATGGCATCTATTCACTTATAATTGGATTTTAGCTACATAGTACATGATATATATACTACAACCAATGCACCAAAGGGAACATGGACATAGACTTTGTTACCTGTTTATGAGACACTTTGCCCTAGTGGTGCTGCCTTGTAGGTCCTCAGTGTATGAGGAGGCTCTTGGCCCTCATATGACTGCTGAACTAGGGTGGGGGCCTTATATGTAGGGACACTCCACTCTGGAGGAGTGGATTGGAATTAATAGGGTATAGAGGGTGGGAGGGCAGAATTGGGGGGGGGTGGAAAGAGAGTACTGTGATGGAGATGTAGCCTGAAGTAATAAGTAGACATCAAAAAAAGACTAGGGCTAGGATTGGTTTATGTTTTAGGTAAGGGTTTGGGCTGGGAGAGTGTTAGGGGTAGAATATGGTTACTATTAGGACTTGGCTAGTGTTAGTGTTAATTAGGTTTAGGGACAGGATTTTGGTGATAGTTAGCAATAGGCTGATAGTGTTAGGGTTAATTTTGGTGCTATGGTTGAAATATGCTTAAGGCTAACACAGTGTTGAGATAGGGTGAGGTGTGTAATAGCTTATTTTACATTTGGGATAAGGCTAGGTTTTTAATTAGAATTAAGTTTATAGTGGGTACTATGGTTAGTATTAGTTAAGTTTCAGTGTTTTGGTTACATTTAGGGTTAGGGTTTGGGTTAGAGTTTGGTAAGAGTTAAGGCCTGAATAGTGTTAGCATTAGAATTAGTGCAAGGTTTGTGTTAGGGTTAGGGTTAGAATTAGGCTTAGGTTTAGTGTTATAGTTAGGGTTAGGGTTAGGGTTGGTATTAGGATTTGGGTTGTATTAGGGCTAAGTTTAAAGTTAGGGTTATGTGAGAGCTGTCTCATTAGTGTTTCTCTATGACTGGAACTTGGTCCATCTTCTGAGAGTCTTGCTCTTTGCAGTGCTGACTGAAATTCTCCACAGGTAGTGAAAAATGAGGAAGGATGTGGTAAGTAGAAATGACATAAAGTCTCACCACTGTCTAGGAGAAAATCAGGTCAACAGACTCATTTATTGCAGAGTTAGCTAGTTTCTCAAAGACCACATCAGGATTATTTTTGCATTGTGAGCAAAGCATTTATCATTGAGAAGAAATGGTTGCTCATAAGGCAGTAAGTGTGTGCTGGTTGCTTAGCAAAGGTTGTAGTGTGTGCCTCTTCATGTACCATGGGCGAGTGGTCAAGGGAAGAACCCAGAGCAGGTACTAGTTGGGATAAATGAAAGAAAGACAAGAGATAACAACACTGCTCTCGAGGAGTGAACCGAATCAATGACCCACATGCTCTAGAATGAGGTATTGAAAGGCTCTGTCTGGCAAGAAGTGGATGCTCATAACTGAGAAAGCACTTGAGCTAGTTTGGGGAATTGCTAGCTCTTAGCATCTCTCTGTGAATTCCCTCCCTCCTTTCCCTCCTGTCTTCCTCTCCTACTCTGTTCCCTCTCTTCATTCACTTCAGCTGTCTATTCTGTTTCCCCTTCTGAGTAAGATTCAGGTATCTTTCCTTGGGCCCTCCTAGTTACTTAGGTTCTTTGGGTCTGTAGATTGTAGTATGGTTATCCTGTACTATATGGCTAATATCTGCTTATAAATGAATTCATACCATGTGTATTTTTCTGGTCTGGGTTATGTTAGTCAGCATAATTTTTTCTAGTTCCATCAATTTGCCTGCAAAATGTAATTAACAGTCTTGTCCAACTGTAAAGGCTGAAAATAACAATGTCCAGCATGGCAAAACATCCCCCAAAGGTGCAATATTGGTGCATATTATGTATCAGAGTGTGGCTGGCCAGCATAGCTAAAGTGGTGAGGTCCATATTCAGCAAGAGACCCTGTCTCCCAAAGCTATGAAGGTTGAAAGAAGACATCTAGCATCAACCTCTGGCTTCTACAAGCATTACCACACATGCACATTCACATCTGTATGCACCCATCTACAATACAAACACATACATATACCACACTCATATACAATTTTTAAATTAATTAAAAAGGCAATCAAAGTTTTTTGAAGATGCTAATTAATTTATTACAAATCAACACCAAATAGTCAAAGAAGCTGAAAAAAATCTGCATAGGGCAATCTTATGATATTGTGACAAAAAATTAACTTAGTCCTAGCTTTTAGGGAGTGCCACATTCTTCACGTAAGCCCACGGCCACCAAATGAGAGCAAATCTAGAATAGAGGAGAATGCACTCATTTTACAAAGACAGAACCAAATCCTTATCTTCATATTTACGAAGTCTTTCATTACCCAAATTGCCTCGGCAAAGAATCTAACCACTTTGGGAAGAGTGGGGAATAAAATAAGCCACGAGAAAGGCAAAATAAATGACGTTGGCTCTACAAGGATACTGAGCTCTCACTGTTTGCTGACCGCTTTCCTCTGAGCACACAGCAGCAGGTGCAGCTGTGGGACAAAGACTCTGAACTGCGCAGGAAGTGAGCTTGCTGGGAGTGATAAGGAAAAGTACTCTCCTCAGAGGCGCTTGAGGCCTACAACCTATGAGTTTACATTTCACATCTTGTAGTGTCTGTCACCAGAAGAGTGCTGTTCACATCTCCAGCCACAGACAGAAACGCTGAGCAAGTCTGTCCTGAGGTCTGGGCTCCAAGCTGCTTTGGAAAGCTATGGTAAACCAGGGAGCATGGCCACTACTGAAGGGAAATGCTGAAGGCTGGTCAGAGATTCAAGTGAGGCCTTAAGAACGACTCTAACCTGCATGTATGACAGAGATCTAGGTTGGTACTCAACCGATACCAGCAATCATGCATATATACCATTGCAAAACCACATCACACTCAACACAAGAGAACGAACAGCTTAGATGTTTTTCAAACGGTAATACGTGAGTGTCACCATTTCCTGTCCTTCACACTTGGCATGTACCCTAGACATCACCAGTACAGAAAAGAAATCATGATTCCTTCTCAGCACTCTGATGAGAATCACTGGAAACTATAGTCACAGAGAAACAGAACACATCAGGAAATTGTCCCAATCAAAATATTAAAGTCACCGTGTCAACTAGACAGGCATCTACAGAAGACTATAAAGAGCTCTTGTGATGTTCCCTACGATTGCAAAAAGAATCCTATTGTAGCCTTTGAAAAAGCAAGTAGTTGGGAAGTAGTATTCTCAACATTTTAAATGAATTCCAAGTAGTACCTGTGCTACATTCCTTAGCAAGTCCCCTCTCAGGCAATAAAGTAAAGTGTTCAGTGTTGGGGTCTCATGAACAAAGACTTGTGGAACCCTCAGAGGCACCATGACTCAGAGACATTGAAGGGAGGCAGCTCTTTCAGCTAGTGCAGGTACATTCTGAGATTAAATGATTCACTTCTTGCTTCCTGTGTGCTAATACTCACAAAGAAACACCTTTTGTCCTTAAAAATGAATCATTTGGAAGAAAGTAAATATGTTCCCATCACTGGCCCTCAGTTACTTGTAGTAAGATTCTCAGTTACCTCAAATGGCACCCGTGTTAGACACCTTTCCTTAGGAAGGAGCCATGTATCACTCACTACAGCAAACGACACCTACAGTAGGACTTCACAAAGCAAGACATTTGGGAGCCTAAGAAGAATTTGCTTAGTTTTACTGAAAGAGAATTTAAAGGGACACAACTGTATATTCTGGGTTATAAGTATTCATTTCTTGCTTCCAAAGAAGCTTGTATTATTCACATTGTTTTCTTATTGTGGCCTTTAAAAAAACCCAAAGCTTCTGAAGCAAGTGAATATGTTTCCTTCTTTCACTGTTAAAGAGAAGTAAGATTTTCAGATGTGTCAGGAAATCACAAGCACTGTCTGCTAAAGGCACCACCTCAGTCACTATGCCCTGCTCATTATCTGTCAGATCTGTGATGGGACTTCACAAAACAAGACCCTTAGGAGACTGTGAAGGCTTTTCTTAGTTGTTCTGCAACAAGTTAATGGGAGTCCATGCTTACAAGTAACACAATCATGTTGCTAATTATCAGCACTCATTCTTGTCCATAATGTTATATTCATGAAGAGAAAAGAATCCTACCATAGCCTTTGAAACACCAGGGGCTCTGATGCAACTGCACACATCTCCTTCTTTGGCTCATAATAGCAGTCAGATCCCCGACTATTTCACTTGTATTTCAAATAGTGAATGTGTGCAAAGCTCTCCGCTGTCACGTAACCACACATTCTTCCCTATAAGTAAAAAGGTCTTTGGGACATCACAGAGCAAAGTGCTCAGCGCTAAGAAAGATTTTCTTAATTGCTCTGCAAGAGAAATGTCCATGAAAGAAAAAAAAAGAGAGAGTTCATGCCAGAGAGTATGAGTTCCACCTGGGCCACAAGGCTTTTGCTTGTGTTGCCCAAGGTCCTGTAATCCCAGTGTGCAGAGGCCTCCTGCAGCCTTTCAAAACGGGGCATTCTGAACCAGTGGGTATGTTTCACTCTCTGACCCCAGAAAACAGTCAGATCTTAATTATATTACATGGGCTGTAAACAGTTGCTTTACTTCCCAACCACATGTAATTCACAGCCACACACACACACACACACACACACACACACACACACACACACACAAATACACACTTAAACATTCCTGAACAAACATGCAATCATACACCCTAACAAAACCATCTACTCACAGACCTTTACACCCACATATCCACATATTCACATACAAATGTAATCTCACACTATTATACACCTATATACTCTCTCACACTCTTGCACATGCATGTGTCTGCACAATTAAATGTACTCACTCACTAATATATATTTGTATGTCACAAGTGGACTCACATATGATCACATTTACACATTCTTAAACACTCTTGCACATACTTATACACGTTCACTTACTTGCCTTTACAAGCACATACATGATCTTGCAAACTCCCAAATGCTACACATGTGTTCATAAACTGACATATCTACATGGAACACATTTACTTACAATCTGGAATCTTTTCATTCTCAAACACCTTTGCTCACTGATACACGTTCTTGCAGAATCACAAACCACACATTTATAGGCACTCTCAGTCACACCCTCACAGAAATGCTGGCACACTCAAATTATAACACACTCATACACATAATCACATACACAAGTACACATACATTTGCACAAATATCCTAACAAACTTTTGAACATTTTTGCACTCACACACCCACCTGAACTTCCACAGTCATAAAGTTACACAACACACTTTCTCATATTTTTGCACACTCCCATACACTAACATGTTCACACACTCATGATCTCAAACCCCATCACACATTTGAACACACACACTAACATATCTTTTCAAACTCTTGCATGCACATGCATGAACTCTGTTACTTGCTCAATCTCCAACACTGACAATCACTTACACACACACTTTCATACACTCACACTCCTGGGCATTCTGAACTTTCACACACTCACAAGTCTACACAAAAATTCTGACTAGCTCATAATGTGCTCATATATTGAAACACACACTGACACAATCACAGAGTCACATCCACAGAGAACCTTGCTCACATACCTTTGTGCTTTTGCACAGTCTTTCATACTAACACATTCATTTATACATACTCACTTATGGACAGAATCAGAGTCATGAGCTCACACAACATAGCCACAACATTCACAATCTTGCATACTCATGTAATAATTGACACATACTCATACACACTCACACACAACAATGTATACTCACAAATTGATGTGATTACATACAATTGTAATCACAGTCAGCAATAATCGCTGAAGATAGAGCTTGGGTGAACAGCACACAGCTCAGGGCAGCTGGGTGTGCTCCCAGTGACTGCATGGGCAGGGACTTGGGGGGGGGTAGGTCTAACCTGGACTTCCTAGTAAGCAGGCCTGCTGATAGCAGGTAGAGCCAGAGCCTAACAATGGTGCTCAGGGGACAGCATGTAGCTCGGAGCAGCTGGCCATACTTACATATTCTTAAGAACACAAGGTTGCACAAATACTTTCAAACTCAAAATCAGAAAAGAGGTCTGAGTCATTTCCTAAAAGTATACAAAGTCCAATATAAGTGTTCACTGATTTTTTTTTGTAAAGATTGATTTCAGCTGTAAATAGAATAATATCAGATTCAGAAGTTGGAAAAATACTGATTGAATTTTTGGCTTTTGAAAATACTAATTCAGAATGCAAAAGTGGAACTAGACCTTTAAAGACAAGATCAGCACCAATAGAGGAAAGGATTACAAATATAGCTGATATTGGATCTCACATTTATGATGCTAATCTGATTGGAATAATTTCTAAATGTTTTAAGAAAAATCAAAATGCCAGATGGTTTAATTGTGGTAGGCAATGCTATTTGAAAAGGGAAGGTATTTCTAGAAACAATGTTTTCTAGAGATAATCCAAAAAGATGGCCCCAGCCTTCTTGAGTATACAGAATGTGTGGCAAAGGCCAGCATTGGACTAATGAATGCAATATGCAAGGTAACTCTTTGTCATAGGGAAATGACCCAGGGGGCCTACCACAGGCCCCAGTATCAAATTTGATTCAGTCATTCCCTGTCAGCCTCTGGGAAATTCATCCACACAGCAATTAAAAGATTTAATGCATGTTGTTAAAAACAACATTGATCTGGTTGTAACCAAGGACAGAACAGCCTCAGTAGATAAAACAAAAAATCAGAAAAGACCAGAAAACAAGTATTTTGGCAAACTGCTATAAATTATCAGAGACCTAAGCTAAAAATCAAATAAATGGCATTGAAATTGAAGATTTAGTAGATAGAGGAGCAGATGTAACAATAATTTCACACAGAGCTTGGCGTCCAGATTGGCATCATCAGGAGGTAAATATTCAGCTTTTAAGGATTAGAACTTTATTTCAGATAAAACAAAGTGCAAGATGGGTAAGTTACAGGGCCAAAAGAACCAATAGGAAAATTAAGGCCACATGTGGCTAATATGAACATAAATTTATGGAGATGTGATTTGTTGCAGCAATGGACAACACAAATTAACATTCCTCCAGTCTCAGAAACAAGCCATAAAATAGAAAATACTTCTGAGAAAAATATTATAAAGTATTATCAAGAACAGTCACAGACTGTCCAGGTTGTCCACAAGCAGGACATGACAGGTGTTACTCTTTCAAAGGTACCAACTACCTTACATTTAGAATGGTTAACTAGGCATGAAAATTTTTGTTTTGAATGATAACTTACCAAAGGCACACTTGTCTTACTGACATGAAATGACAATGGGTTTTTTTAAACCGCATGTCTTAATTCCACGTTAGAATGATAGACTGTAGATTACCACATGGCTCAAACCATCTTGGATATCAGCTTTTGAGTTTTCTTCTTAAATAAAAGGAATATTTTTTGTGGTTTGGTATTAAAAACACAATTGAGAGATTTAAAATGATTTAAGTAAATTCAAAGAATAAGTATAGTTCAAACTTGTTTTCTAAATCACTAAGAGTTTGAGTGATTTGGAGCTAAGATAAAATATTTGAACAAGATTGTGCTAGCCCAGTGGAGACAGACATATCTCTGTAAGTTAGTTGTTTCTAAATTCTAGAGTTACAATGAACAGTGTGGTTGTGGTTCACACCTTTAATTCCAGCACTTGGAAGGCAGATGCAGGCACGTAAGAATTACAGTGATGTAATGTAGAAGCTGCCTGTAAAAGGCAAGCTGAAATTTAAAGTGAATGTTGTAGGGGTTAGATAAATTAGATTTAGAAAATATATAGGAGTTTCTGATACTGTCTCTTAATTCGGGGCATGAAGAGCATTATCAGCATGAAGTCAGCAAAAACAGGAAAGACTTAATAGACTTGAAGAAACAAAGTATCTGGCCTGACATTGTTTTCAGCTGCTAAGAGGGTGGGGCCCAAATTAAGCTGAAACAGAGTTCCTCCTGTTTAAGGACAGTGCATGGAGCCCAGAAGAGAGGCTCCTGATGCTAGAGAGCTCCAAGAGTCCTGCTGAAAAAAGGGCTAGCCATTGATGGCCAGCTCTCTCCCTGAAGCAGAAAGAAGCCAGTGAGCAAAGAAAGCCTGAGCTAGACACCAAAAGGCCAAGGACTGGACCCTGTGGCTCAGCTTTTGCCTGGAGGGGTTTGATCTGTCCGATCAGTGGCCTAGGGGAAACTGTGCCTGGCTTTAAGGACTGAGACAGAGCAGCTGAGATCCTGATTCAAAAGAAATAAGTTGGCCTGCAGACGGCTGGGGTCTCCCACAGAGAAGAAAGCATGAAGCCTTATTTAAGGTGAGACTGCAATAACCAACTTACCCTGATGAACCTGCATCTGAGAGATCCAGAAAAAGGACTGCTAAGTGCGTTAAAGAATCTACAACAAAGACTGTGTTCCTGACGACTGAGGACCTGCCCCAGAGACTGTATCATTCTAAAAGGTTATGAAAGTAGTTGTTATAATTATCAATAGGTTTAGTGGATAGGTTAAAGGGGTTGTAGGAATTTATAGGATTAATAGTTAAGAAATGGTTGGTGTTTGTTATAAGTGAATTTAGTAATAAATAAATAAGTGCTAAATAATAATTTAAAAGTTCGGTTACAGAATGTCCTTTGTGATATAAAAATAAATACACTTAAAGGTATATTTTGTTTTTAAAATTTCAAAATAGTTTTTAAATTTTCAATTGAAGATTCTATTTTGCCCTAGGACAGATGTAGCCTGCCAAAAAAAAAGGAACCCCCAAAAGTTAGATCTAGGGCAAGATTTAGTTTTTACCTTTCCTGGAGAATGAAAGCATCCAACTATGGAATTTGGAGACAACTGGACAAATGAAACATGGAGAAAAGGATGGATCATAAAGAGAAAATGTTCCAAGAGAAGAAGTAAATTTGCCACGTGGCATTTCCACCTTCATCTTGTCTCTTCTACCCTCTACAAACTTAAGTGGCTAATGGTCTTTATGTGGCCCCAACTCAGTTAAAAATTAAGGCTGGCTTTGGGGTTAGAGAATGACTCTATGTCTTTCTCTAAACTCACACATGTTTGTTAAAAGAAAATCCAAAATCTCCATCTCATATAAGAAGAGCCATCTGGAGTAGGATAAGGAAAACAAAACAAATATATACATATAAGAGATTATTCTATTGCCACTAATCTCATCTTTTGGTCTTTATCTGACTCTCTAAAACTTTTCTTATGATGTAAGTATTATTTCAAAATCTATAAGATTATTATGTATATATAATTTTTCTGTCATGATACTAGTACCCATACAGAGTATTAACTAACTCTAGAAATAAGCTTCTTCTAGCTTCCTGTATGTGTTTTCAGATTTGAGTCTGAAGCAAGTAACTAGAAATAAAGTTTGTGTACCTTAGATGTACCCTATGGTGCCAAGTTCATGCTGTCTCTTTGGAGTGGAGCTTGACCCTCTTGAGTCACATTTGTATAAGCTCTCCTTGCCTTTTAGGAACAGAAATCACCTTTTCCTTTCATAAATTTCAAGATTAACTGGGTGGTGTCTTGCTATGTGGGCATCACTCCCTTATTACATTTTGTGTAAGGCCTCTCTCTCCTTATCTACTTTAGCAAAAGCCTTGGCAAAAACATTACATTTCCTGCTTCTCATTTTCTCTTTAAACTGTTCATTTTGTACTACATTTTGTCCTGCTTAATCTTTTTTTATTATAGACCTGCATGAGAGTGATTGTGACAGTGTCAATATTAGACTTGAAATTTCCTCCGCTGATGGAATTAGCTCAAAGCATTTTGAGTTAACATAGACAGATCTTAGGATAAGGGCAAAAAAGCAGTCACATTCTTTGCAAAAATATCACAAGAATTGTTTCTAGCCCAGTTGCTAATATTGTTCCATTCTGAAACCTCTTGAGCTGGGCCACCATAATCTACATTGCTCTCAACAATATTATTGTCTATGCTCCTAATAGGATAATCCATTAAGCTACTGCTTACAGCATTCACTAGCCTTCCTAATACAAAACCCATAGTCTTCCACACTATTCCAAAACAGAATCATCATGACCGTCATAATACCCCATTCCTAGAGGCGACTTCTGTCTTAGTTACTTTTGTATTGCTGTGACAAAACACCATGACAAAGACAACTTATGTCAAAAGCTTTACATTTGGAGCTCATGGTTCCTGGGGGTTAGAGTCCATGACCATCATGGTGGAGCAAGCATGGCAGCAGGCAAGCAGGCATGGTGCTGGAGCAGTGACTCAGAGCATATCTGATCCATAAGCACAAGGTGCTGAGAGAGCTAACTACGAATGGCATAGACTTTGAATCCTGAAGCCCATCCCTAGTGACACACTTCCTCCAGCAAGGCTGTATCTCCTCATCTTTCCCAAAAAGTTCTATTAACTGGATACCAAGTATTCAAACATATCAGTCAGTGGGGGCCATTTTCATTCAAATCACTACAGCTGCCTTAATTTAAAAAGATCTTTATTTCTTCAGTGAATCATTTGTCATTCAGTACTGTTGACTCAATTTCTATTAGTTTTTGTACAACCTATAGTTTATATTGATGTTGCTATCCATTGAATATAGGCTATTTCAACTTTCCTGTATTTTAAGAGACTTGTTTTGTGTCCTAATATGGCATCAATGAGCTAGTGAGAGGACGGTGTTCTCTTTTTAGTTAATTATATTTTTAGAACTTCATACATGACTACTAAGTTTATATTTTCAGCCCTCTTTATTTTCCAAGTACTCCCATTTCTCCCACACCCACTCTCAAATTATTGGCCTCTTTTAAAATTATTATTGTTACACCCCCCAGTGTGTGTGTGTGTGTGTGTGTGTGTGTGTGTGTTTGTGACATTGCTAAGTCTATTTAGTGTTGCTCAGAAGTATATGTGTTTATGGGTGACTATTTGGGATTGGATAGCCTATCATGGTTCTTGTTCCTGATTAGATTGTTTCTCCTTCTTAGCAGCAGTTAATTGTCTAAGTTCTTTATTGTGGGTGGGGCCTTCCCCCATCTGTGTTGACATGTTAACTAATGTCATTGAATTATTCTTATTTAGGTGACAATGTTGTTATAAATTAATGGATGCCACGCTTCTTGTCAAATATAGAAGATGCTATCTCACAGCAAATAGCCTGGTCCTCTGACTCTTACTATGATTTTGTTGCCTCTTTTATAATGTTGCCTGAGGCTTAGGTGCAGTGTTTGCCTTGTAGATTCATCAGTTGGACAGCACATGGTCATTTGTTATAAGCATTTGACCAGTGGTGCATTTTTGTAATGGTTTCCTTCTATTGCAAAAAGAAACTCTTTTGATAAAGGGCAAAAGCTATACTTATCTGAGGGTTTAAGGATAAGTGCTTAGAATGTTGTTAGAAATATATTGGTTTAGGAGAATGGCAGTAGTAAGCTGTGCTCTAGGGTCATGTCCTCACCAGTTATGCGTAGTTGACTAGGTTTACAGAACGAGGCATGAATTACATCCTACTGAGGAGGTCTTAAGGCCAATCGGACAGCTGGCCAATTTCTCCAACTCCTATGTCCAAAGTGTGTGATTTCTTCAGCAACAAGGTCTTATATTCAAGTTCTAGTAGGCAGATAAGGGCAATAGTAACAACCTCTATTGTTTTGGAGATCCCTTGGACTCCCCCAAACAACTATGTGAAGAAGGGCTTCATATGCCTGGTTCTGGAGTTGGGAAAGCATTATTACGCCAAGTGCTGTGAGCTCATTAAATAACACATATGATATATTTAAATGTATGTTATATGGGCATTTTTAAGCAAACATAAAACAGTGCATTCCTATAGCTTTTTAAAACATCTTTAGTGTCATTTGTTCCCTCTCCATTCCTTCATTTTGTATTCTCCTCCCTCCCCCTACCCAGTTAAAGCCCCTCTCATTTTTTAACATTTCCACCTTGATAACATCTGTGTCCTACTATTCTCTTGGAGATCCTAACCACCACTGGACACCGCCACCCTCCATCATTTTTGTACCTTTCATTTTCCTTTTTTTTTTTTGGTTACTCTAGGTGATATACTAACATTTGCCATTCATTAAAATTCAGAGCTATGATGTACAAATAAGAAAAAATGCAATATTTATATTTCTTGGTCTGTGTTACCTCATTCAGAATAGCATATTCCAGTTCCATCAATTTACCTGCAAATTTCATGATTTCATTTTTCTTTACAGTTGCTACCAACAGAATTTCAA
>CAJQZJ010004687.1:5761325-5796259 GCA_907164525.1 Lophiomys imhausi | reverse complement strand
TACCTCCAGATGGCGGGCAGGTTCCTGTAATAGACTGACTGGCTCTCAGAGAGGAGGGTGGCTGCCGCTCTCCTCAACTGCTTGTGACCCAATTGGACTAATATAGAGGGGATTGGAGTGGGGAGAGGGCTTGCCTCTGAGGACCTGGGAGCTGACAGGTCTCCTCAGAAAGGCAGGTAGAGCTGTGGTTGGGTCTGTGTTCTCCTCTCACTGACCCAGTCTTTCTGGCTACCCAGCTAGGCTGACTATGCAGGCAGGGAGCTCCACCCACAACAGATGCTGGCCTCAGTGTGCCTGTTGCTGACTGCCTCAGATTCTTGGGTGCTAGGGTGAGTGACCACCCACCCCAGTATTTGTGTAGAACACACTGTCACGGGCTCTGCTTGCAGGCAGTCTTGTCTCCTAATTGTTTTGCTGTGACTGGGTTAGATCTCTGCCTCTCTGCTACAGTGCACACTGGGCTGCCATGTTGGAAACTCCAGAAAAAAATAATCTCACTTACCTTTGCTCTTGTGGTGCGGCTGTTTTTCCCTCTTGGGTGTACAGGTCCGCATACAGGCTGGATATCCTTTATTGAGAATTTTTGTAGCTATGTTTATTGACTTGTCTTGTATCTTATATCTTTATTAAGGACATTGGCTTGTAGTCTTCTTTTTGTCTTGTCTTTATGTACTCTTTAGTGTTTGGGTACAATCTTCTGTAGATGTTTATTAGGCAATTTGACTCATGTGCCATTTTTTTCTTTTCTTTTTTTCCCGTTTTTTGTTGTTGTTGTTGTTGTTTTGTTTTTGTTTTAATATGTATACAGTGTTCTGTCTGCAGGTATGCTTGCAGGCCAGAAGAGGGCACCAAATTTCATTACAGACGGTTGTGAGCCACCATGTGGTTGCTGGGAATTGATCTCAGGACCTCTGGAAGAGTAGCCAGTGCTTGTAACCTCTAAGTCATCTCTCCAGCTGCTCATTGTGTCATTTAACTCCAATGTTTCTCTCTTAATTTTTTGTTTGGACTACCTGCTTATTTGTTAGAGTATGGTACTCTAGTCACTCACTATCACTATGTTATTATTATTCAGTGTCTTACATGGAGGGTAAGTTCTCTATGAAACACTTTTAGGGGTTCTTGTGTTTGATGCATATATGTTCAGAATTATATCATCAACACAATAAATGTTGTCTCCTTTAGAGAGATATGTCTGTGCAGGACAGCTTCAGCACAGCTGGGATCTCACAGAAAAAGTGGTTGAATATAAAGAGACTTTCTTTGTCTCTTATATTTTCAGTTTGAAGTTTATTTGTATGAAATATTATAACAGATAGGGCTGATTGTTTATTAGTTTTATTTTCTTGGAATACCCTGTTCATTCTTTTACACTAAGGTGGTATATATATTTAGGATTGAAGCATGTTTCTTGGAGGAGCAAACATATGGTTACTGGTGGGCTTTCTTTTGCCTTTCAATTTTTAAATATGCTGATAATGTCATATACAAGTACAATGTATCTACACAATTTATATAATTTCCACCCTTAACTTCCCCACAGACTAATCTCATGTCCTCAACTTTCTCTTAAATTTATGACTTTTTCTCTTTGTATTACATTTGTGTGTGTGTGTGTGTGTGTGTGTGTGTGTGTGTGTGTGTGCATATATGCATATATAACCTACTGAGTCAGTTTAGAGTTCCTTGTCTGTACATGTGTTTAGGAATGACCACATGGGTTTGGATAATCTACTAGGAGGCTTGTCCCAGCAGATTACTAGTTCTTTCTCCCAATAGCCATTGGCTGCTTGTATCTCCTCATCTAGGAGTAGGGCCTTATTAAATTTCTCACATCCATATGTGTATGTTGACTGGTGTGACTATTATTCAGGACTTGTTTAGACAAACATATTGTTGAGATTTCATATATGCAGGTTATCTCAAATCAGACATCATGGTTTTCTGGTTCTTAAAATAAAATTACATTGTCATCACTAGAACAACTTTAATTTGTATTTAATGTCTGATGTTATAATTAAAATTAAATCTTCAAGGACTAGGAAAGTACTTATGGCAACTTGTATTCAAAGTCTGGCCAGGAAGGTTGGCATTATTAATCTTTAGAGTGTAAATTAGTATGGATCGAGTTGTAGGCTCCATTCCTCCTCAAAGACATTCATAATTAATACAGATGCAAAGGACATATGACACCAACTGGTACACATAAAGATAGCAGTACAGGGCACTTCAGAGGGATGTTCATCCTGCCTGGGAAGACTCACAGTGCAGTTTGTCAAAAACACTGGAACACTTGGCTGCTGAATCCAGACAAGCAAATCAGTAATGCTGAGAACACTCTGCCTTTGATTTTGTATGTCATTCTTAAGTGGTGATTATAACAGAGTGATTTTGCTGGGTGATAATTGTAGCCTATTAAAATGATGCTGAGCAGAACAAGGAGTGTTTTTTTTTTTTTGTAGAGTGATTATGGCATTCACACAGGAGTACTGGCTACATCCTGCTAGTATTTCTCAGGCAGATGTCTCACTTGTAATCTCTGAGAGGAGACATGTCTTCTTAGGACTTTTCTTAGAGCTGCAGCCACATCTCTATTTCTTAAACTGTAAATGAGTGGGTTCAACATGGGAGTGAGGATGGTGTAGAAGGCTGACACAACCTTGTCCTTCTCAGGTGTGTGGTAGGAATGGGGCAGTACATTGGTGTAGAAGGCTGCCCCATAGAAAATGGTCACCACTATAATGTGGGAGGAACACGTGGTGAAGGCTTTGCGCCGGCCCTCGGCAGAGCTCATGTGGTAGACAGTGATGAGGATGCGTGTATAGGAGACTGAGATGAAGGATATTGGGATGAGTAGCATCAGCACACAGCATGCATACATCAAGGTCTCATAGAGAGATGTGTCTGTGCAGGACAGCTTCAGCACAGCTGGGATCTCACAGAAAAAGTGGTTGATCTCTCGGGAGCCACAGTAGGGAAAGCTCATAGTAACAGGTGTCAGCATGAATCCATCCAAAGACCCACCAGCCCAGGAACCCAGCACCATAAGCAAACAAACCCTGGGACTCATGATTATGGGGTACCGTAGAGGGTTGCACACTGCCACAAACCTGTCATAAGCCATGAACCCCAGCAGGAAAAACTCACCCCCAATCAGTGTCAGGTAGAGAAATATTTGCAGGGCACATCCTAAAAAGGAAATGGTCTTTTCTTTTGACAGGAGATCTTGGAGCATCTTGGGAACAGTGATACAGATGTAGACAGTATCCATGATGGACAATTGGCTCAGCAAAAAGTACATGGGTGTGTGAAGACGAGAGTCCACACGAATGAGCAAAATCATGACCAAGTTGGCTGTTACAGCCACCACAAAGATGGAGAAAACCACAGCGAAGATCAACCCAGGAAACATTGGTTGGGTGATGAGGCCCAGAAGGATGAAGTCAGTGGAGTTCTGGTAAATAGACTCCATTTCCTTAGTGCTTAGCAGCGCTGCTGGCTGTAGAGACAGAAAGGTGGTGTGTCAACCAATTCTCTTTTTTTTTTGTGTGTTTGTAAAGCTCTTGCCATTAGTCATGTTCAAAGCAATATAGAAAAGGGAAAGAATGTTCACCCCAGAATCCTCTTGATTCCTTGCTTGAACATTAACAGTAAAACATTACAAAAATCAAAGTGTACACTCATGTTCATCGGTCCTGATGGGTCATCATGGTTCCAAGTCCTCTCAGTTGGATGAATGAAGTAAATGCGGCGATAATAGTGCTTCTTTTTGTTTTTCCCCTAGTATTTTGAACCATTTTCTATATAATTCTTGTAACCTTATTACTCCATATTGGATTTTCTATGACATTTGAAACTGTACAATATCCTGCCTATTATCTTGCAATCAGTGTACATTGCCTCATTAATTTATATTTTTTCTTGTCTGATAAGATAATTACACGTTAAAGTTTTGTACAGATATTTCAACTAAATAAATTGTTGTGAAATAAACATAAACAAATTTTTGGACAAAAAATCATTTCTTTTTTTGCTATTGGAAGTACTACAAATCTATAAGTAAATTTGAGTCATTGGATTAACAAGCCAGTGAAGACAACCCCTATGAGAGTAGCTTCACACTGTCCTATCATACGATGTTGTACTGTAGAGAAGTGTCTTGTGTTAGGTGTGAATATTTTAAGGACTATTTTTATTTGCTTTTCCAAGACCACATGCAGTTAGAATTTTTCACATCAGGGTCTCTAGAAACTCCCCTTAGCAAGCAGTACTTACGTTCTTAATCATGGAGGTCTTTCTGACTGATACCATAAAATCAGCAAGGATTTGCGATAAACGCTACAGCACTGCATTCAGCAAAAACTTATTCTCTTAAATTATTGTCCAGTCAAAATATTATCAGATTTCCTCAAGAAGGTGTCTCAGATCTATTGTGTGATCTATTCAGAGTCCATTGCTAACAGGGCTTCCCTCCTGATTTATCTTCTGCTCTATTACTGATCTTTAGAGTTTACAAACAAAAGTAACTCCTTAATCAAAATGGGAAAATACCAAAGATTTTCAAACTCTTTTCAATTATTTGAATGAATTCTTATGTTTTCCTCATCCAGGAATACGAATGTGCTCTTCTTCCATATGTTCAGTGATAATGAGGGATGCACTGCTAATTTCTTAATTAAATCATGGCATGCCATTTCATGAAGGGATTTCCAAAGAAACATATTTATGTAAAATAGTAAATACTTTAGATGTATCTGTCTTCTAATTCTATGATAGTCAAATAACTTCTGAAGCACTAAGCTAAAAGTCATTTACCCTGAAGTGAAAATTAAATAACCAAGGCAACAGAGAAATACGTTTTCTTAACTTCCTGTAAGATCCCTCTTTGCTATTGTTAATATTGCTAATAGAAGAAACAAAACAGAAAGGGAGAAAAATAGGAAACAATTTGCGTTAGTATGTTCTAAAATATCTATTTGTCATGTATTATGAGTCAAGGAATGGGAAAAAACTGAGTATTAAATACTAATTAATGACAAGATTGATTTTAAAAAATCCAGCTATTTTTGTCTCCTTTACCATATGAATCTGACTCTGAGCCATTCAGAAAGATACTGTATTTAAAAGCATTAAAAATTATAAAAGCATTAAAAACTGAAACTTTACTCACAGGGCTTTTGTAATGACTGATTGGAAATCAAAATACTCATGTAGGCAGCCAATATTATTTTGATCAAAAATCTTTGATTTTTGTTTGGCAAAATTATATATTTTATATGTTAATTACTGATATTGCCAAATCAGCTTTCACTTATCCATTTAAAATATATTATGAAGAAAACTGAAATAGCAAGCATATGACAACAAATTCAAATTAAAAATAACCTAGGAAAATAAGAAATTGCTTTTGCATAAGTATACCAGCTAGAGAATTTTGTTCCATATAGATTCAGATCATACCATACAGTGTATTAAAAAGGTTCGGGATCCTTGTAGACACCCAATATTCAGAAATAGTGGCACCTAACCATTTGTCATAGACCGTCTCATCAAGCCATCTGGGCCTGCCTCACAAGATTGATAGCCTACTAACTCCCAAGTCTCCCAGGGATTTAGCTCAACATGGTTACTTGGTTGTCATATTTATTACCTGCACTTTCAGTGGTTCAGCCCTTGACCTGACAACTGCACTTAAAACCAGCCTTGTGCTTTGGCTGGCTTTAGATGAGCAGTTTTACGTATGAGTGGGCAGTCACTGACTCACGGGTACCAGCACACATTCTGTTTACATCTCTATGTTGCCTTCAGTAAGCATTATTAGATCCCTGAGGTTTTTTATCCCTTCCATACTTGCTCTGTAACCTATAATTATGGAAACTATGGCATGAAATCTAAAATTAATTGATTGACAACTAAGATAGGAATGGAATAAAAGAACTCATTAGTGCCAACTTAAATCAAGTTAAGTAAGTTAAAACCAATACAATTTATGTAGGTAGCAAATTTATTGCTATTTAATAAAGCTTCACATTGAAAAAGACATACACTTGAATGTGTTACTAATACAGCTTGCTCAGGACAACAGATATTTATTAAATTAGCATGTCTGAATTATGAGCAAAGATTTCTGTTAGTTCTGTTTATATAAATTCCCAGAGTCCTATTTCAAAGTCAAAACTTGTTTAATGTTGTCTTTCTTGTTTATCCTATATTTCTTCATTTCCTGTCAGGTAAGCTTATGTTCTTAATGATTTTCAAGTCCTGGAGGGTCTCTCCTATTTTTCTCACTAATTACAGTCTTCTAAAATTGGAAAGATGAAAGAAAAGGAAAAAAAGAGAAGAGAAATAACAACAACAAAAAAGAACAAATAAAGATTTTTCACCTGCCTGACCTCATGGTCAGGCCTTTCTGTTCTTTGGGAGCTGGTTAAACCATCTTGAGTTGTAATGCCTCCCAGTGTGACACACAGACACCTAGTCAAAAAATTCTGGGTAGAACGGAGGAAGCAAACCAAATGTGGAGGATGCTGTGGCTGGGACCCTCAGTGCCTGATGTCTAGATTGTTGGGTTTGTAGTTCAAAAAACAGCAGAGCTTTGTGAGAGGCAAAAACTACCAGTGAATGTCTTCTCCATGGAGACAAGAGATCATGGGAACAGGGACATTCTCTCTGCAGGGCCAAAGTTTAGGAGGTAGCTTGGAGGTAGACCTGAAGTCCAGTCAAAGTAAATGATCCTCACTATACCTTAAAACAAGTGTCCTTCAACTGAGTTCAGGTGATATTCCTTCAGGGGCAATTTAGATCAAGTCCTCTGACAGACTTCCTCAGGAACGCAAGACTCCACGAGTAGCAAAAAGTCTGCTGCTAGTGCCATTCATACGAAGGGAAAATTGATGATGTGCTTGGCTGGGCCATTGTTCCTGACACATTTTCAAAGAAAGGTTCCCAGTACATTCTCAGAGGTGGAGTACCCTGTGTGCAAACACTTTTCATGTCTAAGGAACTGTCCCTCACCCTGGTTATCTACAAAGATCCATGACGGTGATGGTTTCCCTAAGGAGTATTTGATAAAATTTGAGAAATGCAATATATATCAATGATACTTATTAAACCAAATTGTAATATAATGAAAATTCCTAGAGAAACATATTGTTAATATTCTCTTAGCAAAAGAAATAGCACAACAGTAGCTGCTATTTCTCTGTGCTCATGTATCTGTGTTATGTGGAGCTATAAAGTTAACATGGGAATAGCACAATAGGCATACATCTCTGGAACTCATTTATCTTTTTTCAGGAAAAGGATTAAATGGCACCAAATTACTTTACATACAGTTATTAATTTCCTACTGGGGAAAAGCTGACTATATATAGCATTTGATTAACATGTATACATGTGCTTTGGAAAAAATTTTGCAAAAAGAAAAAAAAAAGATAAAGATGTGAAAGGCACAAAGATCCAAAGAGACATAGAAGGAGAAATGGAGAGTTGTAGTGAAATATTCACTAAATAAGAGATGATATGTGCAGGCCTGCTAGAGGTCTCAAATATTCACATCATAGAAACTTGGAAAGTGCTGCTCATTACCATCGGTACCTGCTAGAGGCCTTATCTGAAGGGCTCAACCTGGGACTAGAGACTGAGATACCTTAAAATCATGAAACATTTGAGGAGAATGGGGAGGTGGCTGCCTTAGGAACCAAGAGAAGACAGTAACCATCTCAACAGAGTAAGGTGTGCAAGAGCACAGGGGCAAATAGGACTAGATTAAACTGAAAATGTAAAGATAAAGAACCCTGTCATAGCTAGGTAACACAGGAGATGCCTGCATGAAGGCTCTAGCAGGCCCATGGGGGAGGGATGGGGTGGGTTAGTCCAACGGCAGCTGATAAGGAACCTTCAGATACAGGGTGCAGGGAAAACAAACCAGGATAAAGACTGGGAGATTATCTCAAAATACCAAGAAATGGGGTAGGCATGTGTGTTATTCCAGTGGGCAACCGCAATAAAATAGTCTTCTAAGGAAGATGCATCTGATAGCTTCACAGTCTTGAAAGCAACATCATAAGAACTAAGTACTAATATGAAGTGTTTTAAAGCCACATGAGCTATGTTTTTTGACATTGTCGTCTAGATTACTTTTGATCCTCTATATGTATTACTTTGACTGTATTTGTACAAGAAGAACCCATTTTTATCATTATACGCCTCCGAAAATGCTCCTTTCAGCTTCTGTACTAAATTCAGTGCCCAGTGATTCTACCAGTAGTATATAGCCACCTCTCTTTTGTTAACCTCCACAGTCAATTTAGAAATTGTCAAAGTAAGAAAATTAAGCATGAAAGTGTTAGAAGAGATTTGTCTTACTTCTAAAAGGTAGCATTATGGTGGCATGTGGGTAGCATGTGACCCTTAACTGGCCAGGAATTAGCCCAGTAAGAGTGATTGTTTCTCTTTCATATGCAAATTGACCTAAACATATCAATTAATCAAATCAACTGTGTACTGTTTTAGGAGACAGAGACAAATTACTGAGCAGTGGCATCAACTTGTATGGTGGCCAATAGAAATCAAAGGCAGATAGAAGGTGAGAGGGAAGGACTAACTTCACAGGAGCAGCAACGAAATGGTGAGATGCCAAGCAGAGACCTGTGGTACCACATACAGTCCCACCATTGCACCCTGCCACCTAAGCTTCCAGCATGTAGCCAAATTCCTCCTTCAAGTAGACTTCCAGATGACATAATATGCCTTCTGTGGTTTCTTGGTGAATGCTCTCTATTTCAGATGTGTTTGATATCGAGATACATATATATATGTCATACAAAGGAAGAAAATAGAACTTTTAAAAAGTAAGCAACTGGAAATAGACAGTATTCAATCTCTGTATCCTCCTCCAAACACAGAGAGTACTTCTCCATAACTACCTACATATAAAGAAGCAGCATCCCTACTAAGATCATTCAAGGGACCACTTGTGCTGCTCTACTCTCTTCAGTCAAACATGACCATCTGAAAACTATCAATGATGAATACTACCTGTACTCTTTTGAGCATTAGCTCTTTTTGAAAAATAAGTTTCTAAAAATATTTATTTATGTGTCTTTGTGAGTGTATGCCATATTTGTGGGGATGCAAGTGGAGGCCAGGAAAAGGGACTGAACTTCCAGGAATTGGAGTTAAGGGCTGTCATGAGCTGCCTGACATGTATGCTGGGAACTAAACTTGAATCCCCTGGAAAAGTACCAAGTATTCTTTACTGCTGAGCCATCATTCTAACCCCTGCATTTTAAAGTAAATTCATTTCTTCCCTTATTCAGATTCCTTCTATTCCCCATTTCAAGCCAAATATTGCTATTTAATAATCCTCTTGCCAAAGAGTAAATGCATTCACTTGCTTCTCTCAGTATTGAAAGGGGTGCTATTTCCATTTGCATCGTAGAAGTTGACTCCACAGTAGCTTCTAATAGTTTCATTGACACTCAAAAGAAGAATCTCAGTACTTTAGCTATGCTTTCTTATTTTTCCATAAAAGTCTAAGATCTTACCTCAAGCTGGTGAGTCCAGAACTTAGTGAGACACCAGTGGGAAGCAGACTTCTTAAATATCTGGTCATAGAAGCAAGGCTAAGGTAAAGGAAACTTTCATCAAGGGTGGATTGTTTGAGCCCCATGAGGAAGCTCTGGGTCATTAATCAACCAGGTGCCTTGTGCTTTGGAGGGCGCTTTGCTCTACCTGTGAGGTTGTTCTTTCCCCAAGTGAGAGCTGCCATTAATTTTTGATATTTCATCATAGAAGCTATTTTCTAATCTTGGGATCTCTCTGGCTTAATGAAAATGACGAGCACCATGATTGAATGCTTTTTGCTCACTCAGTCTGGTGGTGGACGTGTTACTTATGTAACCTCTACTCAGTGCTGATCCCTTACATACAGGCTTTAAAACTTTTACCCCCTATAATGTAGATGAGGGGTGAAAGCAAATGAGAAACTGTACATGCATACTCACAGTGTTACACAGTTCCTAAATCTTTCTAATAATTATCTTACAAGTCATCCAGAAATACACAAATCCTTCTACTAGCTGTTAGGTTGACTTGAATAGACTTTGTCTCATGTGCTGTTTCTCTTCAAAAAGCTGCAGGTAGATTACACCTGCTCATTTATCCTCTCTGTTCTGCATTGCTGCATTGTTCTGGCAAGAACTATGCTGGCTACAGCCACCAAAGACTTTAAGTTGTGGTCATCAGTCACTTCCATATATCACAGAGCACCACATGGCTATAATGATCTTATCTTGAGTAGATAGAGAAGTGCTTCTGGGCCAATTAAATCAGGCTTCTCCTATTATTATCAATTTTGCTAAAGAAAAAAAAAACACAGACAAACGAACATACTATTGACTGGTGTGTGTTTCTAAAGCACATGTCAGAAATATTTGGTTAGTGTTCAACTTAATTTCTATATACTCAGTTATAAAGCAAGCCTCAAAAGATACAAGAAGATCAAAATAATCCCTTGTATCTTATCAGACCACCACAGATTAAAGCTGGACTTCAAAAACATAAACAACAGAAAACCTACAACTCATGGAAACTGAACATTCTCTACTCAATGACCACCAGGTCAGGAAAGAAATGAAGAAAGAAATTAAAGTCTTTCTAGAACTCAATGAAAATGAAAACATATGCAAACTTATAGGACACAATGAAAGTATTGCTAATAGGAAAGTAAATAGCGCTAAGAGCCTTCATAAGGAAATTGTAGAGATCTCATATTAGCAACTTAATAGAACATCTGCAAGCTCTACAACAAAAAGAAGCAAACATATCAAAGAGGAGTAGACAGCAGGAAGTAATCAAAATGTGGGCTGAAATAAATAATTTAGAAACAAAGAGAAGAATACAAAGAATCAATAAAACTAAAGCCAGATTCTTTGAGAAAGTGAACAAGATTGATAAACCGTTATCCAAGCTCACTAAGAGGCAGAGGGAGTACTCAAATTAACAAAATCAGAAATGAAAAAGGGGACATAGCAATAGACAGAAAAAAACTCCAAAGAATCATTAGGTCTTATTTCTAAAGCCCATACTCCACAAAACTAGAAAATTTAATGACGTTGACAATTTTCTTCATAGATTCCACCTACCAAAGTAAAATCAAGACCAAGTTAACAATCTAAATGGTCCTGTAAGCCCTAAGGAAATAAAAACAGTCATTAAAAGTCTTCTGACCAAAAAAAGCCCATGGCCAGACTTTCAAAGAAGAGCTAATGCAAACACTCCTCAAACTCTTCCATAAAATAGAAACAGAAGGGAAATTGCCAAATTCATTCTATGAAGCTACAGTCACCATAAATCCTAAACTACACAAAGATTCAACCAAAACGAGTATTTCAAACCAATTTCTCTCATGAACATTGATGCAAAATAGTCAATAAAATATTCTCAAACTGAATCCTAGAACATATCACACACCATCCACCATGATCAAGTAAGCTTCATCCCAGGGATGCAAGAGTGGTTCAATTTATGAAAATCCATCATGTAAACAACCTGAGAGAAAAAAAAACACACAAGATCATCTCATTAGATGCTGAAGAAGTCTTTTACAAAATCCAACACTCCTTCATGACAAAAGAATTAGATATCAGGGATACAAGGACTATACCTAAGCATAATAAAGGCAATATAGGCAATATATAGCAAGCCAACAGCCAACATCAAATTAACTGGAGAGAAACTTAAAGCAATTCCACTAAAATCAGGGAGAAGACAAGGCTGTCCACTATCTCCATATATGTTTAACATAGTACTTGAAGTTCTAGCTAGAGCAATTGGACAACTAATGGAGATCAAGGTGATATACAGAGGAAAGGAAGAAGTCAAAGTATCCCTATTTGCAGATGATGTGATAGTATGCATATGCTACCACAAAAAATTCCACTAGAGAGCTCCTTCAGCTGATAAATACCTTCAGCAAAGTGGCTAAATACAAAATTAACTCAATACAATCCATAGTCCTCTTTTATATAAATGATAAAAGGGCTGAGAAAGAAGTTAAGGAAACAAGACCCTTCACAATAGCCACAAATAATATAAAATATCTTGGTATCACTCTAACCAAGCAAGTGAAAGATCTGTATGACAAGAACTTCAAGTCTCTTAAGAAAGAAAGTGAAGAAGGTATCAGAAGATAGAAAGATCTTCCATGTTCATGGATCAGAAGGATTAATATAGTAAAAATGGCCATCCACAAAAAATAATCTACAGATTCAACACAATTCCCATTAAAATTCCAAAGCAATTCTTTACATACTTGAAAGAGCAAATCTCAACTTCATATTGAAAAACAAAAATCCCAGGATAGCATAAACAATCCTGTACAGCAAAAGAACTTCTTGAGGCATCACCATCCTTGATTTCAAGTTGTACTACAAACTAATAGTAAAAAAACAAAACAAAACACACACCCCCAATCCACATATAGTATTGGCATAGAAATAGACAAGTTGATCAATGGATTCAAATTGAAGACCCAGAAATAAACCCACACATGTATGGACACTTGATTTTTGACAAAGAAGCCAAAACCATACAATGGAAAAAAGAAATCAACTTCAACAAATGGTGCTGGTTCTAATGGACCCTTATTTATCACCCTGCACAAAGCTTAAGTCCAAGTGGATCAAGGACCTCAACATAAAACTGGATACACTAAGTCTAATTAATAGAACAGAAAGCGGGGAATAGCCTTGAACTCATTGGTACAGGAGACAGTTTCCTGAACAGAACACCAATAGCTCAGTCTCTAAGGTCAACAAAGCTTCTATAAGGCAAAGGACACCATCAATAGGACAAAATGGCAGCATATCGGTTAGGAAAAGATCTTCCCCAACCCTACATCTGATAGAGGGCTAATATGCAAAGTATATAAAGAACTCAAGAAAGTAAGCACCAACAAACCAAATAATACAATTAAAAAATGGGATACAGAGCTAAACAGAGAATACTCTAATGGCCAAGAAGCACTTAAAGAAATGCTCAATATCCTTAATCATCAGGGAAATGCAAATCAAAATGACTTTGAGATTCCATCTCACACCTGTCAAAAAGGCTAAGATCAAAAACTCAACTGACAGCACATGCTGGCCAGGATGTGGAGAAAGGGGAACACTCCTCCATTGCTGGTGGGAATGCAAACTTGCACAACCTCTGTGGAAATCAGTGGCAGTTTCTTAGAAAACTGGGAGCAATTCTACATCAAGACATATCCATATCACTCCTGGGCATGTACCCAAAAGATACCCCACTATACCACAAGGACACTGGCTCCACTATGTTCATAGAAGTTTTGTTCATAATAACCAGAAACTGGAAACAACCCAAATGTCCTCAACTGAAGAATGGATAAAGAAACTGTTGTATATTTACACAATGGAATACTACTCAGAGATCATGCAATTTGCTGGCGAATGGATGGAACTAGAAAAGTTTATCCTGAGTGAGGTAATCCAGATCCAGAAAGACACACATGGTATGTATTCATTTATAAATGGATATTAGTCATATAGTACAGGATAAACATACCACAATCCATAGATCCAAAGAAGCTAAGTAACAATGAGGGCCCAAGGGAGAAAGCTTGAATTTCACTTAGAGGGGGCAAAAAAAATAGACATTGGAACTGGATGAAAGGCAGGAACCGGGTGGGAGAGGGGGTGGAGAATGGAACAAGGGTGGGGATCATGTGCAAGGAAATGGGGGTGGGAGGCAGTAGGGCTGGAAGAGAGAAGATAACAACAATAAGTAACGGGATGGTGGTGGGGGTGGGGGTCTCTGGGACAAGCTAGAGACCTAGGTGTTCTTAGATGTAGATGCTCTTAGATGGTTTCTCACCTGTTGAAGAAAATGTTTTGGTATAATCCAGTTGTCTTTGAGTCCATCAGAGTCCATGATGGGTGGATGTTAAGTTTAAACAGTGTGACTCTGCTTTCTGTTTCAATACATATTGCTTTATCATATTTACTTCATGAGCAGAAACTCCATGGTCATCTCCAATGTGCACTTAATATTTTTATGAGCAATTAAAGAAAATAATCTTCTCTTTATTCTCTTGAGATCGTGCTGTAAAATACCAGTGAGAGTAGCTGGCATGCCAGACAAAGATGACATATAGCCAAAAATTGGGAATCTGGATCTTGTTGTTGTGTGAAACTTATTCTGGGGAGAAATGAGCAAACATCTACTCATCCCTGATAGGGACTTCACAACAAAGCAAGGTAAGGATACCAACAAAGTCCAACTTAGTGAACAAATGACTTTTACTAGGATTTTTTTTTTAGGAGTATGGATGAGAGGCTACTTACAGGAGCAGAAGTGACTCGATGATTGCATCATCAAAACTCCACTCTATCGTGGGTGATGGCTTATGAAAACTAGCACCCTGGTACTCACTGTGTAACTTACAGGGATCTCTACAGTTTAAAGAATGTCTCTTCCAGGCAGCTCAGTTAGTCTGAGGATCTTCTAGGAAGTTCAGTTGGTCTCTTTTTTTCTCTTTAAATTTTTTTTCAATATTTATTTGTTTATTCAAGTTATATCTCAATCACAGTTCCCTCCATCCTCCTCCTCCCTGGCCCACTCTCCTACCTTCTTTTCCCTCACCCTCCTATGTGCTTTTGTAAATGTAAGGTGTATCTTCCTCCCCCCCAAATCTTCCCCTTTTAGTTTAAAAAAGCCTCTTTTTCTTATAATAATAAATACAATACAAAACAATAAGAACAATTACCTCACAATTATGAAGATTATAATGTATAACATACATTCTCATTGTCCAGTCCATACGTATTTGGTACCTGATATTAATATTCTATTACCTATCTTGATGAGCTTAAAGTTCTACACCTACTTCAGTTTCCATCCTAACTTGCATTACCAACTTAAAAACATCTTCTTAGACCTAGAACATCCTTTTAATTTCTAAACAACTTAAAATTTAACTGTGCATGGTCTCTGTCTTCTAAGCAATTTGGATGGTTTGCTCTTCTAGGTAGGAGTGATCACAGTATATCTTGTAAGTTTCAAGACTTCCAGAATCTTCTGAATTGTTTACTTACTTATTTTTTCCCATTTATTCGTTCATTTTACATCCCAATTGCAACCCCACTCCATCCTCTCCTCCCAGTCCCACCCTCCCAGCCACTTCCCCTATTTCCCCTCTTCTTCTCAGAGGTGAGTCAACCTGCCTGGTTACCAACCCACCCTGGCACATCAAGTTTCATCAGAACTAAATGCCTCCTCTTCCACTGAGACCAGATAAGGCAGCCCTGCTCAGGGAAAGGGATCCAAAGGCAAACAACAGAGTCCAAGCCAGAGACAGCCCTTGCTCCAATTGTTAGGGGACCTACATGAAGACCAAGCAGCCCATCAGATTCATATGTGTAGGAGGCTTAAGTCCAATCCATGCATGGTTCAGTCTCTGTGGCCCCCCTGGGCCCAGGTTAGTTGACTCTGTAGTTCTTCTTGTGGTGTCCTTGACCCCTCCAGCTCCCTCAATCCTTACCCTAACTCTTCCACAAAACTCATGAGTTTCACCTAATGTATGTCTGTGTGTCTTTTCAACTGTTTCCATTGTCTGCTGAATGAAGCCTCTCAGATGACAGTTATGCTAGGTTCCTGTCTGCAAGGATGTCATAGTGTCAGGGGTTGGCTTTCTTCCATGGGGTGGGTCTCAAGTTAGGCGAGTAATTGGTTGGCCATTCCCTCAACTTCTTCTCCATTTTTATCCCTGCACATCTTGTAGGCAGGAAAATTTTGGGTTGAGGGTTTTGTGGGTGGGTTGGTGTGCCCCTCCCTCTACTGGAAGTCCTTCCTGGCTGTAGGAGGTGACCACTTCAGTCTTAGTATCCCCCGCTGCTAGGAGTCTCAGCTAAGGTCACCTTCATATCCTCCTAGGCACCTTCCCCATCCTACTTACTGAATCTTAAAGAGCCTCTTTTAGAACATCCTGATCCTTAACATACTTCACTGCAGATTAGAATGTATCAACTTGAAGAAAATTCTTAAATACTTCCCCATATTTAGAAACGAAATTATATCCATTTACATAGGTATAGAACCTATAGAACCTGAATACTGGGGGACTTCTATGCTATTTGAGAAGAGCTATATTTATATAGATACATAAAAGCCTAAGTAGAATATGTAGCATGCTCAAGGCATTATGTTCAGTGTTCTACTATACATTAGAAATTTACACCAAGCCCTCTTGAACACAGCCTTTCCATGATGGATGGAGGTGCATCAAGGAAGGGAATTCTCAGCCAGGTCTTTACCAAGCAGACTACATTATGATCATTTCTCAGCTTCTTCCTTGACCTTCAAAATATAGCAAAGATCTGTCTGAGCTTCTTACTGGCTGCTTTCCCAACAGGCACTCTTGGTCTATTCCTGTGTTTTTCTCCCACTGGAAAAAATTTAAGTATTCAGCAGCAGCCCACACACTAGAGAAGGAGATAAATGTCCATTGAGTCCTGCCCTTTAATTATAACAAGCTCCTTAAGAGACTGTGTTCATTATCTCACTAAAGCCAGGAGATGATAAATGGTCAGTAGAGACTAACCATCTTGACTTTTATTGGTCCAGGGGGGAATGGTAAAGACCCAAAGAGAAAAACACACAAAAACATTTCCCAGAAAGGTCAGCTCTTGTTTCAAACATTTCAGGTGCTGCAACTTGTCAATAAGACCTTGGAAAGCTCCTCAAAATTCCTTGCAAAGAAGAAAGACTATTTTAGGGCCTCTTGGATTCCTCAGATTTTAATAGCCTCTTACTTTTATTCTTTTACTGTTGATTTGTGTCCTATATTTAAATATTTACAAAAGAAATATAATATTAAATAATATATAGAAAGTAAGAAATTGACAGGATACATAATTTTAAACCCTAGTTGTGGTAGGGTTAGTGAAGTTAATGTAGGGATTGTGGATTAGCAGAAGCTTGGCATCTCAGGTAAAAGATATGGGCTAAACCAATTATGGCTGGACATTTGCCATTGAAGGATGTTGCTAAGAAGCCTTGCAGATGACATCATTGGGAATAGGTATCATGGGACCAGAGGACACACTGTTGTGGAGGTGTGCCTAGAAAAAGTCCATCAAAAACTATGGCAACGAGAATGCCAGATATCAGGCAGAGATCACGACAAAAAGGATTTAAATCTGGAGTCCACGAGACCTCCAAACCCACCCTCCTTCTTCTCATTCCCTCTGCTAACACACACTGAGAGACCATGAGCCACTGCCCATCGCTGATTTGCGCTGACCTGCCAGGAATCCCTGCTGGTGAAGAGTATAGCACCGTTGGCAGAGCTGGATTGCTGTAGTCCAACATAAAACCTGAGATAGACTTGCTAAGGAATCATCTACCTTGGAGCTCCAGACCATCAGAACAGTGAGCAAAACAAAAAATTGGAGGCAGTATGGATGGCTTCCAGTCATGAAAATAACTGAGCCCTAGGACCTTGGAGGCAATTCCTGGCTGATTAAAAAGATCACCCCACAGGGGATCCAAAATGGCGGTGGCCCGCACAAACGCATTTTGAACGTGGGGAAAAGAGCCATAAAAAGCACAGTGTTACCAGTGGCTGCCTGGACAGTTCCCATTTTCTCTCCATACATTACAGCATCAATCTTCAGCCATTTGGCCCCATTTCTCTGACAGACATTGATTGTAGAGCTTGAATTATGAAGGACTTACCTACCCTGTCTTGGCAGAGCTAGGCTGTCGACTTACCTGCTTCCAAGTTTTGTCCTTTTTGGACAGAAGTCTGTCTACAGTTGAAGCAAGGGGTTTTTCTTGCCAAGAGAACGGCTTACCACCAATTCAATCATCTGCCACTGGAGATTCTTCGATGCTCATCTTCTACTTGGAGTAGAATAGGGGGTGCTGTCAGGAGCTGACATGTCTCGAAATCAAAAAATCTTAAGTTAAGAAAACATCTTTGAATGCCATATTCTGCAGATCTCTTGAGGTTTTTGAAGATGCCCTATCTATCTCTTATATTTAGATAAGCAAATATTGCTTGTCTCTTAGCTCTATGTCATTCTTTAGTTTTGGAAGCTGCAGGCCCTGCACTTCCTATATAATCAGATATATTTATCCCTCTCAGGTCTCTGAGGTGGTTGAAGAATAGATAGCTAGAGTCTCAGAGTTAAATTTTGAGTTGTTTAGGAATCAAGAGGGTGTTCTGGATCTAAGAAGATATTTTTAAAATTATGAGGCAAGTTAGTATGAAAGCTGAGTTACATATAGAACTTTAAACACATGGAGATGGTTAGATAGTAGAATGTTAAAATCAAAGTGCCAAATACATATGGACTGGACATTGGGAATGTATGCTAAGCCATATAACTCTTATAATTGTGGCCTATTTATTTCTGTTGTTTTGTATTGTATTTATAGTTATAAGAAAAAGAACCATTTTTTGGACTGAAAGGGAGAGCTGTTGGGGGGAAAAAAGAAATACCTTAAACTAAAAAAAAAAAAAAAAAAGAAGAAGGGAAGAGGATGGGGGGGTTGAGGGGGAGGAGGGGGGAAGGGTGGGACTGGAGGGGGGAGTAGGGAGGGGATTGTGATTGAGATGTAACTTGAAGAAATAAAAAATAAATTATTTAAAAAAAAAAGCACAGTGTTATTGGACACTGCAAAAACCAGAGGGACTAGACCTGCCAGGAACACACCCAGCCCCCAAGGGACTGTTAAAAGTCCCAGGGCAAGGCTCTCCCCCCATCTCTCCCAGACACGGAAGCTGCTGAATCCGGGAATCGGGAACTCCCATCTGGAGAGATGCCAGGTAAGATCGACTCTAATACACAGCAGGCAGAATCAGATCCCATACGGGGATCACTCACGAGCTTACTAGGCTCCCCACACCCCAGGCGGACATTATAGCTATTTAGGAAACTTTGCGGGCTAGTTGAAGTCTTAACAATGGCAGAAGCAGGGCACATGGTGGGAGGTCCGCAGCCGCGGCAGTGGCGGATTGGGTTGAGACCCCACACGGGATCACTCACTAGTCTACTGGGTCCCACACACCCCATGCGAGCCGTCCACCTATCTAGAAAAGGTTGTGGACCCCTGTAAGCCTTGGTGGCCGAGTACAGTGGCGCTGTGGGGGTGGGGGGGGCAGGGCAGAGGCGCGTGCCTACAGCAAAGGAGCCTGACGGAAGCCCACACAGGGGGGTGGGGTAGAGGGGTGCACCCATAGCAAAGGAGCTGGGCAGAAGCCCGCACAGGGGGGCAGGGCAGAGGTGCGCACCCACAGTGAAGGAGCTGGGCAGAAGCAAGCACAGTGAAGTGGCAGGGCTGGGTGCGCACAAAGGCACACAGAGGCAGAGCTAGTGGCAGAGGTGCACAGAGGCAGAGGGCTCCAAAACGTGGAAGCCAGAAGCCTGGGGACCATAGCTGTTTTCTGGAAAACCCAGACATATTAGGCGTGGAGCCGGGCCCTCTCAGTCTCTTTGGGGACAACCAGAGTCCACAGAATCTGTGCCTGGGCAAACAGTTCCATACCATCAGAACCACTACAGGCTGATCACTCAGTGTGCAGCATAGAGAAGTCTCACTTGGGAGCAGTGAAACAATCTCGGGCCATTCCTCATTACCTGGGAATAGGCTGCACCAGCTCACAGTGCTTCAGGCTATTAGAAACACAGTGACCCTGAGATCACCCTGTAAGCAAAGACAGATCGCCAAGTAATTCGACTGCTACACCAAAGCATCCTCTGTGGATCTAAGCCCAGAAGACAACGAGAGCAGACAGCTAAACACATCCATACGGCCAAAGGTCCAAAAAACAAAAATCAAGGAAATATGACTCCAACAATGCAAAACTATCCTAGATCATCCAATTCAGATGACCTCACAACAGCAGAAACACATGAAAACAATGACAATTCTACATTATGGAAAGTGATAGAGTCCCTTCAAGAAGAACTTAAATCTATGAAGGAATTCAAAGAAGTCACAATTTTACAAGTCAAAACAATGAATAACACCATTAAAGAGCTCCAAGCCAAGGTGACTCAGCTTGAACAGGAAAAGGACAGGGCAATGAAAGATTTCCAGGCAAAAAACAAGCAAACTGGAGAAGGAAATGTACAAAACGAACAATACCATTCAAGACATGAAAATAGAAATGGAAACAATAAAGAAAACATAGACAGAGTTAAAAGAGGAAATGGAGAATCAAGGGAAGAGAACAGGAACTACGGATGTGAGTATCAAAATAGGACGCAAGAGATGGAAGACAGGATCTCAGGCATGGAATATTCGATGGAAGAAATCAGTACAACATCCAAAGAAAATGAGAAAGCTAAAAAATCTCTCACTCACAACATCCAAGAAATCAAGGACTCAATGAAATGATGGAACCTAAGAATTATAGGCATAGAGGAAAAAGAAGACTCCCTACTCCACAGTCCAGGAAATATCTTCAACAAAATCATGGAAGAAAAATTCCCAAACCTAAAGAAAGAGATGCCAGTAAAAATCCAAGAGGCTTACAGAACACCGAACAGATTAGATCAGAAAAGAAACTCCTCTCGCCACGTAATAATTGAAACACCAAATGTACAGATCAAAGAAAGAATATTAAAATCTGTAAGAGAAAAAGGTCAAGTCACATACAATGGCAGACCCATCAGAATTACACCTGAATTCTCCTCAGAAACTTTAAAACCTAGAAGGGCCTGGACAGATGTCCAACAAGTCCTGAGAGAACATAGGTGCCCAGTCCGACTACTATACCAAGCCAAGACCCATCTTTTTGCTGCATACAAGAAACACATCTCACTATCAAAGATAGACACTATCTCAGAGTAAAGGGCTGGGAAAAGGTTTTCCAAGCAAATGGACCCAGGACGCAAGCTGGAGTAGCCATCTTAATATCAAACAAAACAGACTTCCAGCTGAAGTTAATGAAAAAAGACAGAGAAGGGGATTATATACTCATTAAAGGGAATATTCATCAATAGGACATCTCAATATTGAACATATATGCCCCAAATACAAAGGCACTTACATATGTAAAAAAAATGCTTCTAAAACTTAAATCGCACGTCGATCACAACACATTAGTAGTGGGAGACTTCAACACCCCACTCACAGCAAAGGATAGATCATCAAGACTGAAGCCAAACAGAGAAATATTGAGTCTAACAGAGATCATGAACCAAATGGACGTAACAGATATCTACAGAGAGTTTCACCCAAACACAAAGGAATACACCACCTTCTCAGCACCTCACAGAACCTTCTCCAAAATCGACCACATAGTTGGACACAAAGATAGTCTGAACAGATACAAGAAAATTGATATAACCCCTTGTATCTTATCAGACCACAATGGAATAAAGCTGGTCTTCAACAGCAAAAGAATCAACAGAAAGCCTACATACACATGGAAATTGAACAACTCCTTACTGAATGACTACTGGGTCAGGGAAGAAATAAAGAAGGAAATCAAAGACTTCTTAAAATCCAACGACAATGATTGCACAACATACCCAAGCCTATGGGATAAAATGAAAGCTGTGCTACGAAGAAAGTTCATAGCACTAAGTGCCTTCAAAAAGAAAATTGTGACAGTTCATATTAGCGAATTAACAGCTAAACTGGGTGAATTGGAAAAAAAAGAAGCAAACACTCCCAAGAGGAGCAGAAGGCAGGAAATCATCAAACGTAGGGATGAAATCAACAACTTAGAAACAAAAAGAACTGTACAAAGAATCAATGAAACCAAGAGTTGATTCTTCGAGAAAATCAACAAAATAGACAGACCCCTAGCCAAATTAACTAAAAGGCAGAGGGAAAGAACCCAAATCAACAAAATCAGAAATGAAAAGGGAGAAATAACAACAGACATTGAGGAGATACAGAGAATATTTGGGTCTTACATTAAAAATCTATATTCCACCAAATTTGAAAACCTAAGCGAAATGGACAATTTCCTCAATAGATTCTACCTAGCAAAACTAAATCAAGATCAGATTAACAGATTAAACAGCCCAATAACCCCTAAGGAAATAGAAACAGTCATTAAAAATCTCCCAACCAAAAAAAAGCCCAGGGCCAGATGGCTTTAGCATGGAATTCTACCGGACCTTCAAAGAGGAACTAACACCAACACTTTTCAAACTCTTCCACCAAATAGAATCAGAAAGAACACTGCCAAACTCATTCTATGAGGCCACAGTCACCCTGATTCCTAAACCACACAAAGACCCAACAAAGAAAGCAAACTTCAGACCAATCTCCCTCATGAATATAGATGCAAAAATACTTAATAAAATACTAGCAAACCGAATTCAAGAACACATCAAAAGTATCATACACCATGATCAAGTATGCTTCATCCCAGGAATGCAGGGATGGTTAACCATGTGAAAGTCTATCAACATAATTCACCATATAAAAAAGATGAAAGAAAAAAACACATGATAATCTCGCTAGATGCAGAAAAAGCATTTGACAAAATCCAACACCCCTTCATGCTAAAAGTTCTGGAGAGAACGGGCATACAAGGACCGTACCTAGAAATAATAAAGGCAATATACAGCAGGCCAGTGGCCAACATCAAATTAAATGGAGAGAATCTTGAAGCATTTCCTCTAAACTCAGGGACAAGACAAGGATGTCCACTTTCACCATATCTCTTCAATATAGTACTTGAAGTTCTTGCTAGAGCAATAAGACAACAAAAAGAGATCAAGGGGATACAAATTGGAAATGAAGAAGTCAAATTATCCCTATTTGCAGACGATATGATAGTATACATAAGCGACCCCAAAAATTCCACCAGAGAATGCTTACAGCTGATAAACATCTTCAGCAAGTTGGCTGGATACAAAATTAACTCAAAAAAATCAGAAGCCCTTTTATATACAACAAACAAATGGACTGAGAAAGAAATAAGGGAAACAACCCCCTTCATAATAGCCACAAACAACATAAAATACCGGGGGTAACTCTAACCAAGCAAGTAAAGGACCTATACAACAAGAACTTCAAGCCCCTGAAGAAAGAAATGGAAGAGGCCTTTAGAAGAAGGAAAGATCTCCGATGCTCATGGATAGGTAGGATCAACATTAAAAAATGGCTATCCTACCAAAAGCAATATATACATTCAATGCAATTCCTATCAAAATACCAACACAATTCTTTATAGACCTGGAAAGAGCTATTCTCAATTTCATATGGAACAACAAATCCCAGAATAGCTACATCAATCCTGTACAATAAATTGCATCTGGAGGTATCACCATCCCAGATTTCAAGCTGTACTACAGATCAATAATACTAAAAACAGCATGGTATTGGTATAGAAACAGACCAGTAGATCAATTGAATCGAATTGAAGACCCAAAAATGGACCCACACATATGGCCAACTAATTTTTGACAAAGAAGCCAAAACTACACAATGGAAGAAGTACAGCATCTTCAACAAATGGTGCTGATCTCTCTGTATGTCCACTTGTCAAAGAACAAAATTAGACCCATACTTATCACCTTGCACAAAACTTAAATCCAACTGGATCAAAGACCTTAACATAAGGCCAGTCACACTAAATCTACTAGAAGAAAAAGTGGAAGAAACCCTCGAACTCATTGGCACAGGTGACAACTTTTTGAACAGAACACCAACAGCTCAGGACCTGAGATCAACAATCAATAAATGGGACCTCATGAAACTGAAAAGCTTCTGTAAGGCAAAAGACACTGTCATTCGAACAAAACGGCAACCAAAAGACTGGGAGAAAATCTTCACCAACCCCACATCTGACAGAGGGCTTATATCCAAAGTATACAAAGAACTCAAGAAATTAAATGCCAAGAAACCAAATAATCCAATTAAAAAATGGGGGACAGAGCTAAATAGAGAATTCACAAAGGAGGAATCCCTAATGGCTGAGAGACACTTGAAGAAATGTTCAACATCCTTAATCATCAGAGAAATGCAACTCAAGACGACTCTGAGAATTCCATCTCATACCTGTCAAAATGGCTAAGATCAAAAGCTCAAATGACAGCACATGCTGGCAAGAGTGTGGAGAAAGGGGAACCCTCCTCCATTGCAGGTGGGAGTGCAGGCTTGTGCAACCACTATGGAGGCCAGTATGGCGATATCTTAGAAAACTTGGAATAGCTTTGCCTCAGGACCCAAACATACCACTTCTGGGTATACATCCAAATGACTCCTCACGGAATCATAGGGAAGTCTCCTCATCTATGTTCATAGCAGCCTTATTTGTAATAGCTACAAACTGGAAACAATCCAGATGTTCCTCAACTGAAGAATGGATTAAAACACTTTGATAAATCTATACAATGGAATATTACTCAGCTTTCAGAAGCAATGAAATTTTGCAATTTCCAACCAATTGGATGGAACTAGAGAAGCTCATCCTGAGTGAGCTAACCCAGACTCAGAAGGATGCACATGGCATCTATTTACTTATAGTAGGATTTTAGCTGTATAGTACAGGATATCTGTACTACTACCAACACACCAACGGGAACATGGTCACAGACTTTTTTTCTCTTTTTTCCTTTTTCTTTTTCCTTTTTTTTTTGTTGTTGTTTGCTTTTGTGGGTTTATGTGTTTGTTGGTCTGTTTTTTAGTTTTCCCTTCCTAGCAAGGAGACACCTCTCACTGGCGGTACTGCCTCGTAGGCCCCCCAGTGTATGAAGAGGCTCTTGGCCCTCATATGACTCCTGAACTGTGGCGAGGGACTATTATGTAGGGACACTCCACCCCAGAGGAGCAAGCGGGAAGGATTCAGGGGTAGAGGATGGGAGGGTGGGGCTGGGAAGGGGGAAAGAGGACAATATAATGGAGTTGTAACCTGAAGCAAGAAATAAATAAATTTATTAATTAAAAAAAGCAGGTAACAGGTTTAAAACACTGTAAATAAATTAAAGGTTACAGCCGTTCAACCTGGTTATATAAACCTCCAAGAGTCGAAAAAACTTATAGCTAAGGTAAAATACATGAAATGCGTGGTGTTAGCCCATGCCTTTAACTTCAGCAGAGATGGGAGGAGCACTATAGAGTTAGTTGTCTTATAAATTCTAGAGTTACAAGGAACAGGGTGGTGAGGGTGCACACCCTTAATCCCATCATTCAAGAAGAGTACACCCTTATTACCAACACACTATAGACAGAAACAGGCATATCTCAGAGCTCAAGGTCACCCTGATACAAAACAAAGTCTAAATAGAGAAAAATTTCAATCCAGGAGTGGTGGAGCACATCTTTAATCCCTTCAGATGGGAACCACAGTTCTTTGATTCCAATAATTAGAATGCAGAGACAGACACATAGGATTTGGAAGGACTTAAGTTTAAAAGCTACTTTCAAAAGGCCTACTTAATACAAACAAATTGTCCTTTGAGATCTCAACATATATACACTAAGGCTTGTTTAGCTCCAAAATATCAAAATAATTTCTTCTTTAATCCAGATTGAAAGATAATACTTTATATATTGTCAAAAAACCAAATTTGCTTCAGGAGAAATATTACCGCCCCCCCCCCAAAAAAAAAGGTAATTGTCCCAGAGTTAGGATTAGGGCAGGGCTCTGTTCTTATCTTTCCAGGAGATTTAAAGCATCCATTCAAGGAATCCAGGAACAAATGGACAATGGAAACCTCAACAGACAACAGAATCAGACACCAAAGAAGACTAGTGGCCCAGATGATCCAGCCTTGCAGACTTCCTCAATAGCTGTTTCCATCAAAAGTCTGCAACCACAACAACTCAAAATCGCTAAGATCGTTCAGCTCCACACACTGCCCCAGCCAGAACTTCAGTAAAGTCTGGAAGATCAGCTTCTATCTACAAACTTCTTAGGACATCTAAACAGCTGAGCACAAAAGGACTGAACATAAAAGGATTGTATTAACATTTTTAACCATTTTTCCATTCTGGTTTGGGCCCCAAACAGGTTTACTATGACCCCAATCAGAAGGAAGTCATTTTAAGAGAGCAACGTCCCATGCCCAGAGGGTGGGGAGGGTGTTTCTCCCCTCCCACCTTTTTTGGTTATTTGATGGATAACAGAAAACTTTGTTATTTAGGGGAAGAGACTACAAGCTGTTAAATGGTCTTGTTAAATGGGTTTTGGAGGTTAGACCCAGGGACTTCCTTCTTTTTCTTTTCTGTATCCTTCTTTCTCTCCTATGTAGGTAGGAGTGCACAGACTTGAGAAAAATGGGACATAGACATAGTATGGGAAGGACCAAGAAGAAGGGACAGATTATTGAATATGCCCTTATACCTTTGTATATTGATACAAAATTAGTATTATATTTGGCTAAAGTGGTATTGACCATTGTATATTGTGCAAAATTAAGATTGTATTGGACTACATCGGTATTGATCTTTGTATATTGATCCAAAATTAAGATTATATTTGGCCACAATGGTATTGACCCTTGTATATTGATGCAATATTAAGATTGTATTGGGCTACATAGGCATTGATCTTTGTATATTGATACAAAATTAAGAGTATATTTGGCCACATTGGTATTGATCTTTGTATATTGATACAAAATTAAGAGTATATTTGGCCACATCGGTATTAATCTTTGTATATTGATAAAAAATTAGGATTATATTTGGCCACATTGGTATTGATCTTTGTATGTTGATACAAAATTAATGGTAATGCTTCTTAAAAGTATTGTACCTAGTGATGCTTAAAAATGAAATGTGAAGCTCTGGCCTCTTGATACCAACTGTCTTAAACCATTTAGGACAGTTAAGAAATACAAACTCCTAGTCATGCAAGCGTGTCATTTTGTTAGCTACTATGACAGTCTATCACAGATATTCTCTAAGCTACTCAGAAATCAAGTTGTTAAGACACAAGCAACATTTGCTTATCTAAATACGAGAGATAGATAGGGCATCTTCAAAAACCCCAAGAGATTTGCAGAATATGGCATTCAAAGATGTTTTCTTAAATTAAGATTTTTTTGATATTGAGACATGTCAGCTCCTGACAGTACCCCCTATTCTACTCCAAGTAGAAGATGAGCATCGAAGAATCTCCAGTGGCAGATGATTGAATTGGTGGTAAGCCTTTCTCTTGGCAAGAAAAACTCCTTGCTTCAACTGTAGACAGACTGCTGTCCAAAAAAGACAAAACTTAGAAGCAGGCAAGTCGACAGCCTAGCTCTGCCAAGACATGGTAGGCAAGTCCTTCATAATTCCTCCTCTACAATCAATGTCTGTCAGAGAAATGAGTCCAAATGGCTGAAAATTGATGCTGTAATATATGGAGAGAAAATTGGAACTGTCTAGGCAGCCACTGGTATGTCATTTCTTAGTTTTGGAAGCTGCAGGCCCTGCACTTCCTATATAATCAGATATATTTATCCCTCTCAGGTCTCTGAGGTGGTTGAAGAACAGATAGCTAGAGTCTCATAGTTAAATTTTGAGTTATTTAGGAATCAAGAGGATAGTCTGGATCTAAGAAGATGTTTTTAAAATTGTGATGCAAGTTAGTATGAAAGCTGAGTCAGATATAGAACTTTAAACTCATGGAGATGGTTAGATAGTAGAATGTTAAAGTCAGGGGCCAAATATGTATGGAATGGGCATTGGGAATGTATGCTAAGCCATTTAACTCTCATAATTGTGGCGTATTTATTTCTGTTTTTTTGTATAGTATTTACTGTTATAAGAGAAGGAACCATTTGTTGGACTGAAAGGGGGAGCTGTTGGGGGGAAGAGGGCAGCAGGGTGAGACAGGAGGGGGGAGTTGGGAATGGATTGTGACTGAGATGTAACTTGATGAAATAAAAAATAAAGTATAAAAAAAGATAAAAAAAAGAAAAAAAGAAAAGACATTAAAAAAAAGATCACCCCACATCAGTGGTTGAAATGGATTAATTTTATAGACTGGCTTTAAGAACTAATGAAGAGGGCTCACAGACTTTAAAACTGGGAAATCTGTTGGAAACCAGCCATCTGTATGGACCTATGCCAAGAGTATTAATATTCGTTTAAGAAATTTAAGTTAGTGTTAACTATTTTTATAGGTATCAGAGTGTTTTAGATATTAAGATGTTCCTAGATTATTGATTTTAGAATTAAGGTTTAGGTTTTAGGATTTAGGAACTTTATAGGTGATTGTTAAGTATTAATAAATATATGTGTGATAAATAAAAAAAATTCTTTTCCACCTAGTATACCTTCAATATCTTATATACTCAAGAGTATGTAATTCACTCTCCCATGTATATCCACAGTATGTACTCAAAATATCTCTATGGTTAAATAACATGATGTGCACTTTCTAAACTGTTCTTTAGTTGGTTGACATGAATGTCACTTGTATGCTGGCCTTCAGTACACAATAATGTAAAGTTAATTCTCTGGAGAGAGGACACAGAAGACAGCATGGAAGACAGGCTATTAGGCATTGGAAGCCTGTCAATAAAATTAAACAATATTGTTGAACAACAACAGGTTGCTACTATGCTTGCTATAGAATTTAATAATAGCATCCAAACCTTTAAAAACATGAAAAACATGACCCTTTTCACAATAAAATACATTTTCTAAATAGTAACATTTGGAAAGTCAGTAGTAATGCATCTCCGTGAAAACAGTGGCCCATCATTCATCTTCAGACTGAGCCCACGTTCTCAAGAGCTGATGCGGACTTCCCATATTATGTTATTCCTCTTAAAAGATTTACTTTGTTTATTTTATGTGGATCAGTGTTTTGTCTATTTGTATGTCTGTCTGTGTGAGGGTGTCAGATCCCCTGGAACTGGAATTACAGACCATTGTGTGCTGCCATGTGGGTGCTGGGAATTGTACTCTGGTCCTGTAGAACAGCAGCCAGTGCTTTTAACTGCTGAGACATCTCTCCATCCCAATGTTATTTATATTTTGGACGTTTTGTTCTTTTCCATTTCTATCTTTAATTTTCTCCTCAAGGAGTAAAGAAAAAAAATCTCACTTAAGACAAGGTTTTCTTATAAAATATACTACATTTTAGGTCTATCACTTAGTTTTCTTGGTGACACATAATCAGAAAGTCCTTTTCACAGTTTGTCCTTCCACCTAGAAACACTCTGCATTGGGAGCTCTTTTTTTTTTTAAACATTTTTTATTTATTTATTATGTATACAGTATTTGCTCTACATATATGCCCGGGCAGATCTCAATGTAGATGGCTGTGAGCCACCATGTGGTTGCTGGGAATTGAACTCAGGACCTTGGGAAGAACAGCCAGTGCTCTTAACCTCTGAGCCACCTCTCCAGCCTTAAAGCATGCAGTGAAACAGTTAAAGTGACCAAAGCTTTTACTTCCTTTGAAAGGAACTCTTCTCTTCTTTCACAAGCCCTTGGTGGTATTCACACTTTGTGCTTGCTGGAGGCCTCAGCCCTTTGCTCCACTGTGGTCATTTTCTTCTGCGCATTTCTTGCTTGAGTATCTTGCACTTTATAGTCATTTCAAAATTACCTATTCATAAATAAGGTAGAAAGTAATCAAACCAGAGCTGAAGAGACCTACAGCTGATTTATATGGGGGCAATTCTTTGCAGATTGAATGTTTATCGTGCTCTCTATTCAAAAAGAAATAACTAGGTGAATTTGTCACATTTATATTGTTGACTCTAAACACAGCTGTCACTCCAGAGAGAATTAGAGTTTATTCTTAGCCAACTATGAATGACTTTGGCCACAGGACACATTACATTCCAAATGACACATTCCACCATGGATGTGTCACACAAACTTTTATAACCACACAAAAAAAGTTGTAAATCAATCTGTTTACCAAACACAGTTGTGAGAAGAGCAGGAAGGCAAATGATAGCAGAGTTGTAGAAATTTATGCTCTCTGTTCTTGAAGTGAATAGAACTTGGGGAGCACTCCTTATGAGAATACTATAAATCATGACTTACATGAATAAATATTCTCTTAGGGGGCGTGGTTGTTAATTCTTATCTGTGAACTTGACAGGATCTAGAATCACTGAGGAGATACAATTGTGGTAGTCTCTGTGCATTCCTACCAGGGATTAGGTACATTAAATTAGGTGACTCAGGAATACATACTATAATGGTATACTGCACCATTCCATGGGTTAGTGTCTTGAACTGAACAGAAGTGAGAAGTCACATTGAGCATCAGCACTTATCACTTTCTGATACTTGACTGTGGATACACTGTAACCAGCTGGCCTTGTATTCTTGCCACCATGTCTTCCCTGCCATGATGAACTGAACCCTGGAACTGAAAGACTCATCCTTCCTTGCTTTTGTTAGGATGTTTTGCCCCAGTAGTGAAAAATTAACTAATATAGAAAAAGAAAAGAAGCCTTGACAAGTTATATGTGTAAAAAGAAGACAAAACATAAGAAGTCCTAATCAATCATGAAATAATTCTATTTAGCTACTTGAAACAGCACTTTTACCATTGTTTTTAGCAGTGGCTACATATACAGTCATTATAAATTATAAAAAGGTATTATTTTCCATAGAAAGATTGATTGATATTTTCTTGATAAACAAAAAGAACCTTGTGTATGTGCGTCTGTGTCCTACTTTTCTAGCATTGTGGAACTAGAAATTAACAAACTGCTATTAAGTTAATTTTTTATGAACTAAAATTTATCCATCAACTTTTTAAAGCTAGCAAAGCATTTTCATACATATACCATATAACTTGTTCTTATTCATCTCCCTCCTCCAATGATCTCACCTCTCACCCTTAACTTATTTCAGCTCATTTACTCCATCTCCAAAATAGTATCCTGAAACTGCAAATTAACTAATTATTGTAGTTATTAGTAATTATAAACTGTAATATTAGGCTAGCTGAGTAGCTGGCAGCTTGGCAGAGGATTGGGCGTCGTGGCCCTTGTGCCTTAACCAATTGCCTAACTTATCCTGGAGAAAGAGCCCCAGGACCAAGGGTGGCCTACGCCACCTGTAACCTGAACTCAATTAATATAAGTTGTTATATTAGGCCAATAGAACTAACAGCGGCTTGGCAGGAGATTCGCCTGGGCTCTGGGGGAGTCCAGAAGACCTAAGGCCTGGGAGTGCTTAGATTGAGGGCCTATAAGCCGCCACAGTCTTTTCCACAATAGTTAAATACACCAAGACCTTTTAATGTTTTGATGCTTAGCCCTTAACTGGGCAGACTCTCAATTAGCTACACTAAATTAACCCGGATCACCTACTCCCAAACCGCCATGTGCCTGCGATTACCATCCAGCCTTCTCCAGAGGTCTGTCTCCTTCTGTGGTTCCTGGAGGGAAGTGGGAGAATCTCTGTGTGTGCCCAGGGTTCCTGTTCTAATCTCAGGAAGTCCCACCTTCCTATACTCTTTCTGCCCAGCTAAATGACCATAAGCGACTTTTTTATTACTTTTTTATTAACCAATCAAAAGAATGCTTCAGAAGGGACAGTAACCAGATCTCAGCATTGAATTCATCCTGTCAGAAGCAATGATATTAGACCTTCCCTCAACATTATTCCATTCTGATTTAATGTAACATATATTCTAATTTCATCTATCTCCCCACTTCTGCCTTCCCTTTAGATTGCCTCTGCACCTCTCATGGTCCTTGTAATGGTTAGCATTGTCAACTTGACAGAATTAGAAGCACCTAGGCAATAACCCTCTGAGCATACCTGAGGGATATTATATTGTTTGTGTTAACTGAAGTAGGAAGACCCACACAGTGGGTGACACTTTCCATAGCTGGGATCAAGGACTAGATAGGTGGAGGAAAAGCTAAGCAGCAGCACGCATTTTCTGCTTTCTTCTTGAGTGTGGATGGCTTGTAACCAGCTGCTTCAAGCTTTTGACTTCCCCATCATACCTGTGAATAGAGAACCAGTTTTTTAGATTGCTTTTGTCGGGGTATTTTATTACAGTGACAGAAAAGTAACAGAGACAATGCCTTTTCTAATTTTACACACACACACACACACACACAAACACACACACACACACACATACACACTCATGTATGTATACATATACATATTTATGGAAATACATAAATATGAATTTAAATACAGATTTTTTTGTATACAGAATTTAAATGCAGAAACCATGGCATTTGTCTTTCTGAGGGTGATTTATTTTGCTTAATATAGTGACTTCAGTTCCATCCATTTCCCTAAAAATGCCATGCTTTTACTTTTTTAATGGCTGGATGAAAATATGTTATGAATATATTAAACACTTCTCATTCATTTGTTGATTGGGAGTGTTGGCTAGTTCTATTTCTCAGTTTTGTGAATAGTGTATCAATAAGCTTGCGCATGTGAGCTGATCTGTGATGTCCTGACTTAGGGTATTTGAACATATGACTGGGAGCGAATGTTCAAAAGACAGTTCTACATTTTGTTCATTGAGAAATAACTACACTGCCTCCTTAAGTTGCTATATTGCAAACTGGTAACTTTGTAATGTGCTTATCTACTTACATTTGTTATAACTTCTTAATGAATTGTTCTCCTTATTAATAAGTTAATAATCTGCTTTATATCTTCTGATTAATTTTGGCTTGAAGTCTACTTTGTCCAGTAGCACAATAATTATTCCACTTTATTTTCAACTTCCATTTACTTGAGGCTTTACATCCTAGCACCACCACTTCTTTTTTTAATTGAAAAGAGATTCTTAGGGCCTGGAGAGATGGCTCAGCAGTTAAGAGCACTGGATGTTCTTCCAAAGGACCCAGTTTCAAATCCCAGCACCCATATGACAGTTCATAGCTATCTGTTATTGCTAGGTGTGGTGGTGCACACCTTTAATCCCAGCATGTGGGAGGCAGAGGCCAGTGGATCTCTGTGAGTTCAAGGCCAGCCTGGTCTACAAAACAAGTCCAGGACATCCAGGGATACACAGAGAAACCCTGTCTCTAAAAAAAAAAAAAAAGAAAGAAAGAAAGAAAAAGAAAAAAAAAGAAATAAAACTTCAGAAAAGAGATTCTTTTCTTACACAATATATCCCAACCACAGTTTCACCTTCCTCCACTCCTCCTAACTCCTTACCTCCCTCCCTACCTCTCCTTTTCCCCAGATCCACTCTCTCCCCCATTTCCTCTTCAGAAAAGGGCAAACCTCCAAGACATGACAGCCAAAAGGACAAAAAAGATACAATAAGACAAAGTGAGAGCCCTCAGATTTCACTAGTTCCACTTCTTGTTCATTCTGCTTCCTGTTCCTTCTCAAAAGGCTCTCTGCGTGTGAGTGCAATGTGACCAACCAGCTTCCTGCTCCTGCCACCATGCCTTCCCTGGTATCTCCTGTATCTTCCATACCATGAAGGATTGTATCAACCTGGAACTGTAAGCCAAAATAAACACTTTCTTCCCTTAGTTGCTTTGTCAGTATATTTTATTACAGTAATAAAGACAGTACTGAGAAGTGGGACAGTTGCTATGATAAACCTAACCATGTGGCTCTTAGGCCTTTGAAATTCATTTGTGGAAAGAATTTGGAAGATTGTGGAACTTTGGATTTAAAATGTCATCAGATGATGTAGCCAAAGTTGAATGTGCATTTTAGAGGAGGTTATTAAGTCATAAAGCAGAGAAAAGGAAAAACTGTTCTTTATCTTACATCAAAAAACTACATACATTCTATCTACCAAAATCAATTTACAGATTGAATGCAATTCCTATCAAAATGCCAACACAGTTCTTTACAGACCTTGAAAGTACAATTCTCTACTTCATATGGAAAAATAAAAAACCAAGAATAGCTAAAACAACCTGTACAATAAATGAGCATCTAAAGGGATCACCATCCCTGATTTCAAGTTGTACTACAAAGCAATAGTAATAAAAACAACATAGTACTTGCTTAGAAACATACCAGTTGATCAATGGAATTGAATTACCCAGGAATTAATCCAAACTCCTATGGACACTTAATTTTTGACAAGAAGTCAAAATTGTACAATGGAAAAAGGAAAGCATCTTCAAGAAATGGTGCTGGTCTAACTGGATGTCAACATGTAGAAGGATGCAAATAGACTCATATTTATCTCCTTGCACAAAACTTAAGTCCAAGTGGATCAAAGACATCAACATAAAACTGGATACACTAAATCCTCCAGAAAAGAAAGTGGGGGAAAGCCTCAAACTCATGGGCACAGGAAACAACTTCCTGAACAGAACACTAATAGCTCAGGCTTTAAGACCAACAATCAATAAATGAGACCTTATGAAACTGAAAAGCTTCTGTAAGGCAAGGGACATTGTCATTAGAAAACAGCAGCCTAGGTGAGTTCCAAGATGGCGCCGACCACAGAGCAGTGCATCTGAGTAGTAGGTGAATGAGATTAGTCACTGTGGAGTGAATGTGAGGTTCCCTAGCCTACAGTGAAACACAGACGGTGTCTGAAATCCCACAGCGAATATTGAGACTGGTCACCAGGTAAAACAGCCCACGCAGTTCCCGGGAACACAACCCTGAGATCAGCCAGCTCCATCACCTGTCTGGAGATGAGCTCTGGCTAGAGATCTAGCCCAGGAGCGGATCCAGCCCACGGCTCCAGCCACATACCAGCAGCCCCGCCCGTCTGCCTGATATCCAGCCTGCACTCAAGCCGCACCACAGGAGCAAAGGTAAGTGAGATTATTTTTTTCCGAAGTTTCCAACATGGTGGCACAGCGTGCACTGTAGTGGAAAGGTAGAGAACTAACCCAGTCACAGCAAAGCAATTAGGAGCCAAGACTGCCTGCAAACAGAGCCCGCAACAGTGTGTTCTACACAAATACTGGTGCGGGTGGGTCACTCACCCTAGCACCCAAGCATCTGAGGCAGTCCGCAACAGGCACACTGAGGCCGGCATCTGTTGTGGGTGGAGCTCCCTG
>CAJQZJ010004687.1:5655626-5760925 GCA_907164525.1 Lophiomys imhausi | reverse complement strand
CCTATTCTACTCCAAGTAGAAGATGAGCATCGAAGAATCTCCAGTGGGAGATGATTGAATTGGTGGTAAGCCGTTCTCTTGGCAAGAAAAACCCCTTGCTTCAACTGTAGACAGACTTCTGTCCAAAAAGGACAAAACTTGGAAGCAGGTAAGTCGACAGCCTAGCTCTGCCAAGACAGGGTAGGTAAGTCCTTCATAATTCCTGCTCTACAACCAAAGTCTGTCAGAGAAATGGGGCCAAATGGCTGAAGATTGATGCTGTAATGTATGGAGAGAAAATGGGAACTGTCCAGGCAGCCACTGGTATGTCATTTTTTAGTTTTGGAAGCTTCAGGCCCTGCACTTCCTATATAATCAGATATATTTATCCCTCTCAGGTCTCTGAGGTGGTTGAAGAATAGATAGCTAGAGTCTCAGAGTTAAATTTTGAGTTGTTTAGGAATCAAGAGGGTGTTCTGGATCTAAGAAGCTATTTTTAAAATTATGAGGCAAGTTAGTATGAAAGCTGAGTTATATATAGAACTTTAAACTCATGGAGATGGTTAGATAGTAGAATGTTAAAGTCAGGTGCCAAATACATATGGACTGGACATTGGGAATGTATGCTTGCTAAGCCATATAACTCTTATAATTGTGGCCCATTTATTTCTGTTGTTTTGTATTGTATTTATAGTTATAAGAAAAAGAACCATTTTTTGAACTGAAAGGGAGAGCTGTTGGGGGGAAAAAAGAAATACCTTAAACTAAAAAAAAAAAAAAAAAGGAAGGGAAGAGGATGGGGGGGTTGAGGCAGAGGAGGGTGGAAGGGTGGGACTGGAGGGGGGAGTAGGGAGGGGATTGTGATTGAGATGTAACTTGAAGAAATAAAAAATAAATTATTAAAAAATTTAAAAAAAGAAATGAAATAAAACACATATTTCTCTGTAAAAAAAAAAAAAAAAAGAAAGAAAGAAAACAGCAGCCTATATATTGGGAAAAGCTCTTCACCAACCCCACATCCAACAGAGGGCTAATATCCAAACTATATAAAGAACTCAAGAAATTAAACATCAACAAACCAAACAATCCAATAGAAAATGGGGTACAGAGCTAAACCAAGACTTCACAAAAGAGAAATCTCTAATGACCAACAGGCACTTGAAGAAATGATCAACATCCTTAATCATCAGAGAAATGCAACTCAAGACGACTCTGAGATTCTATCTCACATGCATCAGAATGGCTAACATAAAATATTCAGGTGATAGCACAGGCTGATTAGGATGTGGAGAAAGGGCAACACTCCTCCATTGCTGGTGGGAGTGCAAACTTGAACAACAACTTTGGAAATCAATCTGGCAATACCTTAGAAAATTGGGAATAGTTCTACCTCAATATCCAGCCATACCACTCCTGGGCATATATCCAAAAGATTCTCTACCAAATCACAAAGACATTGCCTTAACTGTGTTGATAGCAGGTTTATTCATAATAGCCAGAAACTGAAAACAACCCAGATGTCCTTCAACTGAAGAATGGATTTAAAAAATCTGTGGTACATTTACACAATAGAATATTACTTAGCTATCAGAAACAAAGAAATCATGCAATTTACAATCAAATGGATGGAACTAAAAAAGCTCATCCTGAGTGAGCTAACCCAGACCCAGAAAGATACACATGGTATGTACTCACTTATAAGTGGATATTAACCATATAGCACAGGACAACCATCCTACAATCCACAGGTCCAAACAGACAGGAACCTAGCATAACTATCCTACCATAAATTCCACCCAGTCATGGAGTGACAGACCCTGTTGCCTGTTAGTGGAACACATTACCCTAGGTGGACTGCCATACCAGGCTCTGGGACAAGAGAAATCTCTTAGCACTCATGTACCTGATGAACTAAAGGGGGTTGATATGTGGGGGCTCCCCTCAGCTGAGGAGAAGGAGAGGATGAAGATGAGGAAGAGGGAAGAGGAGTGGAATCTGGAGGGGAGGAGGGAAGAGACTTTCATTGAGATTAACTTGACAGAATTAATTAATAAAAAAGTTATATACAATAATAGCAATTATGAAACAATTATGAAAACTATCAGGTCAGAATTACATTCATTGCTGCCCAATCAGGACAAAACTTGGAAGCAGGTAAGTCGACAGCCTAGCTCTGCCAAGACAAAGTAGGCAAGTCCTATATAATTCCTGCTTAACAATTAATGTTTGCAGGGAAATGGGGCCAAACAGCTGAAGATTGATGCTGTAGTGTATGGCGAGAAATTGGGAACTGTTGAGGCAGCCACTGGTATGTCATTTCTTAGCTTTGGAAGCTGCTGAAAGAAGGATAGAAGAAAGAAAAGAAGAGAATTCCCTGAGTCTAACCTCCTATACCTTGTTCCTCCCTAATAAAAACAATTAACAACTTAAAAAACCCCCATTAATGACAACAAACCCATTGAATGACCAAAAACCATTAAACCACATTCACTCTGGCTTTTGGGAATTGGGCATCATTTTCTTAAATTGTTTCCTGTTGTCTTTGGGCATTGTTGTTCCTTTTTGCAGGGGCCCAAGAAATTTGAAATACTGGCCACTCTTAAGAAAGCAAGCTGTAACATTTGTTGTCCAGTCTCTGTGTGCTGTGAAGTCCTGACTGGAACAATCTTTGATGCTGGGCCAACTGTAATCATCAATGTTGAAGCTGTCCTAGAAGGAAGTTTTGATGAAAGAGATACTAAGGCAGTCTGAGTTCAGACCAAGCAGGATGCTGGAATAAATATGTCTCAGCATCTTTCTCAGCATCCTGACAGCTGTCAGGGCTACTCCAACTTCACTGGTGTCTGGTCCTTTTGTTCTCTAAACATATAAATTTTCACAGGTAATGTACATTTTTTTGCATTGACATATGTATGGAATGTGCAATGTGAAGAGATCACCTAAATATGATTCTCTGGGTTTTTTTTTTGTTTGTTTGTTTTTTGTATGAGCAGGGGAAAGGCATCTGACTTTCTTTATAAGTTAGTTTGGACTGTATGAACAAACTGTAATATAAATTTTCATTCATGCCATATGAAAGGATGATATGATGAGTCCTGAGGATTTTGTAGGCAACAAGATTTACTGGCTATGCATACCTGAAGTTCTGGCTGGAGACATTTTCATGTTTCAGCCAGTTTCAGAGCTGTTCCATCATCAATACAAGTTACCTATTTTGTTGATTTTCTTGATTTATTTCATCCTGTCTACAGCCAAGATCTGCAAGGGGAGACCCCATTTAAATCTGATTCTTGTCAAGTTTGATATAATCCATAGGTTTTTTTTCCTGTTAAAACAAATACAAAATCTCCTCCCCATAACACATTTCCTTTCTTTCATTCTGAAGTTAGGACATCTTTAGGCTGCTCTAATTCACCAGTCTTTTTAAAAATCCAGTGCTTCTCAGCAGCTGTGCTACTTGTCTCATTGACATTTTAAAAACTTAAAGCCCATAAATCATTATTTAATTCATTTCTGGGAGATCTCATTTCCCCCTTCTGTTCTATTTCATTATTTAAACTTTGTATTTTTTTTAACAGTCTATGTTTAGTTTGTTTACTTTCTTTAGCATCCATGTACCTTTGAAAATATTTTTATCTATTTTTCTTTCTCCTTTCTTTAGGGACTTTCTTTTTCTCTCTTTTCTTTGGAGTATATTTCATTTTTCTTTCTCTCTCCTTTCTTTGGAAATGTTACTTTCTATGTGAATTTATTTCTCTTTTACCATTTTAAAATGTTTCTTTAATACTTCAAGTTACATCTCCATCACAGTCCCCTCCTTCCATGCCTTGTGGCCCCACCCTCCCACCTACTCCTCCTTCTCCAGAACTCATAATTTTTTGAACAATTAGTCCACAATTATGAAAATTATAAGGTATGACATACATTTTCAATGTAGAGTCCATACATATTTGGCAACTGATATTAATATTCTATTATCTATCTCCATGAGTTTAAAGTTATATACCTAATTCAGTTTCTATCCTAATTTGCATAACAATGTAAAAACATCTTCTTAGACCTAGAGCATCCATTTAATTCTTAAACAACTTAAAATTTAAGTGAGAGACTATAACTATCTAGTCTTCAACCACATCAGAAACCTGAGAAGGATAAATATATCTGATTATAAAGGAAGTGCAGAGCCAGCAGCTTCCAAAACTTAGAAATGACATATAACTGGCTGCCTGTACAGTCCCCAATTTCTCTCCATACATTAGAGCATCTATCTTCAGCCTCTTGACCCAGTATCTCTGACAGACATTTACTGTAAAGCAGGAATTATGAAGGACCTGCCTACCCTGTCTTGACAGAGCTATGCTGTCGACTCTCCTGCTTCCAAGTTTTATCCTTTTAGAACAGCCTTCTGTCTACAGTTGAAGCAAGAGATTTTTTCTTGCCCAGTGACAAGCTTGCCAGTAATGCAATCATCCCCAAAAGGAGATTCTTAGATGCCCAACCTGTACTTGGAGTAGAATAGGGGGTGCCGTTAGAAGCTTACATGTCTCTGTATCAAAAAACTTAAGCTAAGAAACCTTCTTTGAATGCCAAATTCAACAGATCTCTTGAGGTTTTTGAAGACTACTTCTCTATATCCATATATTTGTATAAGCAAATGTTTCTTGTCTCTTAGCAATTTGATTTCTGGTTAACTTAGAAAACATCCGTGATAAACTATACTAGTATCTAAACAAATGACATGTTTGAATGACTAATAGTTTTCATCTCTTAATTATCATAAAAAGTTTGTGACAATTGCTATCAATGGGTCAAAACTTCACATTGCATTTTTAAGCATTACCTAGTTGTAATACCTTAAAAAGGGTTAACCTTAACTTTGTATCAATATACAAAGATCAATACCAATGTAGCCAAATATAACCTTAATTTTGTATCAATATAGAAAGATATAAGAGCATGTTCAATAACCTGTCCCTTTTTCTTTATCATTCCTATATTATGTCTGTATCCCATTTTTAAAAGTCCTTTTCCCCCTACATAGGAGAGAAGGAAGGATAGAGAAAATAAAAAGAGAGAAATCCCTGGGTCTTACCTCCAAAGCCGATTTAACAAGACTATTCAACAATTTGTAACCAATTGCCCTAAATAACAAACATCAATAACCCATCAAATGAACAAAGAGTGGGGAATCACCCACCCTGCCTTCTGGGAATGGGATGTCACTCCTTTAAAATTACTTCCTGCTGATTTGGACATAGGAAACCTATTTGGGGCCCAAATAAGAACGGAACGGTTAAGCAAGTTATTAGTAACATTTGATGTTCAATCCTTTTGTTTATAGCTATTTAAATGTCCTAAGAAGTTTGTAGTCAGATGCTGAACTTCAGGTCTTTACTGAAGTCCTGGCTGGAACAGTCTGTGGGGCTGAACCATCTTAGTTAGCCATTTTGAGTTGTTCTGGTGGTAGATTTTTGAGGAAACAGCTATTGAGGACATCTGTGAGGCTGGATCATCTGGGCTACTTATCTTCTTTCGTGTCTGGTCCCTTTTCTTCAGAGGCTTCAGTTGTCCAGTTGTTCCTGGACTCCTTACATGAATGCTTTTAATTTCCTGGAAAGATAAGAACAGAGCCCGGCCCTAATCCTAACTCTGTGGCACTACTTTCTTTTTTGGCAGGTAATATCTTTCCTAGAGCAAACTGGGGGTTTTGACAATATAAAAAGTATTATCTTTCAATTGAGATTAAAAAAAATCTTTTGATATTTTGTAATTAAACATACCTTTAAGTGTATACATTTTGAGATCACAAAGGACAATTCACTTTGATTTTCAGCATGCCTTTTGAGAGTAGCATTTAAACTTAAATCATTGCAAATCCTATGTGTCTGCTGTGGAGCCTGACTGAATCCATCTTGAAAAAAGTTTCCATTTTGTATTGAGTTTGACTCAGAGCTGACCTCCAGTTCCAAAACAACAAAATGTACCCAACCTTGTATTCCAGGGGTGTTCTCTTGTCATCACCAGACACACTCTGAGAAAGCCCCCAAAAAGTCTAAACAAACTTTCTGATGGTCAAGCTGACCTCAGCTGGTTAGTCAGTAACAACAAGCCAACCAGAAACGGACATGACTAGCTACCCAAATGTCATCCAATCATATGGTAAAGAACCTGCTTCTTTGTCTGAGTCTCAATATAAACTCTGTACTTTTGGGTCTGGGAGCTCTCAACTCGAACTGCTGTGCCAATGAGTATTAATAGTCCAAGCTCTGAGCTTGAATAAACAACCCTTATGTACTTACATCAGAGTTGGCTCCTAGGTAGTATTTGGGATCTTGAGAACCGGGCAGAACATTTGGGGGGCTCATCTTGGATCCTCAAAGTCACCAGGACTCCTGCCCAGAGGGTTCAAATTGGCCGGTAAGCTACTGTGTCTCTATGTGTGTCTGTCTCTGAATATATGTCTCTTTATGTACTTGTGAAAACCAGGGCGCCATTACTGAGTTTCCAGTAGACTGATATTGACCTTTACATTAGGAGGTCCCATCAAGATCTTGGGGACCCTGAGTCACCATGAAAGACCCCAAGATGGAGGTATGAGCTTTTTTTTTTTGTCTAGTCTGACTCTCTATCTATATTGTCTGAGAGACTGCTTGTCTCTGTTTTCATTTTTTGTAAAGTTCAAGTTTGGCTTGTTTTCAGGAACTGCATGAAAGTCTGGACTGATTTATTGTTTGTGAGACCATTTGTTTTTGTTTGTGTTCAATGGTTTGGCCTCTGTTGCCTTACTTTTGGTTTTCTTCTTGTTTTGCTGGGTTCAGAAATACTCTGGTTTGTGTGTGTCAGATAACACACAATTGGAACGCATGTGGTGCATGTTCTGGGTTTGTACATGTCAGATAATGTACTCAGTTTCTGGTTTCTGTGTGTCAGATAATTTACGTGACTATGTAGGGCAGACGTGCCTGTTATCCTGCCAGTCTTGGGAGCCTGGAGGACACTCCAGCTCTCTCTGAGAAAGAAGGGGGAAGAGGTACCTCCCTTCTTGCCCAGATCCCCAGTGGCAGTTGGGGAACAGGAACTGGTCTTGTCTAGCCAGTTGTTGGATGGAGCTTGGCCCTGTCTCACTGTTGTGCTGTACATTGTATAATCTATGTGACTGTTTCCTTGTTTTGGTCTCAGACTGATTTGTACTGATGTTCCAGGCTTGTTCAGGATCTGCCTGGCCAGTTGTTGTGTGCTGGTTTTATGCTTGTCTTCTTGTTTATGTTTTTGTCTATGTCTTTCTCTGAATCCATGGTAACAGCCTTAGACCTTGGCTGCCTTTCCCCTTGGACCACACTGAGATTGATCTCCCTTCTCCCTCCATCTGTGTCTGGGCCAAGATGGGGGAAGAGATGGGGATTCGCCGATCTTCCCCTGCCAAAATCATTATGAGGGGACAAGGCCCCCCTCTTCACCAGGGCAGCTGTGGAATTTCAATTGTCAGCTAACAGAAAAGACTCCCTAAGGTAAAAGCTGCCTTGAGCTGGGTGAGTTATGGGGTCACCCTTTCTCCCCAGAGGAAGAAATGAAAACTAGACAGGATAAGGGAGGTTTGTTACCATCAGGAAAGATAGAAAGGGCCCCACAAGGACAAGCACTGCAAAGTTTGCCTGTTGAAAAATGCAACAAAGATTAAAAAAAAAGTTTGCTGGAGGATGTTGATATAAATAAAGGTTTGACCATGAAAACATATGTATGTCAGAGAAAAAAATGGCTTGGATTTAATTATGCTTTGTAATTGAGAATGAAAAATTGTTCAGAATGTCTGATGTCTGAGTACACCTAGATAATTATTTGAACAGAAAAAAATATAAACCCCCCCCCACAAAAGTCAGGGATCATTGGGGTCCCCACCATAAAAAGGATGAAAGCTTAAGCAAGTTGTGAGGGTCTGAGGATGTAAATGCAAGTTATAAAGAAAAGCTTCTAAAAAGATGTCTAGGGATATGAAAATGTTAAGGTTTGATAAATGCAAGTTACTATGAAAATATATTAAGATTTGGTAAATGCAAGTTACTAAGGTTGGAAAAAGGTTAAAAGATGACAAAATGGTTAAAGATATGTTATAGATGCGGGTTTGTAGGTTGATAGTCAATCAAAGTTATGGTTTTGTTACAATTATGGAACTTCTTGGTTTTGATGGTCTCTGTTCATTTCTGTAGACTCTTTTTAGATTAAGAAACCAACAAATCTCATGTTTTACAAACTGATAGTCACCTTATTTGCAGTTATGCCAAGAAGTTATGCAGTTAGTTACAAGATTAAGCTTTTTCTAGCCTCCTATTCAAGTTTTCAGTCAGAGAGTAACTAACTAAAAACAAGATCCATCTTAGATAGATATGATGGTCCTCAGAGATCTGCAAAATACAACATTTAAATATTTAATACTAAAAGCTTTTCCTGATAGACATGTCATCTCCTGACAGCATTCCTAGTCTCCTACAAAGAAGACAATGGGCACAGAAGAACTCCACCTGAGACTTGCTTTAAGTATGACAAAGCTGGCCACTGGGCTAGACTGCCCTTTGCCTCAACAGCAGACAGCCTGCTGTCCAAGCTCAATGTGCTGGACACAGACAGAGAAATCAACCTCTGAACTTTGCCAAGACAAGAGAAGTGGTCCTTCATAATTTCTGACTCACAAAAAGTCTGTCATACCTTGGTACTGGTGCCCAAAATGGATGCCCCACAGACACAGAGGAACAATGGGATGGCTGTCACGGTAAAGACTGTCTTTATATATATTTGGAAGCCAATAGATCTTGCTTACTCAGATGATATTTATTGCTTTCAGATCCTTGATGAGTGTAAAGACTGTAATAATAAAACATTTAACAGTTTAACAATAAAAACCAAGGCTCCAGATGCCTTCTCAGTTTGTCTTGTTACCAGACTCAGAAAACAGTTAGCTTCTTCTTCCCCTTGTTATGCTACTGTTAAAGTTCCAATAAATTGTTGGTACTAAATAATTATCCACAAGTTTAAAATTTTAAATTTTCTTTTGCTTAAAAATTGTTCATGCTAATAATTCAAAGTTGTTTTTCAAGTTTCTGTCATGTTATCCTTCTGAGATCTAGTCATAAAGTCTGGATCCACCAGCCTTGGATCAAACAGGATTCCAGATAAGTACAACTGCCTGTTCTTAAAATGAGATTTTTCCCTTGGTCATGGGATTCCTTTCCTTCCCCAATTAGTCAACAATTTTTACTTCTGTTTCCAGTCTATGGTTGTCTGAGCAGATTCTCACCTAGCTGATAGACTCTATCTTGAGATCACCTGTGGACTTTAAACTGCTGAGCCCTGGACTTCCTGGAAGCTGATGTGAACCAGTCCAACCGATATGATTGCTCCCTGTCCTTCACCTGAATCAATCGGCCAATCAGATGCTTCTGATAACTGCCCCATTGCCCAGCCTTTGACTAGCATTTTAGCCTTTCTGGGCCCAGATGACAATGCCCTAATGTCAGCTAGAAGTAGTTACAGAAGAGAGTACGTCGTCGATTGTCCCACCTAACAGGCTGAAATGCTATGTCAAAAGGAACTCCCTTACATAGGCTATAAATGGATATCTATTTCTATAATGACAACTGATACACTACTTGGGTCCTTGGTTCTGTTGCTCCTGGTTATGCTTTATGCCCTTTGTATGATTACTGCTTATAGTCCTTTGAACTTTAGTCAGAGACAGACCACTGACATGTTTAAAGACCCATGATTGGGTCTCTCTATGACCTAGAGAAAGGGGGAAATGTGGAGCCTGACTGAATCCATCTTGAAAAAAGATTCCATTTTGTATTAAATTTGCCTCAGAGCTGACCTCCAGTTCCAGAGCAACAAAATGTACCCAACATTGTATTCCAGGGGTGTTCCCTCGTTATCACCAGTCAGGTAACTCTGAGAAAGCCCCCAAAAAGTCTAAACAAACTTTCTGATGGTCAAGCTAACCTCAGCTGGTTAGTCAGTAACAATGAGCTAATCAGAAATGGACATGACTGGCTACCCAAATGTCATCCAATCATATGGTAAAGAACCTGCTTCTTTGTCTGAGTCTCTATATAAACTCTGTACTTTTGGGTCTGGGGTTCTCAACTCGAACTGCTGTGTCAGTGAGTGTTGAGAATCCAAGCTCTGAGCTTGAATAAACAACCCTATATATTTACACCACAGTTGGATCTAGGTGGTCTTTGGGGTCTCAAGAACTGGGCAAAACATCTGCCTCTGCCTTCCAAGTATTGGAATCAAAGGCATGTGCCTCCTGATTGCTGGCATTAAATGTGTGCACCATTACACCTGGAGCTAAGTTTTTGTTTATTTGGAGCTTACTCTGTGTCAGGCTCACTTTGAACTCAGAGATCTGAATGTTTCTGTCTCCAGTTTGCTGGGATTAAGCGTGTATGCCTCTCAAGTGATGAGATTAAAAGTGTGTACCATCACCACCCTGTTCTTTGTAACTCTAGAATTTAAAATACAACTAACTCTATGCTTATCCTCCTGTCTCTGCTGGAGTTAAAAGCATTGGCTAACACTGCCCTTCTCAAATATTTTACCTTAGCTCCAAATTACTTCAGCCCGTAGAGGGTTTAGAAAACCAGGTTGAACTCTAGTAACCTTTAATTTACTTACAAATTTTTAAGCCTCTTAACTGCCTTTTTATAGCCAAACAACAAAAGTATCCTTTATATATAGGAAACAAACTTATAAGCTGATATCCAAGAGTGTGTGAGCCAAGTGGCACCCTGCACTTTCCAACCTGAAATTAAGACTGTTTTTCCTTTTATGACAGTAGGGCAAATATGCCTTTGGTAAATTATCATTTGAGAATTTTATATTTTATTTTTATTATAATTTTTAAACTTAGTTACCCCCCACTTCTTAAAAATTTATTTGTTTTTTCAAGTTACCTCTGGAACATAGTTTCCTCCCTCCTCCCCACCAAGTCCATCCTTCCCTCCCTCCCACTGTCCTAACCTCCCTTTTTTCCCCTTCCCTCCCTCACTTCTTCACTATTCCCCTTCACAGTACTCTCCTTCTCCTCAGCTGAGGTGAGGTGGGCCCTCACATAGCATACTCCCTCAGTTTGTCATTCATGTGAGAGCCAAGAGCTTCCTCTTGAACTGGGGCTTGATATGGCACCCCCTGCAGGGTAAGGTGTTCCACTGACCTGTAACAGGTACCATGACTCACTGCTGGGTCAAGTTTTTCCTAGGATAGTTATGCTAGGTTCTTATCTGTTTGAGTCTGTGGGTTGTAGGATGGTTGTCCTGTGATACATGGTTAATATCCACTTATAAGAGAATACATACCATGTTTATATTTCTGGGACTGAGTCAGCTCACTTAGGATGAATTTTTCTAGTTCCATCCATTTGGTCTCAAATTGCATGATTTCCTTGTTTCTGATAGCTGTGTAGTATTCCATTGTGTAAAGGTACCACAGTTTTTAAAATCCATTCTTCAGTTGAAGGACATCTGGGTTGTTTCCAGTTTTTGGCTATTATAAATAAAGCTGCTATGAACATTGTTGATGAAGTATCCTTGTCATTTGGTGAAGAATCTTTTGGATATTTCCCCAGGAGGATGTATGGCTGGGTCTTGAGGTAAAACTATTCCCAATTTTCTAAGATATGGCCAGATTGATTTCCAAAGTGGTTGTACAAGTTTGCATGCCCACCAGCAATGGAGGCATGTTCCTCTTTATCCACATCCTTGCCAGCATGGGCTATTATTTAAGTTTTTGATCATAGCCATTCAGACGGTGTGAGATTGAATCTCACAGTCATTTTGAGTTGCATTTCTCTGATGACCAAAGATGTTGAAAATTTTTTCAAGTGCCTCTCGGCATTTAGAGATTCCTTTTCAGCGAATTCTCAGTTTAGCTCTATACCCCATTTTTTGATTGGATTATTGGATTTTTTGATGTTTAATTTCTTGACTTCTTTATATATTTTGGATATTAGCCCTCTGTCAGATGTTGGGTTGCTGAAGATAATTTCCAAGTCTGTAGACTGCCGTTTTGTTCTAATGAGTGTCCTTTGTCTTACAGAAACTTTTCAGTTTCATAAGATCCCATTTATTGATTGTTTGTTTTAGAACCTGAGCTGTTGTTGTTCTCTTCAGGAAGTTGCTACCAGTGCCAATGATTTCAAGGCTTTTCCCCACTTTCTCTTCTATTAATGTTAGTGTGTCTGGATTTATGTTGAGGTCCTTGATCCACTTAGACTTAAGTTTTGTCCAGGGTGATAATTATGGATCTATTGGCATTCTTCTACATGTTGACATCCAGTTAGACCAGAACCATTTGTTGAAGATATTGTTCTTTTTCTTTAGTAAGGTTATGGCTTCTTTTTCAAAAATTAAGTGACCACAGGTGTGTGGGTTCATTTCTGGGTCTTCAATTAGATTCCATTGATCCACTGGTCTGTTTCTATACCAGTACCATGCTGTTTCTATTACAATTGCTCTGTAGTATAGCTTGAAATCTGGGATGGTTATACCTCCCGATGTTCTGTTATTGTACATGATTGATTTAGCTATTCTGGGTTTTTTGTTTTTCCATATGAAATTGAGAATTGTTCTTTCAAGATCTGTAAAGAATTGTTTGGTATTTTGATAGGAATTACATTCAACCTGTTTTTCATTTTTGGCAAGATGGCTTTTTATTATTTGATTTGTATTTGTATTGGTGTTTTATTTCCTCCCTTAACCCTTCCATTATTAATATAAACATAGGTTTAAGGTCATTTTCCTTTGTTTCAATTGTGTTAGGATTTCCAGGGTTAACTGTAGCATTATATAACTAGGTTCTAGAGATGTCATACTGGTGTGAGGTTTTTTGACCATGTTCTTGCATTGGGCTTAGTCATCTGATTGACCCTGGTGTTGTCTGTTTGTTTCTGAAACTGTTTGGTCTTGGTGTTTAGGAAAACCCCCTGCTGTGGGGGCTGGTTTGTAGAGAGCTGTGACATGCCACGCCCTAAAGATGGCGCCAGTTTCCGCCTTCCACCAGCCCGATGGTGAGCGCTCTCGGTGGTAAACAAGTCCATATTTGGTTAAGACCGCTGATCTGGCTTGCTTCCGCATACGTGGGCCTGTAAGATAGCACCACGTGGCTTTACTTGATTGGCTGTTCATATAGTATTTCGCCTGTGGTTTGGGTCTGCCCGATTATTATTTGGAAGACTGTTTTCAAGGGACCTGAATAAACTGCTTGAGAAGAGCTTTTGCGAGTTGTGTCGTTCTTGCTGGTCGAGGTCGACGTGACAAGTGGTGGCCCGTACGGGGAACCAGAAAAGACTCAGAACTCCTACAGTCAGGGGCAGTGCACTGGTAAGTTCCCGGGATAAACTGGGACAATAAAGCTTCGCGGAAATTGCGAACTAAAGGTAAAGTTTTGCGGAAATTGCGAACTAAAGGTAAAGTTTTGCGGGAAACTGCGAACCGAAAGTAAATTTTTAATCATGGGATCGTCTCAGTCACATCCAATTTTTCTGGCTCTTCAGGAGCTACTTTTAGCTAGGAAATTGAAACTTGAGAAGTCAACCCTAGAAAGATTTTTGAATAAATGCGATTCCGTGGCTCCGTGGTTTGCGGTGTCCGGGAATCTTACGGTATCCTGCTGGGACAAATTAGGCAGGGACTTGGATTTTGCTTGGGAGCAAGGTGCTCTGAAGCATGGAGTAAGAAGGGTTTGGAAGATGGTGAGGAGTTGTTTAGAAGATCAGAGATGCTATAAAGCAATCAAGGAGGGAGAATCAGCCTTGGAATTGCTGCAAGGGGAAAGATCTGAGCAGGCAGACAGTGAAAAGGGAAGCAAAAAAGGTGAAAGATCTGAGCAGGCAGACAGTGAAAAGGGAAGCAAAAAGAAGGTCCCTCTCTATCCCGATCTTAGAGATTTTAGAGATTTTGAGGACTCAGCGGGCACGGATTCTGAAGGGGAGCTACACGCTCTAATAGAACAGTTGGAGAGGACTGCTATTAGAAAAAGGGAAAAGAAAAGGGTAAAAGAGAAAGACACATTGGCGGCAGTCAGTGTAAGTAAAGCCGTTGCCGCGGCGCCTTCAGCCACGTTGGCGGTGGTTGGTGTAAGTGAAGCTGTTGCCACGGCGCCTTCAACTCCCCCTCCATACCTAGAAGCCGTTCAGATAGATCACCCTGTTCAGTCCCTGAAAGTAGGGAGATCTTTCTGCCCGGGGATGTGGACACAAGTAAGAACAGAATTACAGTTTGCCTATCCAGTATACCAAGATCCACAAGGGAACAGGTAAGAGGAACCACTTGATTTTAAAGTAATTAAATCCTTTGCAGAGTCGGTTCGTACCTATGGCATTACTGCTTCTTTTACATTGGCTCAAGTAGAAGCATTAAGCAGACATTGTATGACCCCGAGTGATGGAGTGGCCTGGCCCGCGCCTGCTTAAGTCCAGGGCAATACTTAGACTGGAAAGCTTTCTTGATTGAGTATGCCACTGAGCAAGCAGCCATTAATCAGAGAAATGGAAATCCAGCCTGGGATAGAGATATGCTGCTTGGGCAGGGGAGATTTGCCAACCAGCAGACAGGATATCCCAATCAGGTTTATGAACAAATAAACCAGACAGCTATCAAGGCTTGGAAGTCCCTTCCTAACAAAGGGGAGGTGAGTGGGAACTTAACTAAGATTCTACAGGGCCCCATGGAGCCCTTTTCAGACTTTGTGGCACGATTGGTGGAAGTGGCAGGGAAGATTTTTGGTGACCCGGATGCTGCTATGCCACTAATAAAACAGTTGGTCTATGAGCAATGTACCAAAGAGTGTAGAGCCGCTATCACCCCTTACAAGAACAAAGGGCTAGAAGCCTGGATGAAAGTGTGTAGAGAACTTGGAGGGCCGTTAACTAATGCTGATCTTGCGTTAACTAATGCTGGTCTTGCTGCCGCGGTAGTACAGTTGACCAGAAAAGGTGGAGGAAGTCCAGGAGTTTGTTTTAAGTGCGGCAAGATGGGACACTTTAAAAGATAATGCCCCGAGAGAAGGAGTACAGAAAGTACAGGAAGTGCACAACGACCAAGGCAGCTGGGGTTATGCCCAAAATGTAAGAAAGGGAACCATTGGGCTAATGAGTGCCGTTCATTGACAGACATCCATGGCCAGGCTTAGACTCAAGTTTATGGTGGCACTCGTCCAAAAAACGGACAGCGGGGCCCACGACCCCAGGTCCCACAAATATGTGGGGCAGTAGAGAATCAGGACAAAGAACAGAATCAAGAGAGATGACCACCCCTCCGCCATCCGAGAGACCGCGGAGAGCCACTGCAGGCTCAGCAGGATTGGACCTCTGCTCCACCACCAGACTCGTATTAACACCCCAAATGGGGGTCCAGTTAATTGAAACAGATTTTAAAGGACCCCTTGAACCTGGTACAGTTGGTTTGCTGTTAGGGAGGTCATCATCAGCCTTGAGAGGACTTATTGTCCATCCTGGAGTTATAGATCCAGATTATACAGGAGTGGTTAAGATCATGGTAGCCTCCCCCCCATGGTATAACAGCTATCTCTCCTGGAGATAGAATTGCTCAGGTGGTCATGTTGCCGAGCTTACATGATCGCTATGGGCAAGGGATCGAGAGAGAGGAAAAGATGGTTTTGGGTCCACGGGCACGTATTTGACTTTTTTCTCCTTGTATTTGGACCAACGCCCCGTCTTGGAGTTAAAAGTTGATGGTAAAAAGATCCTGGGCCTTTTGGATACTGTGGCTGATAGGAGTATCATAGCAAAGAAAGACTGGCCTTCAAGTTGGCCCGTACAAGCCTCTTCTCAAACACTTCAAGGCCTGGGTTATGCTAAGACTCCAGATATGAGTGCAAGATTATTAAAGTGGCAGGACCAAGAAAACCACTCAGAAGAAATGCAGCCATATGTACTTGAGCTCCCTATCTCCCTTTGGGGAAGAGACCTTTTAAAGGATATGGGATTTAAATTGAGTAATGATTATTTTGATTCAGCCCAACATATGATGCAGGATATGGGATATGCTCCAGGCTTTGGAATAGGAAAATATTTGCAGAGGCGGAAGAGTCCCATATCTATGCAGCAAAGACAAAAGAGACAGGGCCTGGGTTTTTCCTAGGGGCCACTGAGGAGGGCATTCCCATAACTTGGAAGACGGAGGACCCAGTATGGGTTCCTCAGTGGCCATTTTCCTCTGTAAAATTGAATGCAGCCAAAGAGTTGGTGGATGAACAGATGTCTTTTTTTTTTTTTTTTTTTGGTTTTTTTTCGAGACAGGGTTTCTCTGTGTAGCCCTGGCTGTCCTGGACTCACTTTTGTAGACCAGGCTGGCCTCGAACTCACAAAGATCCACCTGCCTCTGCCTCCCGAGTGCTGAGATTAAAGGCGTGCGCCACCACCGCCCGGTGATGAACAGATGTCTTTAAAGCATATAAAGCCATCTGTATCTCCCTGGAATACACCTATCTTTGTCATTAAAAAGAAATATGGAAAAATGGAGATTGTTGCATGACCTGCGTGCCATAAATCAACAAATGCAGATCATGGGCCCAGTGCAATGCGGCTTTCCGCTTTTATCATCTTTGCCAGCCTCATGGCCCATAATAGTTATAGATATAAGGGATTGTTTTTTCTCCATCCCTTTGTGTGCCAAAGATAGTGAGAGATTTGCATTTACTGTTCCATCCTGTAACCATGAAGAACCTGATCAGCGGTTTGAATGGGTAGTTCTACCTCAGGGCATGGCGAACAGCCCCACTATGTGCCAACTCTATGTGGGGGAAGCCATTGCTCCCTTGAGAAAGAATTTTCCAGATTTGAGATGTGTTCATTATATGGATGATATCTTACTGGCAGCTAAGAATGAACGAATGTTAGATCAGGCCTATGAAGAATTAGTTCAATTATTAAAAAAGAAAAGGTTGTTTATTGCTCCTGATAAGGTTCAAAAGTAAAATGTGATTAATTATTTAGGAGCGAAGGTTGGACCTGAAAAGATAATACCTCCAACGATTGAGATAAGAAAAGATAATTTAAAGACCCTAAATGATTTTCAAAGGTTGTTAGGAGATATCAATTGGGTAAGAGGCTATTTGAAGCTACCAAATTATGAAAAAAGACCCCTATATGATATTTTGAAAGGTGATTCAGCACTTAATTCTCCTAGGCAATTAACAGAAGAAGCAAGAAAAGCTTTATGTAAAGTGGAAGAAAGGTTACAGAGTGCCTTCCTAAAGAGATGGCAGGAAGGACAGCCCATTGCATTGTGCATATTTGCCACCTATGGTCAACCTACAGGATTGTTATGGCAGGACGGACCATTATTATGGACTTATTCGAAGATTTCTCCAAAAAAATCCATAGAACATTATCCCACTGCAGTTGCTGCTTTAGTATTGAATGGTATCCAATAATGTTTGCAGTCTTTTGGAGTTGCTCCTGCCGGTATAATAGTGCCCTATTCCAGTCATCAAATTAAGATTTTGTGTGGCACTGTAGATGACTGGGCAATATTGCAATGTAGCTTTGAAGGAGTGATTGATAACCATTATCCTAAGCATCCATTGCTATCATTTTTTAAGGTGCACCCAGTGATATTTCCTAAGGTTACTTCAGCAGTACCACTTCAAGGGTCACCAAATGTGTTTACTGATGGCTCAAAGACAGGCTACGGAGCCTATTTGATAGAAAGACAAGAGCCCGTGCTATGCCAATTTCAACCGGGCTCCCCCCAAATAGTAGAGTTGAAAATAGTAATTGAGATGTTTAAAAGATGTCAATTTGCATTCAATTTGATCTCAGATTCAGTCTATGTGGTCAACGCATTGAAAGTATTAGAATTAGCAGGTCCTATTAAGAATAGTAGTACTGTATGTGAATTATTACAAGAGTTACAAGTTTTAATCTGGCAAAGAAAAAGATGTTTTTATATTCAACATATCAGAGCACATACAGGATTACCTGGACCATTAAGTGAGGGTAATGATAAAGTTGATCAATGGACTAGGATGACATGCATTTTTTGGAGCTCATTCCTGGACCAAGCCAGACAGTTTCACCAATTATTTCATGTAAATGAAAGAACTCTACAGCAGACATTCCATTTGTCTAGAGCAGATGCTAGACAAGTGGTTTTGGACTGTCCTCAGTGTGGGATTCATCATCATCCTCCCAGTGTGGGAGCGAACCCTAGAGGGTTGATGCCACTCAAAATCTGGCAAATGAACGTTACGCACAGTTCAGAGTTTGGAACCTTAAAATATATTCATGTGTCTGTGGATACCTGCTCAGGTATCATACATGTTACACCTATGAGTGGAGAAAAGGCTCGCAATGTCATAGGGCATTGCTTAGAAGCCTGGGCTGCATGGGGAAAACCACAACAGCTGAAAACGGACAATGGACCAGCCTATACTGCTCAGTCCTTTGTCTCCTTCTGCAACCAGATGGGGGTACAGCTTAATCACGGATTACCATATAATCCTCAAGGACAAGGAATTGTGGAGTGTGCTCATCACACCTTGAAATAATGTTTGCAAGAACAGAAAGGGGGAATAGGCCAAGGCTGTACCCCCAAGAAGAGAATGTCTTTAGCCTTATTTACTTTAAATTTTTTAAATTTGGATGCTCAAGGCCGCTTAGCAGCGGACAGTCATCAGGATTCCCATGGTCCACCTAAAGGCATGGTGAAGTGGAAGGATATTTTGACAGGCTCTTGGCGAGGGCCTGACCCCGTGCTAACATGGGCGAGAGGATCTGCTTGTGTTTTTCTTCGGGATCAACAAGATCCAGTGTGGGTGCCTGAATGCCTTGTGAGGAAGATTCGTCATGAAGACCTTCCTGGGGATCCTGGTGATAGTAGCAGTGATGATGTCAGGAATGACTGAGCCGAGATGCGGGGTCCTGTCGATATTCCCAAAGCCGATGCCGGTCAGACATGATGCAACTGTGTTTCCACGCTTATTTAGCAGTAATAGAAGCTTAGGCTTACCCTACCTTCCCTTTGATGATCAGAAAAGCCCTATAGCGGGTAATAGAATTGTCAGCTTGAAGGGAAGTCTGTGCTTTTTAATGAGCTTCAATAGGTCATATGATACAAAATGCATTAAATTGTCTCAGCAGTCAGCAGATTTTTTACCACAACTTAGGTTTGGGGGTAGGGGTGGTGTTTTGTTTTCGAGCAATGGTTCTCATCTTGTGGGGTGGTGGCCCACACGAGTCTCTGACAGGGACCCCCCAGACAGCCACGCTGGGCACCTTTTTGTAGAGGATCCGCAGGAGAGGAAGGACCTTTTCCCTGGACTGGATATCAGGGGCGCAGAGCAATTTGGGTTCAATAAGATTATTTTTCCTTTAGCCCCATGATTAGTAATATAGTGAATAAGTCTTGTACAGGAATGCTTGATATATCTACTAGGGATCCTCAGCAGACTGCCACCAATCCTTTTGATTTATGGCTTTTGTGTGGAGCAAATGGTAGCTGTATGGATTTGGGACCTATACTTATGCTTGGGGGAGGAATTTATCAAACAGGTAGTTTTTCCCTAGGGTCCGCTACCAATATAGATTTTTCTAGTGGTAGTGGCTCTTGTACTTGGAATTCTTCGTTTCATTCTTACTGCAATAAGACCTTTTCAGCCTCGCCAGTGTGTATCTGGCCCCCTTTTCTGTGGATTGTAAGTAATGGGAGTGCATCCTTGGGTGAAGAAAAGTTAGTATGCACTCCGGACACATGCTTTTATGCCCTGTGCTGGAATGCCACAGCCTTTCCTGTGGCTGTGGTGACTAGAATGCCTCGATATGTACCAGTTCCTGTAGAGGCCCCTAATACCATGATGCTATTCAGGCTTAAAAGAGATTTTGGCATCACTGCAGCTATTGTTACTGCCATCACTGTTGCTGCTGTGGGGGCTACTGCCTCAGCAATTGCCTTGTCTAGTTCTATACAGACTGCCAATGCCCTGAATGACATCTCAGCCAATGTAGCACAGGCATTGGATACTCAGATCTCTATGAATTCTCATCTCAAAGGAGGCCTTATGATAGTTAATCAACGCATAGATTTAATACAAGAACAGATTGATTCTCTTTGGCAACTAGCACAGTTGGGGTGTGAGTGGAAAATGCAGGGTTTGTGTGTTACTTCGGTGCGGTATCAAAATTTAACAAAGGCTGCTAATATGTCTAAGCAATTGTCAGAGCTCCTCTTACAGGATTGGTCAGCTGATTTTGAAAATAAGATGAGAGAGCTGAGAGCGACAATCGTCCACATCAACTCCACTTGGGTGGGTCTGAGTCTGGCTAATGGTTTGACTTCCTGGATACAGGCAGCTATGGATCATCTTAAGGATTGGGCAGGCATAGGCTCTTTGGTGATACTGATGATACTAGCCTCTCTGGTTTGCCTATGGTGCATCTACAATATGAGAGCCACACAGAAGCGTAATGCAGCCATGATTATACAGGCCCTTGTAGCCATTGAGGCGGGCCAGTCCTCTCAGGCATGGCTCACTGCCATGAAGCCTTAAATCTTCACTGAGCATAGTCCCTGCCCACTGAGGTATTCGTTCCACAGATATTAGGGTCTGGTAAGTCAGTGACGGAGTGGACGGATGAGTCTCGGCCACCTAAGGCAGGGCAGCCCCGAGTGGGGAGGCTGACCCAGAGACGGGTAAAAGTTTGAGCATTGCCCTCCTACAGGCTCAGGCCTGCCGTGAGATCCCCATATATGGGGATTACGAAGCCTTTCCAGGGACTTCTACCAACATTTTTTCAAAAACAAAAAAGGAGGAACTGTAGAGAGCTGCGACGTGCAGTGCCCTAAAGATGGCGCCGGTTTCCGCCTTCCACCAGCCCGATGGTGAGTGCTCTCGGTGGTAAACAAGTCCATATTTGGTTAAGACCGCTGATCTGGCTTGCTTCCGCATACGTGGGGCCTGTAAGATAGCACCACGTGGCTTTACTTGATTGGCTGTTCATATAGTATTTAGCCTGTGGGTTGGGTCTGCCCAATTCATTCAGAAGACTGTTTTCAAGGGACCTGAATAAACTGCTTGAGAAGAGCTTTTGCGAGTTGCGTCGTTCTTGCTGGTCGAGGTCGACGCGACACTGGTTGATCCTGAGATCTTGGTGTCCACCTCTGGATGATGGGTAGGTTCCTGTAATAGACTGGTTCTCAGAGAGTGACTGCCATTCTCCTCAACTGGTTGTACCCCAACTGGACCTATATACAAGGGATTAGAGTTGGGAGGGGATTACCCTATCAGGACCTGAGAGCCGACAGATCTTCTCAGGAAGGGAGGTAGTGCTGTGGTTGGGCTTGTGTTCTCCCCTTCCTGACACAGTCATTCTGGTTCTGCAGTTAGGCTGACTGTTCAGGCAGGAAGCTCCACCCAAGACAGGTGCCAGCCTGAGGTGTGCCTGTTGCTGACTGCCTCAAAAGCTCTGGTGCTCAGGTGAGTGACTTGCCCCAATGTTGGGAACTCCGGAAAGAAAATCTTACTTACCTTTGTTCTTGTGGTCTGGTTGATTTTTTTCCTGTTGGATGGACAAGTTCACATGCGGACTGGATATCAGGAAAACTGGCAGGGCTGCTGATCTGTGGCTGGAGCCATGCGTTGGATCCACTGTGGGCTAGATGTGCTCTGGCCGGCACTCCCTTCCAGATGGGTGATGGAGCTGGCTGATCTCAGGGTGGTGTTTCTGGGAACTGTGTGAGCAGTTTTGTGTGGTGACCAGTCTCAGTGTTCCCCATGGAGATGCAGACACAATCTGTGTTTCACAGTTGGCTGTGGGACCTCACATTCACTCCCCAGTGACTAATCTCATTCACCTACTACTCAGATACAATGCTCTATGGACAGCACCATCTTGGATCCCCTCTTTTACATTTTTAAACATAATATCTTTTTCTGTATATAATTTTTCTAAACTTTTACCCATATTTATGTGGCTTATCTTTTTTATTTTACTTAACTCTCTCCTTATGGACATTGTTTTATTATTTTAAAATTATTTAATTTTGCTATGATTTTTTTATACCCAGTTTCTCTCCCTCTTTAGCACTAAAGCACAAGTTTTATACATTTTTAAAAAACCTGGTCAGAAGTTCTGGTGTCCTCAGATTTCTTGTATGTGTCTCTGTCTCTTTCTTCAGTTTATCTCAGTCTATGCTCTGTGTCTGGCTCTGTCCCTGTTCTTCTGCCCACAGGGAAAGGTGTTTCTGCCACCCTGGGCTAGGCTGCTGTTTGTCAGCTCACACTGGGCCTCTTCTGATCCACTGAGGTGGCTAGCCCTGAGAAGTTCTTTTTCCCACAAGCGCTGTGTACTGGCTTCTCAGAGAAGCAGCTACACCTAGTGCAGGATCCCTGGCCAGTGTCAGCACACATTTAAAGTACACACACACACCATGTAGCTCCTAGCCCACATGTCCCCTATGTGTTTATCTCTCTCAGCTCACTTTGTGCCATTCTCTGGAATCATGCTTGGGAGAAGTTGTAGCAATTGTCCTCTGAAGCTCCCATAGAAGGAGTTTTTCTACTCAGCAGGGTATTTTTAAAATTAATGTTTTAAAACTTTTTTTTCGAGGCAGAGTTTCTCTGTGTAGCCCTGGCTATCTTGAAACTCACTCTGTAGACCAGGCTGGCCTTGAACAAGCAGAGATCCACCTGCCTCTGCCTGCTAAGTGCTGGGAGTAAAGGAGTGTGCAACAATACCTGGTTGGGGACTTTTTTTTTTAAGTTGCTGTTTGCCCTGCCTCTTGTAGTTTCCTGTTCCTTGGCTAGGAAACTGTCTTCCAGGTGTTCTGAGGCTTTAAGCTTGGATTTTTTGCCCTACATTTAGTGTACCATTTGTAACTGTGGACTTTTCCACCTGTGCCCAAGTTCCTGAATAAAGGCTTGGAGGCTTATCATTTATTAATAAATGCCTCGACCACATAACCAGACACATTCCATGACTAGCTTGTAACTTATTATCCCATTTATGCCATACTATGTCTACCACAAGGGTAGTTACCTCTAAGTTTCATGCATCAAACTTCCTCTGAGCCCAGGGTGAATCCCCCCTTGCCTGACTCTTTTCCAGAGTCCCCCTCTCTCTCTGCCTGATGTTACACCTTCCATTCTACCCTTTCCTATAGGCCATAGGCTTTTTATTGACAGGTTATGATTACACACAGTACACAAGAGATTATCCCTACAATCAGGCTCCAACTTGTGAATATGTTCATTTGAAAGGAGAGAACCTAAACTCAGAAAACTAAGGGAGTTTCTTGTTCTTGGAAAACAATTGTCTGGGGAAAGAAGCTAATGCAATTGCTATCCATGGGTCCACCCTGAGATATCAGAAGAATGTGACAGTGTTGTTCATGTCATGGTTTTACAGGCATAGAAGATACAGGATTGAGGGAATCACAAAAATATTGTTCCAAAATTTCAGAGAGCCTGTAAGTTCAGGCAATGTGTGGTACATTGAAATCACTGCAATGAGGCTCTGAGAAGCCACCATTTGAATCTGTGAAGGTGAAGCATAAATTTCAATGGAGAAACCAAGACATAGGAGAGGCCAGGATCATGGGATACCCACAAGTGACAGCTCCATACACAGAAAGGAACCAGCCCAAGGCAGGGGCTATGTGTGCTATAGCTACTAGAGCCAGAGAGGCAGGAATACTTAAGACCTTCAGATCTGAGATGTTCTATTATTTGTCCTAGATACTGGATGTGGAGCTGAAGGTTCTGGTGTTTTCCCTGATACATCTCACTCTTGCTTTGCCTTGATTTTCTTTTTCTTGCTATGCTCCCATTATTACCTTTTAGAATGTGAATGTATACTAGGGGGCATCATTGTATGTTGGAAGTATGTAATTTGGTTTTTGGTTATATGGGAATTTCTGTTAAGAGATTGCATTAAGTCTCCTAAGAAACTTTGGGGAAAAACAGTTTTATAAGAAAAGAGCCTAGGGGATCCAAGATGGTGGCAGCCCACACAGATGCATTTTGATCTTGGGGAAAACAGCCATAAAGCCACAGAGTTATAGGACGCTGTGCAAAAATTTGAGTGACTCGATCCACCTGGGTTTCACCCAACTACCCAGGGACCATTAAGAGTCCCTGGGCAGGACTCTCCCTCCCTCTCTCGGACACGTGCAGAAGCCACTGAATCTGGGAATCGGGAACCTCCACCAGGAGAGACACCGGGTAAGATCCACTCTAATACCCATCAGGCAGATTCGAACCCCACACAGGGTTACTCACCAGCCTACTGGTCCCCTCAGGTCCCATGCAGGCGTTCTGGCAAAACGTTGCAAAAGGTTGCGGACCCGTGGGAGTGCTATACACTCTTAGCCGCACAAGGCAGGTGCGCAGCAGCTGGGCACAGAGCAGCTGATGTTTCCACAATGTGTCAGCCCAGCGGTCAGTGGGTCCACAGCTGAATTTTGGAAAACCCAGACATATCTGTGTGCCCCCAAAGGGGTGCTGGACAGGCCCCTCTATTGGATTTACAGTCATTGGGGAAAAGACGCTACAGCTGGATTGAGCAGCGGGATACTCTTTTGGCTGCAGGTTACGCTCCGGGAACTTGGACGACAGTGGCACCATTTGCCAGTATCCATACATGCATAGGCGGTGAAGTGAGAGTGCAGAAAAGGCTACAGTGTTGGAAGGCAGATTTGCCCACCACAGGGTCCAACCCTGGGGAAACTGTGAGGTCTTTATTATTATTATCAGATTTTTTTGCTAGTACTGGCCCTTCTGGTGGCAAACTAGAGCTTAAGCATATATAGCTCCACCCCCTGGATCAGTGAGGTTTTGACCTGGGAGGTATTGCTGAGTGACTCACCTTACAGGCATGGAGTCAGGTCCTCTCAAGACTCCACTAGGCCTTGGGACCTCCAAAGTCCACAGAATCTGTGCCTGGACACACCGGACCATACCACCAGAGCCACTGCAGGCTGAACACTCAATGTGCAACATAGAGACCTCTGACTTGGGAGCAGTGAAACAATCCCGGGCCATTCCTCATTGCCTGGGAATAGACTACACCAGCTAACAGTGCATCTGGCTATTAGATGCACATTGATCCTGAGAACCCCCTGTGAGCAGCTGGGGAGGACCACAAACATAGTCCAACACGTAAACTGCAGGGGAGCTACAACCCCACCAACAGCCTGAGGCCTGCCAACCTGCCTTGTCATCTATAGGAAGACCAGTTGGATCCCAGGAATCTACAGCAACACATCACCATCACAACCCCTCACCTGAGTCCCCAGTTGGGACGAAACAGGAAGGGGTGAGCTCTAAGAGACACACTGAGAACCTCCACACAAGGCCCCATACAGCCAGTGGAAAGCAACAGTTAGCCAAGCAATTCGACTGATACACCAAAGCGCCCCCTTTGGATCGAAGCCTAGAAGACAATAGGAGCAGACAGCTAAGAACATCCAATGGCTAAAGGTCAGAGAAAAAACAGAAATAACAGAAGTCAGGGAGACATGACTCCAACAAAACACAACTATGCTAGTACATTAAGTCCTGACCACCTCACCACAACTGAAACACATGAAAACGATGACAATTCTACATTATGGAAAGTGATAGAGTCCTTTCAAGAAGAAATTAAATCTATGAAGGAATTCAAAGAATCCACAATTTCACAAGCAAAAGCCATGGATAATACCATTAGAGAGATCCAAGCCAAAGTGGCTTAACTTGAACAGGAAAAAGACAGGGCAATGAAAGATTTCCAGGCAAAGACAAGCAAATTGGAGCAGAAAATGTTCAAAACGAATAAAATCATTCAAGAAATGAAAATGGAAATGGAAACAATAAAGAAAACACAGTCAGAGTTAAGAGTGGAAATGGAGAATCAAGGGACGTGAACAGGAAATACAGATATGACTATCAAAAATAGGATACAAGAGATGGAAGACAGGATCTCAGGCATGAAAGATTCGATGGAAGAAATCAGTATAACATCCAAAGAAAATCAGAAAGCTAAAAAATTTCTCACCCATAAATTCCAAGAAAACAAGGACTCAAAGAAAAGACGGAACCTAAGAATTATAGGCATAGAGGAAAGAGAAGACTCCCAACTCCCAGGTCCAGGAAATATCTTCAACAAAATCATAGAAGAATACTTCCCAAACCTAAAGAAAGAGATGCCTATAAAAATACAAGAGGCTTATAGAACATCAAACAGATTAGATCAGAAAAGAAACTGCTCTCATCACATAATAATTCAAACTCCAAATGTACAGATCAAAGAAAGAATATTAAAAGCTGTAAGAGAAAAAGGTCAAGCCACATATAATGGCAGACTCATCAGAATTACACCGGACTTCTCCTCAGAAACTTTAAAGGCTAGAAGGGCCTGGACAGATGTCCTACAAGCACTGAGAGAACATAGGTGCCCAGTAAGACTACTATACCCAGCAAAACTCTCTATCAATATTGATGGAGAAAACAAGATATTCCGTGACAAAATCAAATTTAAACAGTATCTACCCACAAACCCAGCCCTACAGAAGATCCTAGAAGGAAAATTCCAACCCAGAGAAGATAACTACACACAAGAAAACAGCGGAAATCAATACTCCACAGCAACTAAACCAAGAGAAGCACATGATGACTATCTATACCAAAATAATGGGAAATAACAACCCCTGGTCACTAATATCCATCAACATCAATGGACTCAACTCGCCAATAAAAAGATACAGACTTACAGATTGGACCCGTAAACAAGACCCATCATTTTGCTGCATACAAGAAACACATCTAACTAACAAAGATTGACACTATCTCAGAGTAAAGGGCAGGGAAAAGGTTTTCCAAGCAAATGGACCCAAGAAGCAAGCTGGAGTAGCCATCCTAATATCAAACAAAATAGACTTCCAACTTAAGTTAATAAAAAAGACAGAGAAGGGCATTACATACTCATTAAAGGAAATATTCATCAAGAGGACATCCCAGGGGGAATCCAAAATGGCGCCAACCATAGAGCAGTGCATCTGAGTAGTAGGTGAATGAGATTAGTCACTGTGGAGTGAATGTGAGGTCCCCTAGCTGACAGTGAAACACAGATGGTGTCTGAATTCCCACAGCAAACATTGAGACTGGTCACCAGGTAAAACAGCCCACGCAGTTCCTGGGAACACCACCCTGAGATCAGCCAGCTCCATCACCAGTCTGGAGAGGAGCTCTGGCTAGAGATCTAGCCCCGTAGCGGATGCAGCCCACGGCTCCAGCCACAGACCAGCGGCCCACCTGTCTGCCTGATATCCAGCCTACACTCGGACCTGTACACCCAAGAGGGAAAAACAGCCACAACACAAGAGCAAAGTTAAGTGATATTATTTTTTCCGGAGTCTTCCAACCAAAAAAAGTCCAGGGCCAGATCGTTTCAGCACAGAATTCTACCAGACATTCAAAGAAGAGCTAACACCAATATTTTTTAAACTCTTCCACAACATAGAAACAGAAGGAATACTGCCAAACACATTCTATGAGGCCACAGTCACCCTGATACCTAAACCTCACAAAGACCCAACGGAGAAAGAAAATTTCAGACCAATTTCCCCTATGCACATTGATGCAAAGCTATTTTATAAAATACTTGCATACCAGATCCAAGATCACATCAAAAGTATCATACACCATGATCAAGTAGGCTTCATCCCAGGGATGCAGGGGTGGTTCAACATTAGAAAATCCATCAGTGTAATCCACCACATAAACAAGCTGAAAGAAAAGAACCACATGATCATCTCATTGGATGCTGAAAAAGCTTTTGATAAAATACAGCACCCTTTCATGATAAAAGTCTTAGAGAGATCAGGCATACAAGGACCATACTTAAATATAATAAAGGCAATTTACAGCAAGCCAATAGCCAACATCAAACTAAATGGAGAGAAATTTAAAGCATTTCCTCTAAAATCAGGGACAAGGCAAGGCTGCCCACTCTCTCCATATCTCTTCAACATAGTACTTGAAGTTTTAGCTAGAGCAATAAGACAACTAAAAGAGATCAAGGGGATACAAATTGGAAAGGAAGAAGTCAAAGTATCCCTATTTGCAGATGATATGACAGTATACATCAGTGACCCCAAAAATTCCACCAGAGAACTTCTGCAGCTGATAAACTCCTTCAGCAAGGTAGCTGGATACAAAATCAATTCAAAAAAATCAGTAGCCCTTCTTTACACAAAAGATAATTGGGCTGAAAAAGAAATAAAGGAATCAACACCCATCACAATAGCCACAAATAATATAAAATACCTTGGGGTAACTCTAACCAAGCAAGTGAAAGACCTGTATGATAAGAACTTCAAGTCACTGAAGAAAGAAATTGAAGATATCAGAAGATGGAAAGATCTCCCTTGTTCATGGATAGGTAGGATCAACATAATAAAAATGGCAATCTTACCAAAAGCAATATATATATTCAATGCTATTCCTATACAAATACCAACTCAATTTTTTACAGATCTGGAAAAAAACAATTCTCAACTTCATATGGAAGAAGAAAAGACCCAGAATAGCTAAATCAATCATGTACAATAACAGAACATCTGGAGGTATCACCATCCTGGATTTCAAGCTGTACTACAGGGCAATAGTAATAAAAACAGCATGGTACTGGTATAGAAAAAGACCAGTTGGCCAGTGGAATCGAATTGAAAACCCAGAAATAAACCCACACACCTATGGTCACTCAATTTTTGATAAAGAAGCCAAAAACATACAATGGAAAAAGGAAAGCATCTTCAATAAATGGTGCTGGTCTAACTGGATGTCAACATGTAGAAGAATGCAAATTGATCCATACTTATCACCCTGTACAAAACTTAAATCTAAGTAGATTAAGGACCTCAACATAAATTCAGACACACTAACATTAATAGAAGAGAAAGTGGGAAAAAGCCTTGAACTCATTGGCACTGGTAGCAACTTCCTAAATAGAACACCAATAGCTCAGACACTAAAACAAAAAATCAAAAAATGGGACATTATAAAATTGAAAAGCTTCTGTAAGGCAAAGGACACTGTCCTTAGAACAAAACGGCAGCCTACAGACTGGGAAAGGATCTTCACCAACCCAACTTCCGACAGAGAGTTAATATCCAAAATATATAAAGAACTGAAAAAATTAAACACCAAAAAATCAAATAACCCCATCAATAAATGGGGTACAGAGCTAAACCAAGAATTCACAGAAGAGGAATCTCTAAAGGCTGAGAGGCATTTGAGGAAATGTTCAACATCTTTGGTCATCAGGGAAATGCAACTTAAAACAACTCTGAGATTCCATCTCACACCTGTCAGAATGGCTAAGATCAAAAACTCAAAAGATAGCACATGCTGGTGAGGATGTGGAGAAAGGGGAACACTCCCCCATTACTGGTGGGACTGCAAACTTGTGCAACCACTTTGGAAATCAATCTGTAGATATCTTAGAAAATTGGGAATAAATCTACCTCAAGACCCAGCCATACCCCTCTTGGACATATATCCAAAAGATTCGAAACGAAACCACAAGGACATTGCCTCAACAATGTTCATAGCAGCTTTATTTGTAATAGCCAGAAACTGGAAACAACCCTGATGTCCTTCAACTGAAACATGGATAAAAACTGTGGTACATTTACACAATGGAATACTACACAGCTATCAGAAACGAGGAAATCATGCAATTCGAAACCAAATGGATGGAACTAGAAAAGCTCATCGTAAGTGAGCTGACACAGTCCCAGAAAGATAAACATGGTATGTATTCCCTTATAAATGGATATTAACCATACATCAGAGGATAACTATCCTACAACCCACACACCCAAATAGATAGGAACCTAGCATATCTATCCTAGGAAAAATTCTACACACCAGTGAGTCATGGAATCTGCTGCAGGTTAGTGGAACACCACACCCTAGATGGTGTGCCTTATCAAGCTCCAGTACAAGTGGAAGCTCTTGGCCCTCACATGACGCAAGATCTGAGGGAGTATCATATGTGAGGGCCCAACTCATTTGAGGAGAAGGAGAGTACCAAGTAGAGGAACAAGGAGGGAAGGAGAGAGGGAGGGAAAGAGAGAGGAAAGGAGGGCCCAGGAGGGGAGGAGGGAGGAAACTATGTTCTAGAAGTAAATAATACTTTTTAAAGAAAAGAGTTAATAAGCTTAAAAATATAATAAAAATACAATATAAAATTTTCAAACTATAATTTACCAAAGGTATAATTGCCTTACTGGCATGAAAGGAAAATGGCCTTAATTTCAGATTAGAATGTTAGACTGCAGATGGCCACAGAGATTACATAAACTTGATAGCAGCTTAAAAGTTTGTGTTTTTTTTGTGGTAGAGGTATAGGATATTTCCACGGTTTGGCATTAAAACAGGTTTAAAACACTGTAAATAAATTAAAGGTGACAGCTGTTCAACCTGGTTTCAAAAGCTCCAAGAGTTGAAAAAACTTAGAGCTAAGTTTTAACAGCTAATGCATGCTGTTATCCCATGCCTTTACCTCCAGCAGAGACAGGAGGATCACTATAGAGTTAGTTGTCTTATAAATTCTAGAGTTACAAGAAACAGGGTGGTGATGGGGCACACACTTTGTCCCATCATTGGAGAAGAATACACCCTTAATCCCAACACACTAGAGACAGAAACAGGCAGATCTCAGAGCTCAAGGTCAGCCTGATACAAAACAAGCTCTAAACAGAGAAAAACTTTGATCCAGGGGTGGAGGAGCACATCTTTAATCCCATCAGTTGGAAACCACATGTCTTTGATCCCAAAATTTAGAATGCAGAGACAGGCACATAGGATCTGGAAGGATTTAAGTTTAAAAGCTACTTACAAAAGGCAGGGTGCAATTCAAACAAATTGTCCTTTGAGATCTCAAAATATATACACTAAAGGTTTGTTTAGCTCCAAAATATCAAAATAATTTCTCCCTTAATCCAGATTGAAAGGTAATACTTTATATATTGTCAAAAAAAAATTTGCTCCAGGTAAAATATTACCTGACCCCCCCCCCCAAAAAAAAATACAAGTAATTGTCCCAGAGTTAGGATTAGGGCAGGGCTCTGTTCTTATCTTTCCAGGAGATTTAAAGCATCCATTCAAGGAATCCAGGGACAACTGGACAATTGAAACCTCAACAGAAAACAGATCAGACACCAAAGAAGCCGAGTGGCCCAGATGATCCAGCCTTGCAGACTTCCTCAATAGCAGTTTCCTCAAACGTCTACAACCACAACAACTCAAAATCGCTAAGATCGTTCAGCTCCACAGATTGCTCCAGCCAGAACTTCAGTAAAGCTCTGAAGATCAGCTTCTGTCTATAAACTTCTTAGGACATCTAAATAGCTGAGCACAAAAGGACTGAACATCAAATGATTCTATTAACATTTTTAACCATTTTTCCATTCTTATTTGGGCCCCAAACAGGTTTACAATGTCCCAAATCAACAGGAAGTCATTTTAAGAGAACAAGGTCCCATCCCCAGAAGGTGGGGAGGGTGTTCCCCCCCCCTTTGGTTATTTGATGGATATTAGAAAATTTTGTTATTTAGGGGAAAAGACTACAAGCTGTTAAATGGTCTTGTTAAATGGGTTTTGGTGGTTAGACTCAGGGACTTCTCTCTTTTTCTTTTCTGTATCTTTCTTTCTCTCCAATGTAGGCATGAAAAGACTTGAGAAAAATGGGATATAGACATAGTATAGGAAAGATCAGGAAAAAAGGACAGATTATTGAACATGGCCTTATACCCTTGTATATTGATACAAAATTAATATTATATTTGGCTAAATTGGTATGATCATTGTATATTAATGCAAAATTAAGATTGTATTGGGCTACATCGGTATTGATCTTTGTATATTGATACAAAATTAAGATTATATTTGGCCACATTGGTATTGATCATTTTATATTGATACAAAATTAAGGGTAATGCTTCTTAAAGTTATTGTTCCTAGTAATGCTTAAAAATGAAATGTCAAGTTTTGGCCTCTTGCTACGAACTGTCATAACCTGTTTAGGATAATTAAGAAATGGAAACTAATAGTCATGCAAACGTGTTATTTTGTTAATTACTATGACAGTCTATCACAGTTATTTTCTAAGCTACTCAGAAATCAATTTGCTAAGAGACAAGCAATATTTGATTATCTAAATATAAGAGATAGATAGGGCATCTTCAAAAACCTCAAGAGATCTGCAGAATATGGCATTCAAAGATGTTTTCTTAACTTAAGATTTTTGGATATCGAGACATGTCAGCTCCTGACAGCACCACCTATTCTATTCCAAGTAGAAGATGAGCATCGAAGAATCTCCAGTGCGAGATGATTGAATTGGTGGTAAGCCTTTCTCTTGGCAAGAAAAACCCCTTGATTCAACTGTAGACAGACTTCTGTCCAAAAAGAACAAAACCTGGAAGCAGCCTAGCTCTGCCAAGACAGCCTAGCTCGACAGCCTAGCTCTGCCAAGACAGGGTAGGTAAGTCCTTCATAATTCCTGCTCTACAATCAATGTCTGTCAGAGAAATGGGTCCAAATGGCTGAAGATTGATGCTGTAATGTATGGAGAGAAAATGGGAACTCCCCAGGCAGCTACTGGTATGTCATTTCTTAGTTTTGGAAGCTGCAGGCCCTGCACTTCCTATAGAATCAGATATATTTATCCATCTCAGGTCTCTGAGGTGGTTGAAGAATAGGTAGTTAGAGTCTCATAGTTAAATTTTGAGTTGTTTAGGAATCAAGAGGGTGTTCTGGATCTAAGAAGATATTTTTAAAATTGTGAGGCAAGTTAGTATGAACGCTGAGTTAGATATAGAACTTTAAACTCATGGAGATGGTTAGATAGTAGAATGTTAAAGTCAGGTGCCAAATACATATGGACTGGACATTGGGAATGTATGCTAAGCCATATAACTCTCATATGTGTGGCCTATTTATTTCTGTTGTTTTGTATTTATTTATAGTTATAAGACAAAGAACTATTTGTTGGACTGAAAGGGAGAGCTGTTGGGGGGAAAAAGAAATACCTTAAACTAAAAAAAAAGGAAGGGAAGAGGATGGGGGGTTGAGAGGGAGGAGGGTGGAAGGGTGGAACTGGAGGGGGGAGTAGGGAGGGGATTGTGATTGAGATGTAACTTGAAGAAATAAAACATAAATTATTGAAAATGCAGTAGAAATAAAAAAGAGGACATCTCAATATTGAACATCTATGCCCCAAATACAAAGGCACCTACATTTATAAAAGAAACACTTCTAAAACTTAAATCGCCTATCGATCCCCACACATTAGTAGTGGGAGACTTCAACTCCCCACTCACAATAATGGACAGATCACCAGGGCAGAAGCCAAACAGAGAAATAATGAGTCTAACAGAGCTCATGAACCAAATCGACCTAAAACATAACTACAGAACATTTCACCCAAACACAGAAGAATATACCTTTTCTCAGCACCGCATGGAGTCTTCTCCAAAATCGACCATATAGTTGGACACAAAGATAGCCTCAACAGACACAAAAAATTGAAATAACCCCTTGTATCTTATCAGACAACCATGGAATAAAGCTGAACTTCAGCAGCAAAAGAATCAACAGAAAGCCTACACACACATGGAAATTGAACAACTCTTTATTGGATGACTACTGGGTCAGGGAAGAAATAGAGAAGGAAATCAAAGACTTCTTAAAATCCAACGAAAATGAAGGCACAACATACCCAACCCTGTGCGACACAATGAAAGCTGTGCTATGATGAAAGTTCATAGCACTAAATGCCTTCCAAAAGAAAATTGTGACAGCTCATATTAGCAAATTAACAGTGAAACTGGGTGAATTGGGTAAAAAAGAAGCAAACACTCCCAAGAGGCACAGAAGGCAGGAGATCATCAAACTTAGGGCTGAAATCAACAACTTAGAAACAATAAGAACTATAAAAGAATCAATGAAACCAAGAGTTGGTTCTTCGAGAAAATCAACAAAATAGACAGACCCTTAGCCAAATTAACTAAAAGGCAGAGGCAAAAATCCCAAATTAACAAAATCAGGAATGAAAAGGGAGAAATAACAACAGACATTGTGGAAATCCAGAGAATATTTGGGCCCTACTTTAAAAATCTATACTCCATCAAATTTGAAACCTTAAGCAAAATGGACAATTTTCTTGATAGAGTCCACCTACCGAAGCTAAATCAACATATGGTTAACAGATTAAACAGCCTTATAACCCCTAAGGAAATAGAAACAGTCATTAAAAAAATCTCCCCCCCCCAAAAAAAAAAGCCCAGGGCCAGAAGGTTTTAGCACAGAATTCTACTGGACCATCAAAGAGGAGCTAACACCAATACCCTTCAAACTTTTTCAACAAATAGAATCAGAAAGAGCAATGCCAAACTCATTGGATGAGGCCACAGTCACCCTGATTCCTAAACCACAAAAAAACCCAACAAAGAAAGAGAACTTCAGACCCATCTCCCTCATAAACTTAGATGCAAAAAATACTTAATAAAATGCTAGTAAGCCGAATTCAAGAACACATCAAAAGTAACATACACCGTGATGAAGTAGGCTTCATCCCAGGAGTGCAGGGATGGTTCAACATACGAAAGTCTATCAATGTAATTCACCATATAAACAAGATGAAAGAAAAAAAAAACACATGATAATCTCGCTAGATGCAGAAAAAGCATTTGACAAAATCCAACACCCCTTCATGCTAAAAGTTCTGGAGAGAATGGGCATACAAGGACCGTACTTAGAAATAATAAAGGCAATATACAGCAAGCTAGTGGCCAACATCAAATTAAATGGAGAGAAACTTGAAGCATTTCCTCTATACTCAGGGAAAAGACAAGGATGCCCACTTTCACCATATCTCTTCAATATAGAACTTGAAGTTCTTGCTAGAGCAATAAGACAACTAAAAGAGATCAAGGGGATACAAACTGGAAACGAAGAAGTCAAATTATCGCTATTTGCAGACGATATGATAGTATGCATAAGCGACCCCCAAAATTCCACCAGGGAACTCTTACAGCTCATAAACACCTTCAGCAATGTAGCTAGATACAAAATTAATTCAAAAAATCAGAAGCCCTTCTTTATACAACAAACAAACCCACTGAGAAAGAAATAAGTGAAACAACCCCCTGCACAATAGCCACAAACAAGGTAAAATACCTGGGGGTAAGTCTAACCAAGCAAGTAACAAGAACTTCAAACCCTTGAAGAAAGAAATTGAAGAGGCCATTAGAAGATGGAAAGATCTCCCATGCTCATGGATAGGTAGGATCAACATAATAAAAATGTGCATTCTATCAAAAGCAATATATAGATTCAATGCAATTCCTACCAAAATACCAACACAATTCTTTATAGACCTGGAAAGAGCTATTCTCAATTTCATATGGAACAACAACAACAACAAAAAAAACAGAATAGCTAAAGTAATCCTGTAAAATAAAGAAACATCTGGAGGTATCACCATCCCAGATTTCAAGCTGTACTACAGAGCAATAATAGTAAAAACAGCATGGTGTTGGTATAGAAAGAGACCAGTAGATCAATGGAATCGAATTGAAGACCCAGAAATGGATCCACACACCTATGGTCACCTAAATTTTGAGAAAGAAGCCAAAATGGCACAATGGAAAAACGACAGCATCTTCAACAAATGGTGCTGGTCCAACTGGATGTCCACTTGTAAAAGAATGAAATTAGACCCATACTTATCACCTTGTTCAAAACTTAAGTCCAAGTGGATCAAAGACCTTAACATAAGGGCGGTCACACTAAATCTACTAGAAGAAAAAGTGGGAAAAACCCTCGAACTCATTGGCACAGGTGACAACTTCCTGAACAGAAAACCAACAGCTCAGGACCTGAGATCAACAATCAATAAATGGGACCTCATGAAACTGAAAAGCTTCTGTAAGGCAAAAGACACTGTCATTCAAACAAAATGGCAGCCTACAGACTGGGAAAAATTCTTCACCAACCCCACATCTGACAGAGGACTAATATCCAAAGTCTACAAAGAACTCAAGAAATTAAATGCCAAGAAACCAAATAATCCAATCAACAAATGGGGGACAGAGCTAAATAGAGAATTCACAAAGGAGGAATCCCTAATGGCTGAGAGACACTTGAAGAAATGCTCAACATCCTTAATCATCAGAGAAATGCAACTCAAGATGACTCTGAGATTCCATCTCACACCTGTCAGAATGGCTAAGATCAAAGCTCAAATGACAGCACATGCTGGCGAGGGTGTGGAGAAAGGGGGACCCTCCTCCATTGCTGGTGGGAGTGCAGGCTTGTGCAACCACTATGGAGGCCAGTATGGCGATATCTTTAGAAAACTTGGAATAGCTTTGCCTCAGGACCCATCCATACCACTTCTGGGTATACACCCAAATGACTCCTCACCAAATCATATGTTCATAGCAGCCTTATTTGTAATAGCTAGAAACTGGAAACAACCCAGATGTCCCTCAACCAATGAATGGATTAAAAGCCTGTTGTACATCTACACAATGTAATATTACTCAGGTATCAAAAACAATGAAATTATGCAATTTGCAGCCAAATGGATGGAACTGGAGAAGCTCATCCTGAGTGAGCTAACCCAGACTCAGAAGGATGTACATGACATCTATTCACTTAAAGTAGGATTTTAGCTATATAGTACAGGATATCTATACTACAATCATACAACCAACGCACCAAAGGGAACATGGACATACACTTTTTTTTTGTTTGTTTTTTTTAGTTTTTCTCTCCCTGGAAATGAGACACTTTTCACTGGTGGTAGTGCCTTGTAGGCCCCCAGTGTATGAGGAGGCTCTTGGCCCTCATATGACTTCTGAACTGGGGTGAGGGACTGTTATGTAGGGACACTCCACTCCAGAGGAGAAGGATGGAAGTAAAGGTTAGGGGGTAGTGTGTGGGAGGGAGGGGCTGGGAAGGGGGAAAATTGGACAATATGAGGGAGATGTGACCTGAACAGCAAATAAATAAATTTATTTATAAAGAAAAGTAAAAAGCCAAAAAATTGATTCAATCTAAGTTTTATATGACACTGAGGCCTTCAGAAATGAGAATCCAAAGGCTTGGTGGAACGTGTGTATTTGTTCTGGGTGGTCATGCAGAAGTTAGAGTGAAGAACAGTAGAAAGTATCCAATGGCCATAAGCTGGGGTAGTGTGGTGCTGTGAATAATAATGTCTCCCTCCGACTCATAGATTTGAATGCTTGGTCACTTGGCAGTAGCATTATTTGAAAGGACCTTGTTGGGAAAAGTGTGTCACTAGGAATGGGCTTTTAGGTTTCAAAAAGACCAATTCAAGCGCAAGTCTATCTCTTCTTGCTGCCTGCTGATCTGAACATAGACTCTCAGCTCCTTTTTCAGCACCATGTCTGTCTGGATGCTGCCATGCTCCCCACCATGATGAAAATGGACTAAATCTGTAAAACTATGACCAATCCCCAATTAAGCATTTTCCTTTATATGAGTTGCTATGGTCATGGTGTCTTTCACAGGAATAGAAAACTGATCAAATCAGGGAAGTAATGGGCAAAAACTAGCTCAGATAATTCTTAAGTTCTTTGTGTATCTTTGGGTGATGGGTGAAGTCTTCTACAATAAGGCATTGTAACTCATTTTCAGGAGATGGATGAGGAGAAGAGTTACATGGCCATAACTCAAGTGAGAAAAGCAGAAATTCAGGCTGACCTTCCTGCTTCTACATTTTCCCATTTCCCCTCAGTTTAATATGCTCAGCATTCCAAGGAAACATTCTTTGGAGTATCATATTCTAAACCATAGCATTGGAATTAAAAGTTTTTCTTAACTATCTAGTAATCATAGACTAGTGATATGAAAATTTAGTCCGTTAGATGGAATGATTGATTATTTCAGAGAAAATTAACTTTGGATGACGTGTTCACAACCATAGTAGTCTTAGCAAGGATCAAGAAACAGCCCATGGCTATTGATAGAAGTTAATAATGTAGACATAACTATAATTGTCATATTTATCTGTAAATATGAAAGAAAAAATTTGATTCATGATGAGAGAATCATGGAAAGACAAAAGTTCTTAGTAAACTTTGAAACTATAAATGATGAGATAAAACCCAGAAACATTGAATATTAAACTATAAAAGGAACAAAGGTTTCTTTGACATGCCATTGAAGAGTGAGATAGATTATAAAACCTGGTGTAAGTTCACAAACAAAAGAGAAATAGGGAATCTCCAGAAGTAAATGGAGTAAATAAAACATCAATATGTTTCATCAAAATGTCAACTAGTACAGCGACTGTGGAAATCAATATGGCAGTTTGTCAGAAAGATCCGAGTTGTTCTACCTCAAGATCCAGCTGTACCATCTTTGGGAATATATCCAAAGACTGCTTCATCCTTCTAGAAAGAACACTTGATCAACCATGTTCATTGCTGTACTATTCATAATATATAGAAATTGGAAACAACCTAGTTTTTCCTCAAAGGAAGAGTGGATAAAGAAAATGTGGTAATTTAGCAATGAAGTATTACTCACCTGTTAAAAAATGACATCATGAAATTTGCAAGCAAAAGGATGGATCTAGAAAAAAAATCATCCTGAATGATGTAATACAGGCACAGAAAGATAAATATGATGTATATTCACTTATCTGTGGATATTAGCCATTAAATAAATGATAACCAAGCTACAATCTCTAGACCCAGAGAGTTAGGCACAGAGGAAGTGACAAGGAAGACCATATTAATCTCCCTGGGAAGAAGAAATAGAATAGATTTTATGGGTGGAGTTGGGATCAGGGATCAGGAATAGGAGGATTGGGTGGGGAGGTGGAGAAGAAGGGGAGATTAGGTTGAGGGAGGGAATGTGGGGAGAGACAGCTAGAATTGAAGACTGGTATGGAATCCTATTACAGTGGAAATATCCTAAATTATATAATGTGATCCTAATGAAGTCTCCAAATATTGAGGAAGATGGAGTCCTGATCATCCATCTCTTGTTACCAAAAGAAGCTTCCTGTACCTGGATTGGGTTATATCCAATTGAGTTGTTGGCTAAAGGCATCCACAGAAATCCACAATCAACCCAGGCTGTTGTCAAGAGAATAGGTTGCTCTTCAGACACTGACAGCAAGGCCCCGATGCTGAAGACAACATCCTTCACACAACTCATTGAACATGGGAGAGGTTGAGGTGATTACTACATAGAACAATCACCCCTACATTCTAGAATCTTTGTAGTAGGTATTCTTCAGGCTGCCAAAAGGTTAACAGAACCACCAACCCAGCCACACACAAAAATTGGTCTACAACCTGTCCTACCTGCAAAATATGGTAGGCTAATAGTGGCACCAAGTTTGTGGGAGTAACCATCAATGTTTGATTTGACTTAAAGCCCACTCTACACGATGGAACCCATACCTGACTCTGCTTGAGTAGCCAAGAACCAGAGACTTTATAGCCCAGAGACCTAGGTAAAAACAAATACTACTGATCTTTTTTTAAAGTACTAATAAAATGACTTCTAATGATACTAATGATATTCTGCTATCTTCATAGACCAGTGCCTTATTCAGCCATCAGCAGAGAGGCTTCCTTCTGCAGCAGATTGGAATAAACATAGAGACATACATCCAGAAATTGCACTGAGAGAGAGAGACCTTGAAACACACAACTATAAATGGGATGTTTCCAACAAATCTCTCCCCTCAGAGCTCAGGGAACCCCGTGGAAAAGGAGGCTTAAGTAGTGTGGGAACCAGCAGTGGTGGAGGATATCAGAAGGATAAAGCCCTCTAAATCAACTTAGCTTATCTGAACTCACAGAGACTGAAGTAGCAAGCACAGGACCTACACAGGTATGAACCAGGACCTTGGCATATATGTTATAGCTTTCAGTTTATTATTTTTATGTGCCTCTTGAGTGTGTCAATGAGTGGGTGTCTGAATTCATGTGGACTCTTTCTTCTGTTGGTTTGCTTTGCCCAACTTTGAAGTGATGTTTTTAAATTTACCTATTATATATTTTTTATGTTTTATTATTATCTCTTAGAAGTCTGTTCTTTGCTAATGAGAGACAGAAAGAGATTGGATCTGAATGGGATGGAGAGGTGGTAAGGTACTGGCCTGAGTAGAGGAAAGGGAAATTGTAATCGGGATACTTTGTATGAGAAAAGAATCTATTTTTAATAAAAGAGGAAAAATGAAATTATCAACATTACAAAAGTAATAAATTGATAAGAATTAATACATATCTTTTTAGCAAGAACTCTAAACATTAGTGTCTCAGTTCTCTAATGCAGACACAGATTATCAAATTGGTTCGAAAACAAGACACATCAATTTATTGCCTACACACTGCACTGTGAAGACAACAGTGCATTGGGGTAAAAAGATATTTTAAAAATATTTTCTAGCACATTTAGAACTAGAAAAGAAGCATGTGTAGCATACTATTACGTGAGAAATAGACATCAAACCAAAATGAGTCATAAGAATGGATGAAGAATGTCACTTTATATTGACTGAAGAACCCATTAGTTTGTACCACAGTCACTGAAGCCCTCCACTATCTAGTCCCTGCCCACAGTTTCAGACTTGTTTATTCTATCCTTAACTTTTTTGGATTAGCAATGTGTGCCAGCCTTCTGAACATGCCATCCCATCCCACCATGCCAACTTCTCATGTTCTATCTTGATTGTTCTCCCTCTAGACCATCCTTTTGTATTGTGTTTGTCGTTGTTCATGAGTTGCAGTTTGACTATTTGACATATAAAAGTTTGAGCTTGAACAAATTTCTGAAACTAAATGCTGAATGTGTGTTCTACATACACATTTAGAAAATATGGAATCCTAACTACATATGTGTCCATCTATGACCATCCAAATGCAAGGGTTGATTTTTGCTTGATCTGTGTTGTAAATAAATATAATACTTCATGACTTTATATTTTTTCTCAACATAATATTATGAAATGAATCCATGTTATTAATGTTTCTAAGATGGATCCATGATATTGAGACACACATTTAATCTTAGTGAATATATTAAAATGAAATAATCTTCATAGTCAGTAGGCTATTGATAACTTTCATGTTTTGTCTGTTAATGCATGTCATTTAGTAAATAGCATTTATCTATGCATACCATAAACCTACTAAATGTGGACATGTGGGGACAGATGCATAAATGTTCAGCTTTGGTCATGACTACCATACACCAAGAGGTAGAGACACTAACTGTTGTTCTTTACTTGCTTTTCTGATTCTTCTTATAGTATTTTCTCTACTGGAGTGTAAATCTTGGGATGATGTGGGTGCTGTGAATAATGATTGAATTATTAAGAAACTTCATCTGGAGGGCATAACATTCTGTCACTCACACTCCTTGGAATTCCAATGTCTGCTGCACAAAACAGTGGGCTTTGCAGAAGTCTCTGACTTGAGGTCTACTGTTTTATAAATGAATTAAAACTCATAATAAGTACTTCATTTGTCATAAATTTGTTGGTGGATAATGAACTGACAAGGCATGTCTGAGTTGGGATTTCTATGACTGTGATAAAACACCACAACAAAAGTAATCTTTTGAGAATAGGTTTTATTTTACATTAAAATTTCAGGTAAGAGCCCACTACTTGAAGAAATCAAAGCAGGAACTCAAGCAAGGCAAGAACTTAACCAGAGGCCATGGGTAATTAATCCATGTTATTGAAGTTTATAAGATTAATCCATGATATTAAGATATACATTTTAGTGAAATGAACAGGAAAATGTATGGGCTGCCTACTGGCTTGCTCCTGGTGGCTGACTTAGCTTGCTTTCTTATAGCACTCAGGACCATTAACCCAGTGGTATCACCATCCACAGTTAGATGGGCCATCACACAACAACCATCAATCAAGAAAATATACCACAGGCTTGCCCACAGGCCAATGTGGTAGGGATATTTTCTCAATGGAGATTCTCTTCTCCCAATGAAACTGGATTGTGTCATGTTTCATAAAAACAAGACAATACATTTATAAATTTTTAGAGAGATTACCGATATGATGTTGACTGTGACCACAATTAAATTTCAACAATGACATTTGTACATGGTGACTTAAAATCTTAGTGGTAGCTCTTGTTCTGAGTAACTTACTTGCATCATGAAGTGGACACTTAAAATACTTTGCCACATGCTAACTGAGTTCAGTTACAGGCTGTGTTGAGGGCACAGAGATAAATGGTGAGCTAAAGTCTACTACATCACTCCATCATTCTTTGTCTTGCTACCCTTTACTACATCTGAAAATACATATATCCCTTATGTGCAACTCACATCTGGGTGTGTTTCTGCAGTGTCTTGGAGACTTTCATACATTTTAATGCTGTCTTCACTGACGATGACCCTTGATTTCATTGATCTGTTGTACTTTGTACAAACTAGTTTCTGTGGGCATGTTGCAAGCAAACACAAGTTAAATACTGATTTGTTTCTTTTGCCTTACTTAATAACTACTTAATGATTTTAGTCAAAACAATGCCTATTTGGAAAAAACTGTTCAGTGGATCTTGCCAACACCTGATGATGAATGGGACACAGGTAGCTGCATCAGCTCTTGCCAGCTCAGAAAGGGTAGCATTTCTCTCCCCCTTGATACTGAACTAGATTCACACAGCATCCTAACAAATGCTTAATACCACCTCAGCCCTGCACTCCCTGGTGTCACTTTTGTCATTTAATATCTGCAGAGTTACCCAACTCTAAAGGTTACTCTTAGGAAAAATTCTCCAGCTTGTATTCTGAGAAGTCACAAAACAAGGCAAAAGAAAGAAAAGGAGAATCAGGCATTGCAGTGCATGCCTCGAGTCCTAGCACTCGGGGGGTTGAAGCAATGGGTCATCCGTAAGTTCAAGGACAGCTTGAGCTCCATAGCAAATAACAAATTCAGCCAGTGTTACTTAACAAACTCTTGCCCCAAAATTCAGGGGAAAAAAGGAAGTGTTGAGGGAGGGAAATAAATAAAACAAGGGAGATGGAGAAGTCACATTTTTATGCTGACTTTTCCCTCTGCTCACTCAATCCTTCCTTGTATTATAATCTCTCAGTCCCGGGCCACACGAACAAATTCCCATTCTCCATTCATGTGAGAAGGCAACAGTCAAAAGTCTTCAGACACTCGGTGAGAGCTCTTTAGCTTCCCCACTGCCCTCCTCAGAGCTCCAGTCACATCCTTGTTCCTCATGCTGTAGATCAGGGGGTTCAGCATGGGTGTGAGGATGGTATAGAACACAGAAAATATTTTGTCTTGGGATGGTGAATGGTAAGAGTGTGGTACCATATAGGTATATATGGCAGCCCCATAAAACAAGGTTACCACAGTCATGTGAGATGAACAGGTAGCAAATGCTTTCTTCCTCCCTTCCACGGAACTCATATGGTAGACAGTGGCCAGAATCCGGGCATAGGATGAGATAACTACAGAGAAAGGAATCAGCAGCATCAGAACACAGCACACATACATCACTGTCTCATAGAGGGCTGTGTCTGCACATGCCAACTTCAGCACAGCAGGTGCCTCACAGAAGAAATGATTAATCTCTCGTGAACTACAGAAGGGAAAACTCATGGTGATTGGGGTGAGGAGGAAGCCGTCCAAAGATCCCCCAAACCAGGAGCCTGCTATGATAATCCAACAGATTCTTCGGCTCATGAGGATAGGGTACCTCAGTGGATTGCAGATGGCCACATAGCGATCATAGGCCATGAGGCCCAGAAGAAAAAACTCGGCTCCCACAAGGGTGAGGTAGAGAAAGTGTTGAGCTGTGCATCCCACAAAGGAAATGGTCCTTTGCCCTAGAAGGTAGTCAACTAGCATCTTGGGCACAATGGTTGAGATGTACATCATGTCAATGAAGGACAAGTGACTGAGGAGGAAGTACATAGGGGTGTGGAGGTGAGTGTCCGTGTGGATCAAAAAGATCATAATTCCATTGGCCACCAGAGCAGTGAGGAAGATGACAGAGATGGTGGCAAACACAAGACCTGAGGTTTCCTCTGTGTTGAACAGTCCCATGAAAGTAAAGTCAGTAGATGATGTGTTGTACCCGTCCATTGATCCTACGATGTCGCTGATACAATGTAAAATTTTCCAAATAAAATGTTCATCCTTCCACAGAGTTAAAACTACAATCTATGGGTTCAATAAAAGAAAATATTCAAAACTAGTTTTCTTGGTATCTTTAAATTTATTCACAGCAACTGACTTATATGAGAATATTAACATCTACAAATTTTAAGAACAACTTATCCTTATTAATCAATAATTTCTTATGTACATTGTGCAAGATGTCAGTAGATGTTGCTATATCATAATCATACTTATGTTTTACATTACCTAAGCAAATGTATTACACCATGCATGGTCTAGTGTGTGTGTGTGTGTGTGTGTGTGTGTGTGTGTGAGAGAGAGAGAGACAGAGACAGAGACAGAGACAGAGAGATAGAGAGAAAGACATCCTATTTTAGGTAAAATTTACTTAGTATTGTTATAAAGTGTATATTAGCAATGGTCAACATAATTATCATCATCAAAATATTCCTGGACCTGACTCTGCATTGTCTGTCTACCATTTAGCCACGAGTGTGTGTGTGTAGTCTAACATTTGCATCACATTAGATTATGAGAGCGCATTTGGTTCTGTGCACACATGTAACGACAAAGTGTATAGGACAAAATGCCACTGGCAAGACCGAGTGCTCTTATAAACTCGGACATCAAAGGGTCTGAAAAACATTCTTACCTTTAAGAATGAATTTTAATTTTAGCATGAGGAGGAAATGGAGTTATGATTATGAGTAGAATCAGCATTAATGAGTGAAATTAGCAATTAGGATTCAAAGGAAAGACTACAAAGAAATCCAGAAAATGTATATTGAACTATACCCTTTTTTTGAAATCTGAATTTTTATACTGTTCATAACTTTCAAAAACTCAGTGCCTGTGTCTCTCATAATTTCAGGTTTGGGTAAGGAGAAACATTACCACAGCAATGTACGTGAAAGTCAAGGATCTTTTAAGTGCTTTATGGCTAAAATTGCAGAAGACAACTTCCCAAACCACCTGTGAGTTCATTCTAATCTAACATTCAACTAAACATGCCAAGCCTGTAACTGTTTGAGGTGGTTACACAGGAAACAATGGTGGTGACTTTGTGAAGGGGGTTCCAGATGATGTGTATCTGTTGACTACCTTCACATTGTATCAAGGTAAGGATCAGTGAAACCTTTCTTTCCTTTGCCCAGGACTGGGAGCTGTGCATGTCTGCAGTCCACAGCTTGTTTGAAGGAAATTTGACCAGGCAGTCTCAATTCATTCTGTGTTCTCACTATCCCCCAGAGCAGAAGCACAAAATTTATTACACTGTCACACATGTGTCAAACATATGGACCTGCTTACTTTAGCTATGTGTGAACATTAGTTTGATTTGTAAAAAACATTTATAATGGAGAAATATCATACATTGTTAAAGCCAAGAGTGCTACATTTTAAGTGATCAGGGGTTACCATACTTATTTTATTTTTCTGATTTCAAAATTTCTGATACCAGATTTAATAACTTACTCTAATACTATACAAGATTTTAAATATTACTTACAATATGCCCACTTACTTTTCCTTTTTATTTTATTTGATACAGCACTAAGAAATGTAAGTACAGAAAAATACTGGTAAGTTATAGAATAGCATACATAATATTCCAACTGCTTGCATGTTTCATAACTTGGAGTCTAACTTCTATGAGATCTTCTGACCTTGGTAATAGAGGATAGCAATATACTGTTTCTCATATTCTGTTATATTCTCTCTAATCTTCACAGATTATTACTCACACTTATACAGATATTTATAATTTTCTCCCATCCAGCAGTTTTCAGTACCTAGCTAGCCTTTAAGTCACAGTGCAGTGAAGATTAAATTTAAAAACTGCTCCTTATCACAGCTTACCTGTCTTCTCCTTGTGTCTGAACATGAAAGATCTTATTTGTTAAGGAGAAGGTCCTTGATGTGAACTATTAATGTAAAAAACTATATGGACAAGTTTACTTTCTGCACAATCAGTATGAAAGAAATTCATGAGACAAACTATATTTGTTAAATTCTACTGGTCACAGATTATATTGTTGTGTGATGATTTATTACACAAGAAAATAATCAGAAAACACCTGCAATGACTCTGTGCTTTCATACAGAAATTTTCTCTGAGGTTCCATAGTATACATAGAGTAAGATAAAATTTGAAATTAGGTGAACAGAATTCTTTTCCTGGTTGTGATGTAAGTTAATTCTAAGACCTGGAATTTTCTCTTTGATCTCTGAGCTTCAATGTTTATTTAAGTTAGGTGGATCTAATGAAACAGCCAGAGTTAATGATAAAGTTACAGTTACATATTTTTCTTGTATTGAGTACAGGAAAAATGCTACTTTTCTGTTTTTATAATAGAGCAACCCACTGTTGACTCAGTATTTATACATTGAATTTATAGTTAGTTCTATAGCAGGGGTTTTCATCCAACTCAATATAGAGTTTTGCAAATTTGGAAGTAAATAAGAAAACAATTATATATATATAAAATTCCATACAAAGTAGTGGCAATGTTTCATAAAACTATTAGGAAATATATAAGAATTTCTAATATTTCATTTAAGTAATATACATATTCAAGTAAAATCTTGAATTTAAATTTAAATATCTGCTGATCGTCTAGTGTATAAACCCATATATAAAACTACTTCAGTAGTTATATTCTCCATCTCTTCAAATATCTCTTGATCTGATGAAAATTATATTTAGATTAAATTTTCTAAAAAATGGAAGCACTGTATAAAGCCTACCGAAACCCAAGTTTCTTTATGGGGCATAGATATGCTTGTATTGTGGACTGAATGATGACAAATGAAAATAAACATTGAGTATAACAAGCATGATTTTATTAGGTAAAATTCTTTCTAAGGGTTCAATAGTATTTGATTTCAAAATCTTACACATAGAGATAAAGAGATGCATTTATTTCATACTAATAGTTTAAATGGCTTCTCCTTTTTTGGTGACATGCGTGTTTCCTTAAATATGCATGGCTTCAAATTTCTTCCTCCCACATTGTTACATTAAGACGTGAGAACACAGTCTACACCTGATATGCAGTCTCTAATGGTGTCTTGTAAATCAATGACAGTCAGCTGCCTGAAGTATAAGTTGTAACCTTCATATGCTTCTGTGTGATCGCTGATGGACTTTTTCCAATTGAAATCACACATGCAATGCTCCTCAATAACAACCCTGTGCTGAGAATGCTCTGCACTGGCTTTGCTTAAGCCTGCCATATGTGGCCTGCTTCCTTGTGTTCTCCATCCACTCAAGAGCCCCTTTATCCTTTTTTAAATATTGAACTTTTCATAATCATTGCAGAAAAATGTAAGCATTTCCTCCCTCTGATAACATGGAAAGAGCCTGGGCTCAAAATGAGAGGATCTGCAAAGCTGCCTTGTCATTAAATAAAACACACCCCAGATCCCCAGTTGTCCCTCCCCTGGAGTGTGATGTAGAGGTGAAAATGAAGGGGACTTAACTACACAGAGAATAGGGATTCCTGGGTTTACATGTGTTTTGTCTGTGACCTTCAAATTGTATTTTTATATTTTTGGTTGTGAGCCTAGCCTTTAATGGCTGAGCCATCTCTCCAGCCCTCAAATTGTATTTTTAAACATTTTGAAAATTTTTGATATAATTACATTTTTACCTTCCATTTCCTCCCTTCAAACCCTCCCACACACCCTTCCTTTCTCATGTTTTGTTTTGAACCAATCTATTTCTCAAGACTAATGTTTGGTTAACTTTTTAAGGAATAAAAAGAGTGCCAAAGTGACACACTTAGACACATAAAGATCTTTGTATGCATGCTTTGCACTGTTTTTTTTTTTTCTTGATTCCCTTTTATATGAAATTTGTTCCACATAGCGATAGTACTCTTGCTTCTGGAAGCATTTTGTGTTTCGTTTTGGAGGTGTGAAACCTCCTGAAATGAGTCGCCACATTGCACTCTGGATTTGTATCCCAGAACTTTAGAGAAACCAGAGCAACATTGAATCCCACAGGCAATGTAAATTCAAGTTGACCAGCTCAGGCTGTGGAAAGACAGACATCTCATTACATGTTATGCTATTGAAGTGATGCCATGGCAATCGTCAGCACTTGGTATTTTCCATCTTAAATTCCTGCCCAATTCCAACAGATACAGTTCTTCAATGAGGGCAGGATAAACAAAGAATTGTTTATCCAGGTTGTTCACTACATTACTTAATTTAATCTATAATTTCATAATGTTTAAACCAAACCACAAATTATTCATTCAATAATATCACTTTCTAAAAGCCTTAAAACAATATGCTTATTTTTCCTATATCACTTCACATCCCCAATCTTTTCTTACCATGCAACTTAAATATTAGCTATTAAATGCACCATGGCATACACATAGGAAATATAGAAGGAACACGTATCATTGAATAAACACCATTCATTCGATGATAAACTATGCTCCTACTAAGGTAGGTCATCTCACACCTGAGGTAAGTTCTCTGCCCTCATCCACTCAGTATGGAAGGCATGTTTTAAGGATGGGAATAGCCACACATAACTTAACAAAACAGAACACTTCCAGCAAACTACCATGACTTCACCACTAAGTAAGTGTTGGAGAGTGAAAAGAGACTTTTTAGAAGATAGAAGATGTTCAGTTTTTAGAGAACATGGCTACTTTCAGTTAACCTCCAGTTTTGTGTTGAGATTAAAATACGCCAAACAGTTCACAGTCATAGGACCCCATAATCGTGTATGTGGTCCACCCGTGTGCTCAGCTTTTGCAAGAACATTACTAGACAAGATCTGGCATAGACAGGCCTTTATCTTTATTTAAGGACTAGAGGCATCCTTCATGTGTGATGATCGGCTCAGCCTAAAGAGATGCATACCTCAAGTTCCTAAGAACTATAACTATAGTCATAGAAATCAGTCATAAATTACCAAGATTCTTCAGCCTCCAAGAAAAAAAAATGTGACATTGCTTGCTTCCAGTTGCAGGAGGGAAATATTTAGTTACTGAAGAAGAATAGATACCAATGAATAACTTTTTCTGTTCTTTTAGGAAGAAAACCTCATACCATTAAAGGATACTGGAACCATTTGGAGTTTCTGGTTGGAGATCACTGGTAAGACACAGAGTGCCCAGAGTGAGAAGATGAGGATTAAATAGTTTCTGGAGAGCCTCAGACACAGACAGACAGAGCAGATCTATCCCCAACAGTTCTCAGGGGAGTTTGCTGACAGGGCTGACTTCATTTAATGGGAAATGTTCCAATGGAGGAGAGAGTATCTAAAGCCACATGAGCTTTGAAAAAAGGCCTTTCTGCTACTGGCTTCAAAGTGTTGACAAAGTATGAAAAAATTATATGTTGAATGTGATTTCCTACAGATTTCTTCAGAAATTTCCTGCTATTTCCTCACAGAGAAATGAAGGAGCAAATGTTATAAATGAGTGAAAAATAGTAATATTTTTTGTTATAGTTTAGTGGTTTTTTAGTGGTTTAAAAATTATTGTTTTAAAAAGTATTAATGACTATGCACTAGAAAGTTATAAAAAAGGATAGAAACCCCCCCTTTCCATAATAGTAAAGATATTCATAAAACATTGTATGGAGAGCTGTTATTGCATAAGGATACACATATTTAAGTTTATGTGTATAGTTTCTTATGTGTATATATGTAAATATTCTAATATGTGTCAACATAGATATATAGGTACCCCTGTATAATGTGTCTCTGTATTTATATATAGTCATCAATGTGGGTTGTTCTCAAAATATAATACATGTTCCTTCAAGTATAACAAATTCATTGAACTATTCTTCTTTCATTGAAAATAAGTTTTTCAAACAATATATTCTAATCACAGTTTTCCCCTCCCCAGTCATGGACTATTTTGACCCAAGAAAAACATTAGCATTTTTCCAAATTATCTATCTTGAATCCACATATTGTTTAAATGTATGTTATCAACAAATTGTGCTCTGATGAATATTATTTATACTTAATTTTTGGGATACATAATCAAATGTTTCCTTCATAATATCTTTTTCTAATATTTATTTATTACCTCAGGTTACATCTCCATCACAGTGTCTTCTTTCCACCCTTCCCAGTCCAACCCTCCCACCCTATACCTTCTATCCCTTCCATCACACTCCTCTGGAGTGGAATGTCTCTACATAAGAGTCCCCGTTGCCATTTAAGCTGTCATATGAGAGCCAAGAGCCTCCTCATACACTGGGAGCCTACAAGACAGCACCACTAGGGCAAAGTGTCTCATTGACAGGGAAAAAAAGTCTATGTTCATGTATCCTTTGGAGCATTGTTGCAGTATAGTTATCTTGTACTATATGGCTAACATCCGAATATAAGTGAATAGATGCCATGTGCATCTTTCTGAGTCTGGGTTAGTGCACTCAGGATGAGCTTCTCTAGTTCCATTCATTTGGCTGCAAATTGCATGATTTCGTTGTTTCTGACAGCCGAGTAGTATTCTATTGTGTATATATACCAAAGTTTTTTAATCCATTCTTTGGTTGAGGGACATCTGGGTTGTTTCCAGTTTCTAGCTATTACAAATAAGGCTGCTATGAACATAGATGAGGAAACTTCCTTGTGATTTGGTGAGGAATCATTTGGATGCATACCCAGAAGTGATATGGCTGGGTCCCCAGGCAGAGCTATTCCAAGTTTTCTAAGATATCGCCATACTGACCTTCGTAGTGGTTGCACAAGCCTGCACTCCCACCAGCAATGAAGGAGGGTTCCCTTCTCCACACCCTCACCAGCATGTGCTGTCATTTGAGTTTTTGATCTTAGCCATTCTGACAGGTGTGAGATGGAATCTCAGAGTAGTCTTGAGTTGCATATCTCTGATGATTAAGGATGCTGAGCATTTCTTCAAGTGTCTCTCAGCCATTAAGGATTCCTCCTTTGTGAATTCTCTGTTTAGCTCTGTTCCCCATTTTTTGATTGGACTATTTGGTTTCTTGGCGTTTAATTTCTTGAATTCTTTGTAGATTTTGGATATTAGCCCTCTGTCAGATGTGGGGTTGGTGAAGATCTTTTCCCAATCTGTAGGTTGCCATTTTGTTTAAATGACAGTGTCTTTTGCCTTACAGAAGCTTTTCAGTTTCATGAGGTCCCATTTATTGATTGTTGATCTTAGAGCCTGAGCTGATGGTGTTCTGTTCAGGAAGTTGTCACCTGTGTTGATGAGTTCGAGGCTTTTCCCCACTTTCTCTTCTAATAGATTTAGTGCGTCGGGCTTTATGCTAAGGTCTTTGATCCACTTGGACTTAAGTTTTGTGCATGGTGATAAGTATGGGTCTATTTTCATTCATTTACACACCGACGGACATCCAGTTAGACCAGCACCATTTGTTGAATTTGCTGTTCTTGTTCCATTGTACGGTTTTGGCTTCTTTGTCAAAAATTAAGTGACCATAGGTGTATGGGTTCATTTCTGGGTCTTCAATTCAATCCCATTGATCCACTGGTCTGTATCTATACCAGTACCATGCTGTTTTATTAACATTGCTCTGTAGTACAGCTTGAATTCTAGGATGGTGATTCCTCCAGATGTTTTTTTATTGTACAGGATTGATTTAGCTATTCCTGTTTTTTTGTTTTTCCATATGAAGTTGAGAATTGCTTTTTCCCGGTCTGTAAAGAATTGTGTTGGTATTTTGATAGGAATTGCATTGAATCTATATATTGCTTTTGGCAGGATGGCCATTTCTATTATGTTGATTCTACCTATCCATGAGCATGGGAGACCTTTCCATCTTCTCATAGTCTTTTCAATTCCTTTCTTCAAGGAGTTAAAGTTCTTGTCATACAGGTCTTTTACTTTCTTGATTAGAGTTACCCCCAGGTAGTTTATATTGTTTGTGGCTATTGTGAAGGGTGTTGTCTCCCTAATTTCTTTCTCAGCCCATTTATTTGTTGTATAAACAAGGGCTTCTGATTTTTTTGAATTAATTTTGTATCCAGCCACCTTGCTGAAGGTGTTTATCAGATGTAAGAGTTTCTGGTGGAATTTTTGTGGTTTCTTATGTATACTATCATACTGTCTGCAAATAGGGATAATTTGACTTCTTTATTTCCAATTTGTATCTGCTTGATCTCCTTTAGCTGTCTTATTGCCCTAGCAAGAACTTCAAGTACTATGTTGAAGAGATATGGTGAAAGTGGACATCCTTGTCTTGTCCCTGAGTTTAGAGGAAATGCTTCAACTTTCTCACCATTTATTTTGATGTTGGCTACTAGCTTGCTGTATATTGCTTTTATTATTTCTAGGTATGGTCATTGTATGCCTGTTCTTTCCAGGACTTTTAGCATGAGGGGGTGTTGGATTTTGTCAAATACTTTTCCACATCTAGTGAGATGATCATGTGTTTTTTTTCTTTCAACTTGTTTATATGGTGAATTATGTTGATGGGTTTTTATGTGTTGAATCATCCCTGCATTCCTGGGATGAAGCCTACTAGATCAAGCCTACTATGAAACTTTTGATGTGTTCTTGGATTCAGTTTGCCAGTATTTTATTAAGTATTTTTGCCTCTATGTTCAAGAGGGAGATTGGTCTGAAGTTCTCTTTCTTTGTTGGGTCTTTGCGTGGTTTAAGAATCAGTGTGACTGCCGCCTCATAGAATGAGTTTGGCAGTGTTTTCTCTGATTCTATTTTGTGGAAGAGTTTGAAGAGTATTGGTATTAGCTCTTCTTTGAATGTCTGGCAGAATTCTATGCCGAAACCATCTGGCCCTGGGGTTTTATTTTTGGTTGGGAGATTTTTAATGACTGTTTTTATTTCCTTAAGGGTTATAGGGCTGTTTAATCTGTTAACCTGATCTTGATTTAGCTTCAGGAGCTGGAATCTATCAAGAAAATGTCCATTTTGCTTAAGTTTTCAAATTTGTTGGAGTATAGATTTTTAAAATAGGACCTAAAGATTCTCTGGATTTTCTCAATATCTGTTGTTATTTCCTCCTTTTCATTTCTGATTTTGTTAATTTGGGTTTTTTGCCTCTGCCTTGTAGTTAATTTGGCTAAGGATTTGTCTATTTTGTTGATTTTCTCAAAGAACCAATTCTTGGTTTCATTGATTCTTTGTATCATTCTTTTTGTTTCTAAATTGTTGATTTCAGCCCTAAGTTTGATGATTTCCTGCCTTCTGCTCCTCTTGGGAGTGTTTGCTTTTTTTTTTTTTTTTCCCAATTCACCCAGTTAATTCACTAACATGAACTGTCGCAATTTTCTTTTTGAAGGTGCTTAGTGTTGTGAGCTTTCCTCCTAGCATAGCTTTCATTGTATCCTATAGGCTTGGGTATGTTGTGCCTTCATTTTCTTTGGATTTTAAGAAGTCTTTGATTTCCTTCTTTATTTCTTCCCTGACCCAGTAGTCATCCAGTAAAGAGTTGTTCAGTTTCCGTGTGTGTGTAGGCTTTCTGTTACTTCTGTTGTTGTTGAAGACCACCTTTATTCCATGGTTGTTTGACAAGATACAAGGGATTATTTCAATTTTCTTGTGTCTTTTGAGGCATGCTTTGTGTCTGACTATATGGTCGATTCTGGAGAAGGCTCCATGTGGTGCTGAGAAGAAGGTGTATTCTTTTGTGTTTGGGTGAAACATTCTGTAGATATCTGTTAGGTCCATTTGGTTCTTGATCTCTGTTAGACTCATTATTTCTTTGTTTGGTTTCTGTTTTGATGACCTGTCCATTGTTGTGAGTTGTTGAAGTCTCCCACTATATATGTGTGGGGATCGATGTATGATTTAAGCTTTAGAAGAGTTTCTTTTACAAATATAGGTGCGCTTGAATTTGGGGCATCGATTTTCAATATTGACATGTCCTGTTGATGAATATTTCCTTTAACAAGTATGTAATGCCCTTCATTATCTTTTTTGATTAACCCCAGTTGGAAATCTCTTTTGTTTGATATTAAGATGGCTACTCCAGCTTGCTTCCTGGATCCATTTGCTTGGAAAACCTTTTCCCAGCCCTTTACTCCTAGGTAGCATCTATCTTTGTTAGTGAGATGCATTTCTTGTATGCAGCAAAATGATGGGTCTTGTTTATGGATCCATTCTGTAAGCCTGTATCTTTTTATTGAGTCCATTGATGTTGATGGATATTAATGACCAAAGGTTGTTATTTCCTGTTATTTTGGTGTAGTTGGTGGTTGTGTGTTTCTTTTGATTTAGCTGCAGTGGAATTTTGCTTCCTCTGTGTTTTTGTGTGTAGTTACCTTCTCTGGGTTTGAATTTTCCTTCTAGGATCTTCTGTGGGGCTGGATTTGTGGGTAGATACTGTTTAAATTTGATTTTGTCATGGAATATCTTGTTGAGAGAGAGTTTTGCTGGGTATAGTAGTCTGGCTGGGCACCTAGGTTCTCTCAGGGCTTGTAGGACATCTGTCCAGGCCCTTCTGGCTTTTAAGGTTTCTGAGGAGAAGTCAGGTGTAATTCTGATGGGTCTGCCATTATATGTGACTTGACCTTTTTCTCTTACAGCTTTTAATATTCTTTCTTTGTTCTGTACATTTGGAGTTTCAATTATTATGTGGTGAGAGGAGTTTCTTTTCTGATCTAATCTGTTTTATTCTGTTTTGTGTTCTGTATGCCTCTTGGAATTATATTGGCATCTCTCTCTTTAGGTTTGGGAAGTTTTCTATGATTTTGTTGATGTTTCCTGGGCCTTGGAGTCAGGAGTCTTCTCTTTCCTCTATGCCTGTAATTCTTAGTTCCATCTTTTCATTGAGTCCTTGATTTTTTGGATGTTATGTGTGAGAGCTTTTTTAGATTTCTCATTTTCTTTGGTTGTTGTACTGATTTCTTCCATCGAATCTTCCATGCCCGAGATCCTATCTTCTATCTCTTATATCCTATTTTTGATACTCATGTCTGTAGTTCCCATTCTCTTTCCTTGATTCTCCACTTCTACTCTTCTATGTGTTTATGTTTTCTTTATTGCTTTTCTACTTCCAATTTCAAGTCTGGAAACATTTCATTCATTTTATAGGTTTCCTGATCCAATTTGCTTGTTGCCTTGTCTCTTTCCTGTTCAAGTTGAGCCACTTTGGCTTGGAGATCTCTAATGGTTTTCTCCATTGCTTTCACTTGTAAAATTGTGGAATCTTTGAATTCCTTCAGAGATTTAAATTCTTCTTGAAAGGACTCTTATCACTTTCCAGAATGTAGATTTGTCATGTGTTTTAGCTGTGGTGAAGTGGTCAGGGCTTGTTGTACTAGCATTTTATTGGAGTCATATTTCCCTGACTTCTGTTGTTTCTGTTTTTTCACTGACATTTAGCCATTTGGCTGTTCTTAGCTGTTTGTTCCTGGTGCCTTCTGGGCTTGGTGCCAACGGGGGACACTTTGGTGTAGCAGTTGTATCACTTGGTGATCTGTAGTTTTCCTCAGGCTGGATGGAGCCTTGTGTGGAGGTTCTCAGTGTGTCTCCCAGAGCTCAACCCTTCCTGTTTTGTTCCAATTGGGAACTCAGGTGAGGGGTTGTGGTGGGATGTGTTCCTGTAGGTTCCTTGGATCCAACTGGTCTTCATATAGATGACAGTGCAGGTTTGCAGGCTGCAGACTGTTGGGTGGGGTTGTAGTTCCCCTGTAGCTTACGTTTCGGGACTGTGTTTGTGGTCCTCCCCAGATGCTCTCAGGGGGTTCTCAGGGTCAATGTGTATCTAATAGCCAGAAGCACTGTGAGCTGGTGCAGCCCACTCCCAGGCAATGAGGAGTGGCCTGGAATTGTTTCACTGCTCACAAATCAGACTTCTCTGTGTTGCAGGCTTGGTATTCAGCATGTATTGGCTCTGGTGGTATGGTCCTGTGTGTTCAGGCACAGATGCTGTGGACTCTGGAAGTCCTAAGTTTGGTGGTTGAGTCTGCCAGCTGGAGTTCTGAAAGGATCTGACTTGGACAGGGAGAGAGTACAGTTTCCCGGCCCAGATGGGCTTGCGCCTGTCTAGGTGGTCCTCGTGGCCCTAAGCACTAAGCCCTTAAGCTGAGTTACTCAACAGTGCCCCCCCCCCAGTCCAAAACCTCACTGCTCCAGGGGTGGAACTATATATGCTGAAGATCTGGTTTCCCATCAGAAGGGCCAGCACTAGCAAGAAAGTCTGATATTAACCCGACAATCTGTCCAGGGCTTGGACCCTGTGGAGAAAAAAATCTGACTTCCAACCCGGCGGCCCACCTTTCTTCCACTCTCACCACTCCACTTATGTCTGTCTGGAGCTGATTTTGGATACTGGCAATTGGGGCCACTGTCTTCCAAGTTCTGGTACACTGCAGTGGAGCTGCAGCATAACCTGCTGCCGGGAGTATATCCCGCTGCTCTGTCCAGCTGCAGTGGTCTTCTCAGTGACTGAAAATCCAATAGAGGGGACTGTAAGTATGTCCATCACCCCTCTGGGGAAGTCCAAATGTATGTGTTTTCCAAAATGCCACTGTGGACCCGCCACTGCACCGCTGCCCCTCCGCTCAGATCGTGCTATGGTTCTGCTTAGAGTACATCCTGCTCCCACAGCCCCACCAACCCTTCGCTAAATAGCTGGAATTCCTGCGTGGAATCTGGGAGCCCAGGAGGCTGGTGAATAACCCTGTCTGGGGTTCAGAGCTGCCCGCTGGGTATTTGAGTGGCTCTTACCCTGTCCCTCTCCTGGTGACGATTCCTGATTCCCCAACATTTTACAATCTTAATTTGTCTCCCAATCTTACAAATTCAAACATTTAAAAGTTCAGTGTCTTTTAAAAATGCGAAAGTCTCTCAACTGTGGGCTTCTATAAAATTAAACATAAGTTATATATTTTATTATTGGTGTAATTTTCATTGAAAATAGATTTTAAAGGAAATAACAATCAATGGTCATTAGTATCTTTCAACATCAGTGGGCTCAATTCCCAAATTAAAAGACAAAGGCTGACAGAATGGATCTGTAAACAAACTCATCATTTTGCTTCATACAAGCAATGCACCTCACCAACAAAGATAGAATTTACCTCAGAGTAAAGGGCTGGAAAAAGGTTTTCCGGGAAAACTGTCCCAGGAAGCAAGCTTGAGTAGCCATCTTAATATCAAATAAAATAGACTTTCAACCGAAATTAATCAAAAAAGACAGGGAAGGACACTACATACTCATCAAAGGAAAAATTCATTAAGATCACATCAATAATAAACATCTATGCCCAAATACAAGGGCACCCATATTGATAAAAGAAACATTTCTAAAACTTAAACCACATGTTGATCCCTACACATTAATAATTGGAAACTTCAACACCCTTTCATACCAATGGACAGGTAATCAAGATAGAAAACAAACAGAGAAATAATGAAACTAACAGAGGTCATGAACCAAATGGAACCAACAGATATCTTCAGAAAATTGCACCCAAACACAAATGAATATACCTTCTTCTCAGCACCTCATGAAACCTTCTTTAAAATTGACCATATAATTGGTCACAAGGCAAGCCTCAACCAATACATGAAAATTGAAATAACCTCTAGTATCTTAACGGATCACCATGGATTAAAGCCAGATTTCAACAACCAAAATAACAAAAAGCCTACACATTCATGGAAACTGAACAACTGTCCACTCAGTGACCACTGGGTCAGGGGACAAAACAATAAGGAAATCAAAGACTTTCTGAAATTCAATGAAAATGAAGACACACACAACATACCCAAACTTATGAGACACAATGAAACCATTGCTAAGTGGAAAGTTCATAGTACTAAGTGCCTTCAAAAATAAAATGGAGACAGCTCATATTAGCAATTTAACAGCACAACTGAAAGCTCTAGGAAAAGAAGAAGAAGAAGCAAACACCCCCAAGAGGAGCAGATGACAGGAAATCATCAAACTCAGAGTTGAAATCAATAACTTAGAAACAAAAAGAACAATATAAAGAATGGACAAAACCAGGGCTGGTTCTTTGAGAAAGTAAAAAAAAAAAAAATAGACAAACCCTTAGCAGAGAGAAAATATTCAAATCAACAAAATTAGAAATGAAAGGGGAGACATTGAGGAAATGCAAAGAATTATTATGTCTTACTTCAAGAACCTGTACTCCACAAAATTGGAAAAGCTAAGTGAAATGGACAATTTTCTTGATAGAATACATGTGCCAAGGTTAGATCAAGATCAGGTAAATAAATTAAACATTCCTATAACCCCTAAGGAAATAGAAGTAGTCCTTAAAAGTCTCCCAACCAAAAAAAGCCCAGGCACAGAAATCTACCAGACCTTCAAAGAAGAACTCTTCAAACTTTTCCACAAAATAGAAACAGAAGGAACACTGTCAAACTCATTCTATGAGGCCACAGTCACCTGATACCTAAACCACACAAAGACCCAACAAAGAAAGAGAATTCCAGACCAATTTCCCTTATGAACATGGATGGAAAAATACTCAACAAAATACTTGCAAACAGAATCTAAGAACACACCAAAAGTATCATACACCATGATCAAGTAGGCTTCATTGGAAATGACTGTTCAGAGATTTGGTCCATTATCATCATGGTTTGAAGGAAGCTTGGCCAAGTACAGGCAGACATGGTACTGGAGAGAAGCTGAATAGGCCTATGGGGGCCATTATTTGTCAACCACCATATATGCCTAGCAATACCCCATTGCAGAAAACCAATTTTTCATTTGTGCGTGCTTAACAATTGGAAAAGCTTCTCGGTTAGGAGTGGGAGCTTGTGCCCACTTCCACTCTTGGTACTGAGATCCCATCAGGACCAGACTTGTGGAAGTCCTGTGCATGCTGCCACAGTCTCTATGAGTGAATATGTGCATTGGTCCTGCTGTGTTTAGAAGGCCTTGTTCTTTTAGTATTCTCCCTGTTTCCTTAGTATTCTCCATTTCCTCTGTCCCTTAAAATCTTTCCTCTTCCTTTTTTGCAAAGTACTCTAAGTCATGGGAGGAGAGAAATGATGGAGACATCCTATTAAGGACCAAGTATTCCAAGTTCTCTCACTCTTTGCACCTTGTCCAGCTTTTGTCTTCTATTTGTTTCCATCTACTGTGGGAGGGAGCCTTTCTGGTGATGCCCAGGGAAGGCATCAATGTATGAATATAGCAAAATGTCTCTGAAGTCATTTTGTTATTATGTTCCTTTAGATGAATAGTACTGTATGTCTTTCCCCTAGTTCCCTGGCCTATCTATTATCAGGTTCTTGCCAAGCCAATCAGTGTCAAAGATGTGTTCCATTTCATGGAGTGGGACTTAAATCCAATAAGTTATTTGTTGGTTAGTTTATTAAGTTTTATGGCACTATTGCAATGCACATATTACATGCACGCAGGTCATCATTGTATATTGGAGAGGTTGTAGCTGGGTTGGTGTTCACCCTTCTCCTTTGGTACTGTGTAGAGTATCTTCCAGTATTCTGAGCACTAGACAGCAAAGATGAAGGCTCTAGGTAGTCACTAGTTCAACTTGTCCATGTTAAATGAATGTCTTCATTTTTGTGTTCAGCAAAAGGACCTTACCATCAGTTTATGGAAAACAACCAATAATCTTGGAAATGGCCTTTGTGGTTTAGGGTTTCCCATGGTCATATTTTGGTGAATAACTGGGTTAGTTTTAACTCATCTCTGCAGCTAGAGTCTTCATTTGTCAGTTAGAGATGTTCAGATGGGGCTCCATCTCCCACGTTATTTGAGGATTCCATTTTAGATCACCTTTATAAATGATTTAGGAATCTTCTATTGTACTAGATTTCCATACAACCCCTCAAATGGCCCTTAGTTTTAGTTGTCTCTCCCCACATTTCCTCATTCAGCACCCTCATTTCTCCTCCCCTCTCTATTATTCCTCACATTTTAGTCCCCTCATCCATCCACCCATAGCTAATTATTCTGTTTCCTCTTTTTACAGCAATCCAATCCTTTCCTAAGTCCCTTACACTATATATAACCCTTGTGGTTATATAGACTATAGCCTGCTTATAGAAAGACTTAACAACTAGTATCCATAGATAAGTGAATGTATAACATATTTGTCTTTTGGGGTCTGAGTTACCTCACTCAGGATGACTTCTTTTCTAGCTCTATTCATTTACTTGTGAATTTCACAATTTCATTTTTTTAAGTTGAGTAATATTGCATAAATGTACCACATCTTCCTTCTTCATTCACTTACTGTTTCACTATTTCAAATTTCTGGCTATTATAAATGAACATGACTAAGCAAATGTTTCTGTAGTAGGATGTAGAGTCCTTTGAGTATATACCCAAGCATGGCATAGCTAGCTATTGAGGTAGATCTATTCCAAGCATCCTGAGGAAAAAAAACACATTGATTTCCACAGTGACTCTTCAAGTTTTTACCTCCACCAGCAACGAATGAATTCCCCTTCCCCCACACCCTTGCCAGTGTGAGCTGTCATATGACTGCTGTAAGGTGGAATCTCAAAGTAGTTTTGATTTGCATTTTCCTGATGAGCTCTCTATCAGATGTTCTCTGGCTCTAACAATCTACCCTCCTCCTTTTCTGCATCATTCTCTGATCTCTGATTGAAGAGGTCTATGAATACATCCCATTTAGAACTGAATGGTCCAAGGTCTCTCTGAACATTGTCTGGTTGTGGGTCCAATATAGGATGGTGAATATTTCTTTAAGTATTTCTCACAGTCACTTGTGAGAAACACACATCCTCTTTTGAGAATACTTTCTTTAGATTGGAACTTCATTTTTAAAATGGGTTATATGGGTTTTTTAAATTTTTATTAATTTATTCTCTCACATATTACATCCTGACTGCAGCTTCCCCCTACCGCCTCCCCTCCCTGTCCCTTCTCCTGTCTCTCTCCTCCCCATCCACTTTGTTTCCTTAATGTCCAGGGTTTTTTTTTTTTTAGTTCTTTCTTTCTTTTATATATTAGTGCTCTATTGGATGAGTGGTTAAATTTTTTTTTCCTTTTCTGTAGCCTGCAACTTGCCTGAATGATGGTGTCCTTTGACATACAGAAGCTTTTCAGTTTCATGGAGTTCCATTTATTAATTGATGATCTTAGAGCTTGTGCTATTGGTGTTCTGTTCAGAAAGTCTGTTTCTATACCAATGAATTCAAGACTATTCTTCATTTTCTCTTTTATCTGATCCAGTGTATCTGGTTTTATGTGGAGTTCTTTAATCCATTTGAAGTTGAGTCTTGTGAGGAGTGTATTAAATCTGTATCTATTTGAATATCTACATACAGCCATCCTGTTTGCCCAGCACAATTGGTTGAAGATATGTCCTTGTTGCATAATTGTTCTAATGTTGTATTGTATTTATTATAATAAAAAGAGCCTTTTATTGGACTAAAAGGGGGATTTGTTGGGGGGTGTTATACCTCAAATTTTTAAAAGAGAGGCTAGGAGGGAGAGGGGTAAGAATGTAGGAGGGTGGGACCAGGAGGGGAGGAAAGATGGGGCTGTAATTGAGATGTAACTTGAAGAAATAAATAAAAGTTGGAAAAAAGAAGATACTGTCTTTTTTTTCCATTTTGTATTTCTGGTTTCTATGTCAAAAATCAGGTTCCCATTAGTATGCGGACTTATATCTGGGTCTTCAATTTGATTTCATTGGTCAACATGTCTGTTTTTTTGGGGTTTTTTTGATGATATGCTGTTTTTATTACTATATGTCTATGTTACTGAGACAGTTGGTCAACCATGTTCATTGCTTCTCTATTCATAGATCCAAAATATCGGGGAGTGATGAAATCCCCAGCCATTCTTTTAACATTTAGGATTATTTTATCTATCCTGAGTTATTTTGTGTTTCCATATGAAGCTGGAAGTTGTATGGTATCTAACATTCTTACTTGAGTTATTTTATGTTATATATTTAATTAATTAATTTATTTATTTATTTAGAGCATTTATTTATTTCTTCAAGTTACATCTCAGTCAACATCCCCTCCCTCCTCCCTCTCCTGGTCCCCCCCTCCTACCCTATTCCCCTCTCACCCTCCCATCTGCTTTTTGTTGTTGTTGTTTAATTTAAGGTGTATCTTTTTTCTCCCCAACAGCTCCCCGTTTTAGTCCAATAAAAGGCTCTTTTTCTTATAACAGTAAATACAATACAAAACAATAAGAACAATTAGGCAACAATTATGAAAATTATAAGGTAAAATATACATTCCCAATGTCCAGTTCATATGTATTTGGCAACTGATATTATTATCCTTTCGTCTATTTATCTCAATGAGTTTAAAGTTCTATACCTAACTCACTTTCCATCTTAACTTGTATTACCAACTTAAAAACATCTTTTTAGACCTAGAAGATCCTTTTTAATTCCTAAACAACTTAAAATTTAACTGTGAGACTCTATCTAGTCTTCAACCACATCAGAGACCTAAGAAGGAGAAGTAGTCATTCTTTCATAGCAACCATTTGATGACTTCTTGTCATGTATTAAGCTTTTCACTGTATCATGCGGTTTGGCCAGTAGCCTGGGAGTGTCCTTGTACCTGGTTTTGTTCCTCTGCTCACTGACCTTGTAGAGAAAGTGGGAAGATTCTGAGGTATGCGCCGCTGTGGTTACCCTGCCCTGCATTTACAGTTTTTAACTTTATAGTGAACCAACGTGTAGTAAAGTTTGACACTTTGATCAGATTCTGTCTTGGTGTCCCTCCTTGTGTTCTTTGTCTCTCTAATTCCCAGCCCCCTGTACAAGCGGTACACCACTGATTGTCGCAGGTGAACAATCAGTGCCGAATCCCAGGATTCTGGTAATGGGGGAATCAGCTGAGGAGCGCTGTGGTTGGGGCCCCAAAACGGCAAAGTGAATGTTGCCCTAGTCACCTGCTGGAGAAACTGGCAAGTGCCATGGACAGCGCAGTATGAGGCAAACCAACAGTAGAAGAGCTTCTCTGAAGTCTTTAAAAGGCTTGATTCAAATACAAGGAGTGTGTTTTGAAAAGAGAACTTTAGAAGAATTTCTAGATGTTGCAGAGACTTATTGTCCCTGGTTCCCCAAGAATGGGATGTTAAATAGTAAGCACTGGGGAAAAAGTAGGACAAATTTTAAAAGAGAAAGAAGTGGGAGAAATTATATTGCCTTTGTGGGCTATTGTAAATGATGCTATCAGGGAATCCCACAAAGAAGAAATACATGAAAAATTAAGTGAAGTCCATGACTGTCTGGAATCGGTAAAGGAGAGAAAAAATCACACAGACATTCGGATTCAGCTGGTCCTCCGGGTCCATGTGACTTCAATAATCCTTATAGGAACCTTTGTGCAAAAATAGCAAAAATTGCATCTGACTCAGAAGACAATGAGTTTAGCTCTGATGAGGAAGCAGATTTAGAAGAGGAAGCTTCCAAGTACCATAATCCTGACCAGCCCATCTGGGGAGGTGTAAATAAACCACCTGCATATGCTGACCAATTCAAATTCAAAAAGATCAAAGCGGCACTTTCCCCTCTGGAGAGGCAGGTTCATCAGGCTGCTAAGAGGGGGGAAGATACCTCCAGGTATGCTTTCCCGGTGATAGAGATCATGGACCAGCAAGGCGATAGGTTTAGACAGTATAATCAAATTGAATTTAAGCTTGTAAAATAATTTTTAAAAAGTAAATTCTCAATATGGACTCACTGCTCCTTTCACCATGGCACTTTTTGAGTCTCTCACTGAGTCATGTTTAACTCCTACAGATTGGAAAACAGTAGCTAAAGCATCTTTGTCAGGAGGAGATTATTTATTATGGTTAACAGAATTTAGAGAGAATGCTAAGAGAATTGCAATACTCAATGCCCAAACTGGTAATGATGAGTGGAACTTGGAAATGCTATGGGGAAAAGGTCAATTTGAAGGAAATAACAATAAGATTAATTATCCACCTACTGTGTTTGCACAGATAGCCACTGCAAAAAGAAAGCTTGTACAGGGTTGCCTGTGAAGGGAGACTTAAGTACTAGCTTGTCTAATATTAAAGAAGACCATGACAAACCATTTCAAGAGTTTGTAGACAGACTTTTGAAAGCTGCAGGAAGAATTTTTGGAAATCCAGGTAGCGGTATTCCCTTTGCTAAACAACTTGCTTATGAGAATGCCAATAATGCTTGTAAGGGAGCCATTTGTGATATAGAGCTAAAGCTGAGTTGTCCACGTTCATTTGCCTATGTGCAGACATTGGACCCTCGAATCAGCGGGGGCTGGCTATGGCTGTAGCCATGAAAGGATTAGCTGTTTCTGTTATGCTTGCTCAAAGAAATCAAAACAAAAATTGCTTTGCTTTTGGTAAGCCTGGAATGCCATTCAGTCTGTTAGAAACAAATGGCCAGATATCTATATTATTCATTGCATGGATAACATAGATAATATAGATATTCTGATCTCTGACAAAGATTCACATAGGGTAATGAGCTGCCTGGCTGACTTAAGTGTATTATTGCAAGGTTGTGGGTTATAAATAGCCCCTGAGAAGATTCAAACCAAAGATTTAGGATTTAATTATTCCCCAAAATAGGTTACCTGTCAAAAAATTCATTTAAGACTGGATAATTTAAGGATGTTAAATGATTCCCAAAAACTGCTGGGGGATATAAATGGGATTAGGCCCGATTTTAAGCATACTACTGGTGAATTTAAACCATATTTAATATCCTTTAAGGGGACCCATCCCCAAATAGTCCTAGAAGCCTTACTCCTTCTGCAAGATTGGCCCTGAAGATGGTACAAAAAGCTATGGAAAATCAGTTTGTTAACTTTGGGGACCCTGAGAAGCCTCTATATTTTATAGTCTTCAATACTAAGTTCACTCTGACAGGGTTAACCTGGCAGTCAGTGTCTATTTTGTGGATTCATCTATCTGAGAGCCCTAAAATGGTCATACTCCCTTATTATGAGGCCATTGCTCAGCTTACTATATTTGGCTAGACAACCTCAGTTGTTTATTTTGGTATAGATCCTCAATACATAATTTTTCCCTATAATAAAACTCAAATTGAATGGCTGTGTGGTAATTCTGATGACTGGTTTGTTTCCTTGACTGGGATTACAGGACAACTGGATAATCATTATCCTACAGATAAGTTGCTTCAGTTTTTTAATATACATAATGTGGTTTTTCCATCTTTTACTAAATCTGCTCCAGTTAAAGATGCTTTGCTCATATTTATTGATGACATCTCTCCGGGTAAGGCTGGTTATTTTGTGAGTAATCCTAGTACTGTATTTTCAATGCTTAGTTTGTCAGCTCACCTGAGCTGACAACTGTCTTGGCAGTGTTCCAACATTTTCACCAGTCCTTTAATCTGTATACTGACAATGCCTATGTATCACAAGCTATAAATAGACTGGAAACAGCTGGACAAATCTTACCTAGTCCTAGGGCTTGTCAGATATTCCAGCAAATCCAGTTCTGCATTAACCAATGGAAACATCATTTTTATGTTGGACATGTCCATGCTCCCACGGGGCTGCCCAGTCCTTTAAGCTATGGTAATAATATTATAGACCAGTCTTTAAGTAAATATACCTTTTTATTCAAAGTTGATAAAGCTTTGGAAGTTCATCAATAATTTCACCTCGCTAGTGTAACCTTAATACTAAAATATGTCCTGACCAGGGAACAAGCTAAGAATATTGTTAGATATTGTGAGATATGTGCTCCTTTACTGCCTGTCCCTCATCTAGAGGGACTTTGACTGCCTCTCAGTCCTAGAGGCTTGATTCCAGGTCAGTTGTGGCAAATGGATGTTACTCATATTGCTAAATTTGGAAAATTAAAATATGTTCATGTGTTTCTTGACACTTGCTCTGGCTTTATTATGGTCTCACTTCAGTCTGGAGAGGCTACTAAACAGGTCATTACACATTGTCTCTATGCCTTTTCTGTCTTGGGTGTGCCAAGAGAGATTAAAAACAGATAATAGATGAGGATATATGAGCAAGGCCTTTACTAACTTCTACTCAAAATTTCTTATGCTTAAGGCTGGCAATCCTTATAATCCTATGGGACAGAAGATGGTAGAAAGAGTTCATCAAATGATTAGAGACCTGCTGAAAAATGGCTAATTAAACTATTTATCCAATATTTATATTATCTCTAACTGATCGGCAGCTGTTAACCCATAATCCGCCATTTTAAATAAATACACACAGACACCACGTGGATTAAACAAGCCTAGGCATGAATTGTACAATCCTAGCCCATCTAAGCTAGCTCATAACTCTATTACCCAAATATAACCCCATATATACATACATCCCTTTGGACTATTATTCTCCACACTAAGCTGATGTTCCAGGTCACGTGAAAGGATCTTCTTTAATCTACCCCATGATGTGTCCTCCTTGTCTGCTCCTGGCTTCTCTCCAGCAACCTTCTTCTACCCCAGATGCTATCTGTCTCTCAAATAGCCCACACATCTTATTCCTGCCTAACTCTGTCTTTGCCCAATCTCCAGGCCTCAACATTTATTTAACCAATCAGAGCCAATTAAGTAACAGACAGCAAACTGGACAAATCAACATTTAGAATGCTTAACACCACCCCATCATTTCCCTTCTTTTGTCTAATAAAAAGGCTAAAAATTTTTTAACTCATATAGTAAAAACAATAAGAACAAATATGAAACAATCAAGAAAACCATATATAAAAGTTACACACATAATGGTTAGTCTATTTGTATCAGGCAATCTTGAGGAAGAAAAAAAATCATCTATCTATCTTGGTGTGTGTAAAAAATGGCTAACTAAACTATTTAACCACTATTTAAATTATTGTTAATTGATTTGGAACCATTAATCTTTAAGCAGCCATTATAAATGAGCACACAGAGACTGCATGGATTTTAACAAGCCTTGGCCTGAATTGTGTAATCCCAGCCCATCTAAGCTAGCTAATATTCTATTACCCAAATATGACCCCATGAATGCATACGTCCCCTTGGACTGGCATTCTCCACACCAGCCGATGTTCCAGGCCATCTGGAATGATCCTCTTGCATCTACCCCATGGTGTGTGCCTCCTTCTTCCTGCTGCTCCTGGCTGGAATGCATTAATCCTCTGTCTAAAGCACAGGCTTCCTGCTCTAATCTCAGGAAGTCCCACCTTTCTCTGTTTTTGCCCAATCTCAGGCCTCAGCATTTTATTTAACCAATCAGAGTCAATGTAAGTAACAGACAGAAAGCAGGACCAATTAATTAACATTTAGAATGCTTAACACTACCCCAACAGGTGTGTCTAAAGTTCTGAACCTAAATAATTTCTATCATATCTGTCTTCAACCCCATCAAAGACATAAGGAGGGATAAAGTTATTATTTGAGTGAATAGGAAGCACAGAAGGGCAGCTTCCAAAAAGATAAAAATGACAGTTTGCTGCGTAGACAGTCCCAAATATCTCTCCATACCGTTGGAGCATCATCTTCAGCATTCTGGCCAAGCATCTCCCACAGACATAATTGTGCAGTAGGAAATAAGGATTTTCCTATTTTCTCTCTGCAGAATCAGGACATCAACTTACCTGCATTTAAGCTCTGGTCCATCTTTCGACTGTATATAGTCTATTGAGAGAGTAGGGACATTTTTGTCCAGTAGGAATTATCTCCTGGTGGGAGATTTCTTTTTGATGCTCATTGTTTTCTCTCAAGTCAAATGGGAGCTGTCAGGAGCTAACTGTCTTAAAGTCAAACAATTCTTAAAATAATAATATCTTTAAATGCCATTTTCTGTACATCTCTGAGGGTTTTGAAGACATCTATTGATTTATAAATCTATCTATCCCTCATCTTTGAACAAGCAAACTGTAAAACTCTATCAAAATTAATCTTATTTTTATCATTATACAAAATTGTATACCAATGTATCAAAAGATAACCTTATTTTAAGAATGACAATAGTGTTAAATTTCAGAGCAGATTCAATAATCTATCCTTATATCTTATCATTTCTATATTATATATATATATTCCTCTTTTTTTCTTTTCAAGTCTTTCCCCCCTATATAAGAGAGAAAGGATAGAAAAAATAAAAAGAAATAGAAAAGTCCTTGATCCTAACTTCCTATATCTTGCTTAATAAGACCATTTAACATTTTGTAACCAATCCCCCTAAACAACATCTATAACATATCAAATGACCAAAATATTATCCCCCCACCTTTTGCAAATGGGGCGACACTCTCTTAAAATTGCTTCCTGCTGAATTGGGATATAGAAAACCTGTTTGGGGGCCCAAATAAAATAGAAAAAAAATGGTTAAGCAATTTAACCAGTTGTCCAGTCTCTATGTGCTCAGAAATTTGAATGTCCTCAGCAGTTTGTGGTCTGTTGAACTTTGGGTTCAACTTTGCGAAAGTTCAGGGCTTCATTGAAGTCCTGGCTGGAACAGTGTGTGAGCTGGACTATCTATCTGGGCTTGTCTTGTCTTCTTTGGTGTTTGGTCCCTTTGATCTGAAAATATATAATTTCTCACAATTAATATTTTTCTCTATTTTTTCCTCTGAGACAGGATTTCTCTGTATATCCTTGTCTTGGATTTACTTTGTAGACCAGGCTGACCTTGACGAAGGTCAGAGATCTACCTGTCTTTGTCTCCCAAATGCTGGGATTAAAGGCATGCACCATCACACCCAATGATTAATATATCTCCCCCGGGGCCTAATATCTCTCTTGAAACCAGTTTTCCAGTGGGTGTCCCACATCTAAGGAGATTGGCTTGTGGCCCCTTTCTCTTTATATCTTTAAAAATCTCTCATATTTTAGCATTGCTAAATGACAAAAACATCCTTTTTACCTCCCAATATAGGAAAATCAAAGACATCTAAACAAAATTCAAGCAAAGAAACAAGAACATTCCAAAAGCCTTGGTCTAATTGTCATCCCATGTTGTAATTAAAGTTCTGTTTATTATTACTGAAATCTAGCTTTACTGTACTGTATTTCATTGGTTGACCCTTCCCAGAAAGCCCTGACAAGCACCTCATAGCCAGGGGACTCTGAATTCCAGCTGCCATCTTTGGAACTAGGACAGGCCTCCTTCCTTCCCCTATTGTTACTGTCAGCAACTTAGCATTCCATCTGTAAGCTCTTTTTGTTAAGCCTATCCTAGGCAAATCTTTCTCAAAAAATATACATAGAACCACAGTTGTCAGTGTAAAAATGATCTGTATGTTAAGAAGAACAAACTCAATGGGAATCCAAACATATTGAGACATTATGAATTTCTCCATTTTAATTTAGGTGGTTAATTCCATTCTCAAGCTCTGTTTAGAAGGCTGCCTATTATTTAGCATATAAAGAGAGCTAAGCTTTCCAACTTTGCTGTAAGGCAGTAGCTTTTGTTAAGGGAGCCGATCCTTTGAAATGCATTTGGTTGGACTCCCTGCTCTTTGGCTAGGAAACTACTTCTCACCCAGGCCTTCTCAGGCTGGATGATGGGGTGGTGTTAAGCATTCTAAATGTTGATTTGTCCAGTTTGCTGTCTGTTACTTAATTGGCTCTGATTGGTTAAATAAATGCTGAGGCCTGGAGATTGGGCAAAGACAGAGTTATGCAGGACTAAGGTGCGCAGGCTTTTTGGGAGAGACAGATAGCATCTGGGGTAGAAGAAGGTTGCTGGAGAGAAGCCAGGAGCAGACAAGGAGGACACACCATGGGGTAGATTAAAGAGGATACTTTCACGTGGCCTGGAACATCAGCTTAGTGTGGAGAATAATAGTCCAAAGGGACATATGTATATATGGGGGCATATTTGGGTAATAGAATTATGAGCTAGCTTAGATGGGCTAGGATTGTACAATTCATGCCTAGGCTTGTTGAAATGCACATAGTGTCTGTGTGTATTTATTTATAATGGCAGGTTAAGGATTAATAGCCACCGATCAATTAAGAATATAAATACTGGGTAAATAGTTTAATTAGCCATTTTTTTTTCAACAGAAACCATCTTCAGAAAACAAATAGAAAGAGGTTCTATATCATTCTAAATCCTCAAGAGCTCATCTTGATTAAGTAGTTTTTATTTTAATTTTTTTACAAATAGATAAAAATGGAAGGTCTACAACAGAGAAATATTGACACCAAAAGACAAAAAACATTTATGCCATAGTCAAACGGCAAGATCCTTTAAATAATCAATAGCATGGGCCGACCCTGTTCTTATACAAGGACGAGGATCTGTTTATATTTTTTCACAGGAGAATGATGCTGCTTGCTGGTTGCCGGAAAGATTGATGCTACAAATTGACACCAAGCAATCCTGTCCAGATGCTGCTGTCTCTGTAACTCAGAATGCTGTTACTGCGCAGACCTTAAATGATGCTGTTGCAGTTACATCCAAAATTTTGTTACACAGTAACTTTTTTTTTAATTGAAAAAAATTGTTTTGTGATTTTCACATCATGCAACCTATTCCCTCCCATCTCCAACCTCCCCCCAGACCCACCCTCCACCCTTGCAATCTGTCCCAGCATAAAATATAGCAGCTTATTGTGGAAGCTACAGTGTATCTCAGTATGTCCCATAATATTCCCATTTGTCCACACATTCTGCTTGAAATTTTCATTGTAATGACTCCTTGGTCTTGTATGGGGCCACTGGATTTCACTACTCCATCAGTACTGGAACTCCTCTCAGATATGCCATAACTATCCTGTGTCTTGGAGATCCTGAAGTCCTGGGTTGTAGAACTGACCCTTTATTGCACTCCAGCAGTTCATCCATGGGGTAGATATTGGGGTGGGCCAACTCAAAGTCCTGGTTCTGGACCGGCAACCACCACTTGCATGGCCAGTTCTACTATGGAAAGGTGCTAGGCTTGCTCTCCCAAGTGCTGCAGCATGTGAGGAGCAGGGACAGCTCTCCTGTTCTTGTGACCCCATCTGGGCTAGATCTCCTGTCAGCCAATGGTGGTGAGGGCAAAAAGGAGGGGAGGGCATCTCTCCGTAGTCAACACCACCACATAGCAATCCAAAGGCGGGTCTGGCGCTTACACACTCACTCCCTCAGGGTTGGCTCACCCACAACCCCAACATCCAGGACCAGCTGTAGTGTGCTATCCTGGCAGGATGCAGGGCCTGCTCTCCTGAGTATACACAGCAACTTTTTAATGAGCATTTTCATAGAACAATATTGATGCTTCAACAACAAATAGATTTGTTAACAAAAGAGATAGATCTGCTGAAAAAGATGATGAAACTTGATTGTGATCCCCGTTTCTGCCTTACCCATTTTAAAGTTAATGATGCTAGTTTACAACGAGCTTGACTGTCTTCTCTTATCAAGGGATAATGGAATACAAAATATTTGAATTTGTTTTTGCAGTTGACCTATGACATTGCCAACTTGTTCAATATTCAGGTTAAAGTCTAGAATATAGATTCTACCTTTTTTAGTAAGGTATAAAATAATGTTCAATGGTTACTGGGTCCTTCCTGGATTTTTCTCTATACAATTGATGGAGTTATTACAGTTATTCTGGTCCTATTAATTAGATATATGTTTAAATATAGGAGACAACAAGAGGCGTTTAATAAATCTACTTTAAAGGTGCTTCTGGCCATGGATCACCAGCCATTACAAGATTCTCCTCAGGTGGGAATATGGATTGCTCAGATGAAGAGAGATACTTGCTGATCCTCCTCCTGCATGTGCATGAGCTCTGGTCAGTCAAAGACGGGTAAGAGTTTGGACAATCACTTCACCAACCTAAGACAGGCCTTCCAAAACTTGGTTTTTAAAAACCGAGGACACGTAAGAGAAATTTGATTGTGCTCTAACCTAATACAGACACAGTCCTTTCACTTTTTTTTATTAAAAAGGGAGAAACTGAAGTAGACATTCTTTCATAGCAACCATTTGATGACTTGTCACTTATTGAGATTTTCACTGTATCATGCGGTTTGGCCAGTAGCCTGGGAGTGTCCTTGTACCTGGGTTTGTTGCTCTGCTCACTGACCTTGTAGAGAAAGTGGGAATATTCTGAGGTATACATTGCCATGGTTACCCTGACCTGTATTTACAGTTTTTAACTTTATAGTGAACTGATGAGTAGTAAAGTTTGACACTTTGATCAGATTATGTCTTGGTGTCCCTCCTTGTATTCTTTGTCTCTCTAATTCCCAGCCCCCTGTACAGGCACTACACCACTAATTGTCACAGGTGATGATAAGAAGAATAAATATATATGATTATACAGGAAGTGCAGAACCAGCAGCATTCAAAACTAAGAAATTACAGACAACAGGCTGCGTGGACAGTCCCCAATTTCTTTTTATACATTAGAGCATCTCTCTTCAGCCTTTTGGCCCCATACCTCTGAGAGACATTAATCGTAAAGCAGGACTCATAAAGGACTTGCCAACCCTGTCTTGGCAGAGATAGGCCTTCGCCTTACTTGCTTACAAGTTTTGTTCTTTTTGGACAGCATTTTGTCTACACTTGAAGCTAGGAATTTCTCTTGCCCAGTGGCAAGCTTGCCACTAACTTACTTGAATTTTTAGAAGTTCTTTTTTTTTTTTCAATGGTTTGTATTTAGATCTAAGGAAACATTTTCACTCTTATACTAATGTAGCTATAGTTCACAAAGACCTGATTGATTGAACATTATATAAAGAATCCATTATATTTTATTTATTTATTTTGGAATTTGTTATTTCTTTATGTGCCTTCAGTTTTTTTCCTTTTTTTTCTTTATTTTTTATTTCTTCAAGTTACATCTCAATCGCAGTCCCCTCCCTATTCCCCCTTCCAGTCCCACTCTCCCACCCTCAACCCCCCATCTTCTTCCCTTTTTTTTTCCTTTTAAGTTTAAGATATATCTTATTTCCCCCTACATTTTCCATTTCAGTCCAACAAATGGCTCTTTCTCTTATAATAATAAATACAATACAGTACAACAGAGGTAATTATGCCACAGTTATGAGGGATATATGGCTTAGCGTACATTCCCAATGTCCAGTCCATATGTATTTGGTACCTGACTTTAACATTCCGCTATCTAACCATCTCCATGAGTTTAAAGGTCTATATCTGACTCAACATTCATACTAACTTGCAACACAATTTTAAAAATATCTTCTTAGATCTATAACACTCTCTTGACTCCTAAACAACTCAAAATTTAATTATGAGACTCTAGCTATCTGTTCTTCAACCACCTCAGAGACCTGAGAGGGATAAATATATCTGATTTTATAGGAAGTACAGGGTCTGCAGCTTCCCAAACTAAGAAATGACATACCAGTGGCTGCCTGGACAGTTCCCATTTTCTCTCCATACATTACAGCATCAATCTTCAGTCATTTGACCTCATTTCTCTGACAGACATTGATTGTAGAGCAGGGGTTATGAAGGACTTACCTACCCTGTCTTGGCAGAGCTAGGCTGTCGACTTACCTGCTTCCAGGTTTTGTCCTTTGTGGACAGCATTCTGTCTACAGTTGGAGCAAGGGGCTTTTCCTACCAACAGATAGGCTTGCGACTAATTCAATCATATCCCACTGGAGATTCTTCAATGCTCATCTTCTACTTGGAGGAGAATAGGGGTGCTGTCAGAAGTTGATATGTCTTGATATAAAAATATCTAAAGTTACGAAAACATCTTTTAATGGCATATTCTGCAGATCTCTAGAGGTTTTTGAAGAGGCCCTATCTATCTCTTATATTAGGGTAAGCAGATGTTCCTTGTCTCGTAACAGGTTTATTTCTGATTAGCTTAGAAAGTAACTATAGTAGGCTGTCATAGTACCTAACAGAATGACCAGCTTGCATAACCATTAGTTTGCATTACGTAATTATCCTAAACAGTTTATGACAATTAGTAGTAAAAGGCTGAAACATCACATTTCATTTTTTTTCTTTACCTCCTAACCCTTCCATCCCATTTCTCTGGGGTGGGGTGTCCTTATATAACAGTCCCTCATCTCAGTTGAGAGGTCGTATGAGGGCCAAAGCCTCCTCATTCATTGGGGGTCTACGAAGCAGTACCATCAGTGAAAAGTGTCTCCTTGCCCGGGAGAGAGAACTACTAAGCAAACAAACCAATAGGCAGACAATAGATAAAAAAGACTAAAAAACAGAAAAAATATAACTAATATATAAAAAATAAATTAAAAATAAGAAGTCTATGTACAAGTTCCCCTTGGTGTGTTGGTTGTAGTACAGATATCCTGTACTATATAGCTAAAATCCTATTATAAGTGAATAGATGCCATATGCGTCCTTCTGAGTCTGGGTTAGCTCACTCAGGATGAGCTTTTCTAGTTCCATCCATCTGGCTGCAAATTGCATAATTTCATTGTTCCTGATAGCTGAGTAATATTCCATTGTGTAGATGTACCATGGTTTTTTAACCCATTCTTCAGTTGAGGGACATCTGGGTTGTTTCCAGTTTCTAGCTATTACAAATAAGGCTGCTATAAACATAGATGAGGAAACTTCCTTATGATTCCGTGAAGAGGCATTTGGGTGTATACCCAGAAGTGGTGTGGCTGGATCCTGAGGCAGAGCTATTCCAAGTTTTCTAAGATATTGCCAGAGTGACCTCCATAGTGGTTGCACAAGCCTGCATTCCCACCAGCAATGGAGTAGGTACCCCTTTCTCCACACCCTCGCCAGCATGTGCTGTCATTTGAGTTTTTGATCTTAGCCATTCTGACAGGTGTGAGATGGAATCTCAGAGTCATCTTGAGTTGCATTTCTCTGATGATTAAGGATGTTGAGCATTTCTTCAATTGTCTCTCAGCCATTAGGGATTCCTCCTTTGTGAATTCTCTATTTAGCTCTGTCCCCCATTTTTGGATTGGATTATTTGGTTTCTTGGCATTTAATTTCTTGAGTTCTTTGTAGATTTTGGATATTAGCCCTCTGTCAGATGTGGGGTTGGTGAAGATTTTCTCTCAGTCTGTAGGCTGCCGTTTTGTTCAAATGACAGTGTCTTTTGCCTTAAAGAAGCTTGTCAGTTCCATGAAGTCCCATTTATTGATTGTTGATCTCAAGTCCTGAGCTGTTGGTGTTCTGTTCAGGAAGTTGTCACCTGTGCCAATTAGTTCAAGGGTTTCTCCCACTTTTTCTTCTAGTAGATTTAGTGTGACCGGCCTTATGTTAAGGTCTTTGATCCACTTGGACTTAAGTTTTGTACAAGGTGATAAGTATGAGTCTAATTTCATTCTTTTACAAGTGGACATCCAGTTGGACAAGCACCATTTGTTGAAGATGCTGTCCTTCTTCCATTGTGCCGTTTTGGCTTCTTTGTCAAAAATTAGATGTCCATAAGTGTGTGGGTCTATTTCTGGATCTTCAATTCGATTCCATTGACCTACTGGTCTGTTTCTATACAAATACCATGCTGTTTTTACAACTATTGCTCTGTAATACAGCTTGAAATCTGGGATGGTAATACCTTCAGATGTGTTTTTATTGTACAGGATTGATTTAGCTTTTCTGGGCTTTTTGTTGTTCCATATGAAATTGAGAATAGCTCTTTCCAAGTCTATATAAAATTGTGTTGGTATTTTGATAGGAATTGCATTGAATCTATATATTGCTTTTGGTAGGATGGCCATTTTTATTATGTTGACCCTACCTATCCATGAGCATGGGAGATCTTTCCATCTTCTAAAGGCCTCTTCCATTTCTTTCTTCAAGGGCTTGAAGTTCTTGTTTTACAGGTCCTTTACTTGCTTGGTTAGAGTTAACCCAGGTATTTTATGTGGTTTGTGGCTATTGTGAAGGGGGTTGTTTCCCTTATTTCTTTCTCAGCCCATTTGTTTATTGTGTAAAATGGGCTTTTGATTTTTTTGAATTAATTTTGTATCCAGCCACCTTGCTGAAGGTGTTTATCAGCTGTAAGAGTTCTCTGGTGGAATTTTTGGGGTTGCTTATGTATACTATCATATCAACTGCAAATAGGGATAATTTGACTTCTTCGTTTCCAATGTGTATCCCCTTGATCTCCTTTAGTTGTCTTATTGCTCTAGTAAGAACTTCAAGTACTATATTGAAAAGATATGGTGAAAGTGGACATCCTTGTCTTGTCCCTGAGTTTAGAGGAAATGCTTCAAGTTTCTCTCCATTTAATTTGATGTTGGCCACTGGCCTGATGTATATTGCCTTTATTATTTCTAGGTACGGCCCTTGTATGCCCGTTCTCTCCAGAACTTTTAGTATGAAGGGGTGTTGGATTTTGTCAAATGCTTTTTCTGCATCTAGCGAGATTATCATGTGTTTTTTTTTTTTCTTTCATCTTGTTTATATGGTGAATGACGTTGACAGACTTTCGTATGTTGAACCATCCCTGCATTCCTGGGATGAAGTCTACTTGATCATGGTGTATGATACTTTTGATGTGTTCTTCAATTCAGTTTGCTATTATTTTATTAAGTATTTTTGCATCTATGTTCATGAGGGAGATTGGTCTGAAGTCCTCTTTCTTTGTTGGGTCTTTGTGTGGTTTAGGAATCAGGGTGATTGTGGACTCATAGAATGAGTTTGGCAATGTTCTTTCAGATTCTATTTTGTGAAAGATTTTGAAAAGTATTGGTGTTAGCTCCTCTTTGAAGGTTCTGTAGAATTCCGTGCTAAAGCCATCTGGCCCTGGGCTTTCTTTGGTTGGGAGATTTTTAATGACTGTTTCTATTTCCTTAGGGGTTATAGGGCTGTTTAATCTGTTTATCTGATCTTGATTTAGTTTCGGTAGGTGGAATCTATCAAGAAAATTGTCCATTTCCCTTAAGTTTTCAAATTTGGTGGAGTATAGATTTTTAAAGTAGGATCCAAATATTCTCTGGATTTCCTCAATGTCTGTTGTTATTTCTCCCTTTTCATTTCTGATTTTGTTGACTTGTGTTTTCTCCCTCTGTCTTTTAGTTAATTTGGCTAAGGCTCTGTCTATTTTGTTGATTTTCTCGAAGAACCAACTCTTGGTTTCATTGATTCTTTGTATAGTTCTTTTTGTTTCTAAGTTGTTGATTTCTGCCCTAAGTTTGATGATCTCCTGCCTTCTGCTTCTCTTGGGAGTGTTTGCTTCTTTTTTTCCCATTCACCCAGTTTAGCTGTTAATTCGCTAATATGAGCTGTCACAATTTTCTTTTTGAAGGCACTTAGTGCTAAGGACTTTTCTCGGAGCACAGCTTTCATTGTGTCCCATAGGTTTGGGTATGTTGTGTCTTCCTTTTCGTTGGATTTTAAGAAGTCTTTGATTTCCTTCTTTATTTCTTCCCTGACCCAGTGGTCCTCTAGTAAAGAGTTGTTCAATTTCCATGTGAGTGTAGACTTTCTGTTGATTCTTTTGCTATTGAAATCCAGCTTTATTCCATGGTGGTCTGATAAGATACAAGGGGTTATTTCAATTTTCTTGTATCTGTTGAGGCTATCTTTGTGTCCAACTATATGGTCGATTTTGGAGAAGGTTCCGTGAGGTGCTGAGAAGAAGGTGTATTCTTTTGTGTTTGGGTGAAATGTTCTGTAGATATCTGTTAGGTCCATTTGGTTCATGATCTCTGTTAGACTCATTATCTCTCTGTTTGGCTTCTGTCTTGATGATCTGTCCATAGTTGTGAGTGGGGCGTTGAAGTCTCCCACTATTAAAGTGTTTGGATTGATGTGCGATTTAAGTTTTAGAAGTTTTTCTTTTATAAATGTAGGTGCCTTTGTATTTGGGGCATAGATGTTCAATATTGAGATGATCTCTTGGTGGATATTTCCTTTAATGAGTATGTAATGCCCTTCTCTGTCTTTTTTTATTATCTTCAATTAGAAGTCTATTTTGTTTGATATTAGGGTGGCTACTCCAGCTTGTTTCCTGGGTCCATTTGCTTGGAAAACCTTTTCCCAGCCCTTTACTCTGAGATAGTGTTTATCCTCAATAGTGAGATGTGTTTCTTGTATACAGCAAAAAGATGGGTCTTGTTTACAGATCCAGTCTGTAAGTCTGTGTCTTTGTATTGGCGAGTTGAGTCCATTGAAGTTGATGGATATTAGTGACCAGGGGTTGTTATATCCTATTATTTTGGTATAGCTGGCCGTCTTGTGTTTCTTTTTGTTTAGTTGCTGTGGAGGTTTCTATTTCCTCTGTTTTCTTGGGTGTAGTTATCTTCTCTGGTGGAATTTTCCTTCTAGGGTCTTCTGTAGGGCTGGGTTTGTGAAGAGATATTGTTTGAATTTGATTTTGTCATGGAATATCTTGTTTTCTCCTTCTATATTGATAGAGAGTTTTGCTGGGTATAGTAGTCTGGCTGGACACCTACATTCTCTCAGGGCTTGTAGGACATCCATCCAGTCCCTTCTAGCTTTTCAAGTTTCTGAGAAGTCAAGTGTGATTCTTATGGGTCTGCCATTGTATGTGACTTGGCCTTTTTCTCTTACAGCTTTTAATATCCTTTCTTTGTTCTCTACATTTGGAGTTTCTATTATTATGTGGTGAGAGGAGTTTCTTTTGTGGTCTAATCTGTTTGGTGTTCTGTAAGCCTCTTGGATTTTTACTGGCATCTCTTTCTTTAGGTTTGAGAAGTTTTCTTCTATGATTTTGTTGAAGATATTTCCTGGATCATGGAGTCGGGAGTCTTCTCTTTCCTCTATGCCTATAATTCTTAGGTTCCATTTTTTCATTGAGTCCTTGATTTCTTGGATGTTTTGGGTGAGAGATTTTTTAGCTTTCTCATTTTTTTGGATGTTGTACTGATTTCTTCCATCGAATCTTCCATGCCTGAGATCCTGTCTTCCATCTCTTGCATCCTATTTTTGATAGTCACATCTGTAGTTCCTGTTCTCTTCTCTTGTTTCTCCATTTCCTCTCTTAACTCTGACTGTGTTTTCTTTATTGTTTCCATTTCTATTTTCATGTCTTGCATGTTATTGTTCCTTTTGTACATTTCCTTCTCCAGTTTGCTTGTTTTTGCCCGGAGATCTTTCATTGCTTTATCCTTTTCCTGTTCAAGCTGGGTCACCTTGGCTTGGAGCTCTTTAATGGTGTTATTCATTGTTTTGACTTGTAAAATTGTGGCTTCTTTGAATTCCTTCATAGTTTTAAGTTCTTCTTGAAGGGACTCTATCACTTTCCATAATGTACAATTGTCATCGTTTTCACGTGTTTCAGCTGTGGTGAGGTGGTTCGGGCTGGACGGAATAGCATTGATTTCTTTTGTTGGAGACATTTCGCTCTGACTTTTTTTTTTTTTTTTTTTTTGGTCTGGGGTCTCTGGCCATGTGGAATTTTTTTGCCGTGTTCTGGACTTGGGTCCAAAGCGGGCGCTTTGGTGTAGGAGTAGCGTTGCCCTACTCAACCCCTAGTAGGTGAGTCATTCAGCCCCGCCTGCCAGGTGGAAACCTAACTAATTCAGGTGGCAGAGCTGTGTACAAGAAAGCTCTGGTTCCCTGCCGGAAGGGCCCATACTAGTACAAAAGTCCGATATCAAGTATCTTGCAGTTTGCCCGGGGTTGGTTCCTGTAGCAGGTAAATCTGCAGTTCAACTCCAATAACCTTGCTGCTCCCGCGGCTTGGAAACTGACCAGTGACATCACTGACTTTGATCTGCAGTCTGAAGGCACTTTGCAGCGGAGCTGCACACACTTCCAAGGGTCGCCAGATAATTGGATTGTCTGTGTGAGACCTGGGAGTTCCCAGCAGGGTGGGAATTATCTGTGCGTGGGTTCTGAATCTGCCAGCTGGGTATTAGGTTGGAACTTACCGGGTGTCTCTCCTGTTGGGGGATGGGTTATCCTGATTCCCGGGTCCAGCGACTTCCTAGTATGTCCGAGAGTGGTTAGGGGTGTCCTGCCTAGGGATCTGCCATGGTTCCTGTGTAGCTGGGTGCAATTTAGGAGGGGCCGTGCCCTTTGTACAGTGTCCTGCAACACTTACCGCCCTGTGACTGTTGACCCCGAAATCAAAATACGTCCGCACAGGCCGCCGCCATCTTGGATCCCCCCCATTATATTTTAAAAGTGCACAAGTTGAAAAGTAGTTATATGACCCAGGCTTGACTGCAACATCATATTTGATAATGTTAAAAATTTAGTATCAGCCCAGGGGCCTTGTTTATACCTTAATTGTGCATTTATTTAAAAAAAAACAAACAGAAAAACTAGGATCAACATGTCATTTTAAGAAAGACCTAGGTGATAATTATTAATATATCCATTATATTGACTATGCTCTTGTCTGTGTACTTGAAATATTTCAAGATAAATTAAGAAGTTGTTATTTTATTAAATTATTCTAAGTTTATAACACACATAAACTTTTTTCAACATTTATTTATTTCATAAAATTGTATCTCAATCACAACCCCTTTCCTCCTCTCCTCCCAGTCTCACCTTCCTGCCCTCTTCCCCCTCTACTTCCTATCCTCTTTTTTTTCCGTTTAAGATGTATCTTTCCCCCAACATTTCCTTTAGTCCAATAAAAGGTCCTTTTTCTATAATAAATACAATACAAAAAATAAGGACAATTAGGTAACCATTATGAAAATTAGAAGGTACAACATACATTCGCAATGTCCAGTCCATATGTATTTGGCAACTGATAATAATATTATATTATCTATCTATCTCAATGAGTTTAAAGTTCTATACCTAACTCAGTTTAAATCCTAACTTGCTTTGGCAACTTAAAAAAATCTTCTTAGACCTAAAACTTCCTTTGAATTCCTAAAACAACTTAAAATTTAGCTGTGAGACTATAACTATCTTGTCTTCAATCATATCAGAGACTTGAGAAGGATAAATATACTGAATAAACAGGAAGTGCAGAGCAAGCAGCTTCCAAAACTGAGAAATGACAGACAACTGCTGCCTGGATAGTCCCTAATTTATCTCTATAACGCTGGAGCATCTATCTTCAGCCTTTTGGCCCAGTATCTCTGACAGACATTAGTTGTAAAGCAGGAATTGTGAAGGACTTTCCCACCCTGTCTTAAGACACATAAACTTAATTTAATTATTGGTAGTGATACAATACAAAAATGTACAGTTAGATTCTCAATGTTAAAGAATATCTAGAAAAAATATGCATAAATATACAATGATCCTTCATGAGATCAAATAATTAAATATCTTCTCTCAACATATTTAGAGAAAGTAGATTTTACCATATATACTTTATACATGAACCAGATTAATTATAACAATGGATATATGAATAACATTTTGAAGTGAACATTTGTTTTTCATAATCCTAATATCTTTTATATTTGTGAGTTTAAGTTACTGTATAATATGTTGACTTATATTAGGGCAACATTAGGTTAATAATTTAATGTTAAAATTTATGATGTAACTAGAAATCAATGCATACAAAGAAGAGGTTATCTAGCAGACAATTAGCTTGATGTTTGGTTCCTAGAAAAGTAACTCTGTTGTTATGACTCGTTTCTCTGCCTGGTGTCACTGTACTAAATGTAGCTTTGTATGTGTTGAATTTGTTAGTAAAGGATATGTATTGTTTCAAGGCAATTTGACACAATTCCTTTAACATATTAAGTATCCAATTAACCACAAGTCATAAGGGGACAAAATGAAGTTTTAACTCTTGATAATTGGGAAGCTATATAGAAAGAATCTCTGGGAGCTGAATGTTGCCAAGCTCATTAAAAGTTTTCTGCCACAATCCCCAACGTACAACATAATGGGTCTCTGAGAAAATACTCTATTATTAAGAACTTTATCTCCCATAATTCACAAAGGGACACATATTTCCCTTGGATTGGTGCCTTACTGACTTTGTTAGTGAACACCTCTATCCTCATGTGTATAAAATTTAAAAATTAATTTAAATTCCTGGTTATTGAAGAAATTGTCTTGTCTGTTAGATATTCTTGGCACTTTTGAATATAAGTTAACTTGTTATATTGGGCCTTAATTTAATGCTCTCTACTCCACTTATAAATGTATATTTTAGAGACATATTATAATGTTTTAGTTAATAAATCTTTATAATATAGTATGAATTAAGTAATTTGATTATTCAATACTTTTTGTTCTAGACTGTTTGAACTGTTTTTGTGGTTCACATGAATTTTCCAACTAAATTTTTCATTTATGTATAAGTTTTCATTGGATTTCATTACATTTAATTTATTTTCATATCATATCTTATATAATTTTACACACACACACATCTATGAGATTTAAATCAATTGCTGAATACAAGTCCTTAAAGAAATAAAGTAAATACATAAAAGAGAAAAACTAAAAGGATTAAGAATACAAAACACACATAATATATATAAGCATTTTATTTTATAAAATTAATGCAAAACATGTTTTTGTATCACAAGCATGTGTATACATGATTATCAAGCTAAAGAAATTTTTGGAAAATCCAAGATGAAGAAACTGAATAGGTCTGATAATGTATTTCTTTTATAAGCAGAAATGTTAGTGTGTACATTATGTAGTCTTAAATTCATGCAGCATACGATAGGAGCAACACCATCAACAGTGTGTTATTTGCTCTATTACTTACAATAGGCACCAAACAGTCCCCACTACATTCACTTATAAAAATAGAACTTTTTGGGGATTCCAAGATGGTGGCAGCTAGCATGGACACATTTTGTGCATGGGGAAAACAGCTAGAACAATGCGGAGATTTAAACATACTGAGCAACAATCTGAGAGGTGTGAACTTGCTGGGTCTCACCCAGCAAACCCAGAGACTAATAAAAGTCCCTGGGTGCGACTCTCAGACCCTCAGAAAAACAGACAAGCCAGACGTTCCATGGAAGTCATGGAAGCAGGAGAACTTCACAATGAGTGGAGCCTGTGGATATGAGCCACTCAAATACCCAGCAAGCAGCTCCCAACCCTAGACAGGGGTATTCACCAGCCTTCTGAGTACCCAGCTTCCACACAGGCCTTCCAGCTCCAAAAAGAGAACCAGCAGAGCCACAGAAATAGGTATATTCTCAGTGGAACCATTATGGCAGTGATCCACAGCAGAGTCTGAACTACAAGAGAACTGCAGAACCACCTTGGTATACCTCCAGCAGAGTGGTGGTCTGGGAGGTGCAAGCATATTTTGGCTTACCCAGAAAGGTGTTGGACATACATGTCCCTCTACTGGATATACAATCACTCAGAAGGACATTGTGGCCAGACAAGGCAGCAGATTGTACTTCCTACAATGGGCTGAACGTCTTGTGCCCATACAATGTCCTACATATCTCATCACTGTGGGGCCTTAGCAAGCAGTTCTTATCACCAGATAGAGGTACCTCCCTTCTTTCTGAGCATCCAGTTTGTACACGGCAGCTCTGTCACCGAAAAGAGGACCAGCATGGCCACAGGAACAGTAAGATCAGAGTGGGCTGAAAGGCGGGTGGTCAAGCTAAAAGGCTGTGGAGCTCCACTGAGTCCTGCAGATGGGTTGTGGAGTTCATATTGGATCCCCCATCCAGTACACCTGGCCCCTCCTCAACAAAATACCCAGTCTTCAGCATCTACATTTCCAGCTCTGGAGCAGCGAGTTCTTGGCCTTTGAGCACTGCCTGAGTGACTCAGGGCATAGTGCTGAGGACCTAGAGGCACAGAGGTGCTCTGGGGGCCACCTAGGTGGAGCCTCTTGGGGGGAACCACCCCACAGACCTGACCCTTGGACCAAACACTTGAATATCATGGGATCTGCAGCTCTCGTTTAAAATCTGTGGTCTTCTGAGCCCCACTGATATCACTAAAAAGATCTGCTACAACTGAAGACTCTGCAGGCTGGAATAACAATATCCCACCCAATCCCTGACCTGAGTTCCCAGTTGAGACACAACTTGAAGAGGTGAACTTTGAGGGACCCACTGAGACCCAGCCCAGAACACAAGACCCCACCTAGCTTGTGTTGAACTACAGAGAACCAAGATTTTATGGCCTCTACACCAAAGCTCCCCCTTTGGAACCAGGTTCAGAAGACCCTAGGAAAAATCAGCCAAGGACAAACAGATGACTAAAGGTCAGTAAAAGAAAAAAAATTGACAAAAATCATGGAAATTTAACAAACTAAATCCAGCAATGCTAATACAGCAAACCCTGACCATCCCACCAGAACTGAAACATATGAAAATGATGACAAATATATACTTGGGAAAATGATAGAGGCTTTACATGAAGAAAATAAATCCCTGAAAGAATTTAAGGAATCCACAATTTTACAAATTAAAGCAATGAAAAATTCCAATAGAGACCTCCAAGCCAACTCTGCCAAATATGAATGGGAAAGTGACAAGGCTATGAAAGTTTTGAAAGATTAGTAGACAAAGACAGACAAATTGCAACAGGAAAAATATAAAACTGTTCAAGACTTGAAATTGGAAATGGAAATAATAAAGAAAATACAAACAGAGACAATTCTGGAGGTAGAAAACCAAGGGAAGAGAACAGGAACTATAGACATGAGTAACAAAAATAGGATACAAGAGATGGAAGATAGAATCTCAGGGGTAGAAGATTCAATTGAAGAACTGAGTACAACAACCAAGGAAAATGAGAAATCTAAAAATGTTCTTACCCACAACATACAAGAAATGAAGGACTCAATGAAAAGACAGAACCTAAGAATTATAGGCATAGAGGAAAGAGAAGACTTCCGACTTCAAGGTCTAGGAAACATCTTCAACAAAATCATAGAAGAAAACTTCCCTAAAGAAAGAGATGCCAGTAAAATTCCTAGAGGCATACAGAACACCAACAGATTAGACCAGAAAAGAAACTCCTCTCACCACATAATAATTGAAATGACAAATGTACAGAACAAAGAAAGAAAATTAAAAGCTGTAAGAGAAAAAAGTCACGTAACATATAATGGCAGACCCATCAGAATTACACCTGATTTCTACACAAAAACACTAAAAGCCAGAAGGACCTGGGCAGACATCCTACAAGCCCAAAGAGAATATAGGTACCAGCCCAGACTACTATATCCAACAAAATTTTCTATCAACACAGACAGATAAAACAAGATATTCCTTGACAAAATCAAATTTAAACAGTATCTATCCACAAACCTAGCACTACAGAAGATATTAGAAAGAAAATTCCAACCCAAAGAAGATAACTACACCCAATAACACAGAGGAAGCAAAAAACTCCACTGCAATTAAACCAAAGGAAACACTCAACCACCACCTACATCAAAATAACAAGAAATAGCAACCTTTGGTCACTAATATCCATCAACATCAATTACTCAACTCCCCAGTAAAAAGTCACAGACTCACAGAATGGATCTGCAAACAAGACCCAACATTCTGATGCATACAACAAACAGATCTCTCTTACAAAGATAGATGCTACCTCAGAGTAAAGGGCTGGGAAAAGGTTTTCCGAGCAAACAGTTCCAGGAAACAAGCTGGAGTAGCCATCCTAATATCAAATAAAATAGACTTTCTACTGAAACTAATCAAAAAGGATAGGGAAGGGCACTGCATATCCTTTAAAGGAAAAATTCATCAAGATGACATCTCAATACAGAATATCTATGTCCCAAATAGAAGGGTACTCACATTTGTAAAAGAAACCTTTCTAAAGCTTAAACCACACATCGATTACCACACTTTAGTAGTGTGAGACTTCATTACCACACTCATAACAATGGAAAGGTCATTGAGACAAAAACCAAACAGAGAAATAATGAAACTAACAGAGGTCATAAACCAAATGGACCTAACAGATATCTACAGAATATGTAATCCAAACTCAAAAGAATATACCTTCTTTTGAGCACCTCAAAGAACCTTTTTCAAAATTGACCATATAGTCAGACACAAAGCAAACCTCAATAGATACAAGAAAATTGAAATAACCACTTGTGTCTTATCAGATCACCATGGATTAAATCTAGACTTCAACAACAATGGAAATAACAAAAGCCTACACATTCGTGGAAACTGAGCAACTCCCTACTCCTTGACCACTGGTCAGAGAACAAATAAAGAAGAAAATCAAAGACTTCTTAAAATACAAAGAAAATGAAAGCACAACATAACCAATCTTATGGTACACAATGAAAGCAGTGCTACAGGGAAAGTTCATAGCATTAAATGCTGTCAAAAAGAAAAGAGTGACAGCTTATATTAGCAACTTAACAACAGAACTAGAAGAGCTAGAAAAAAAAAAAAAAGAAACAAACACTCCCAAGAGGAGCAGAAGGCAGGAAATCATCAAACTTAGGGCTGAAATCAATAACTTAGAAACAAAAAGAACAATACAAAGAATCAATGAAACCAAGAGTTGGTTCTTTGAGAAAAATCAACAAAATAGACAAACTCTTAACCAAATTGACTAGAAGGCAGAACAAAAATTCCAAATAAGCAAAATCAGAAATGAAAAGGGAGAAATAACAACAGACATCGAAGAAATCCAGAGAATCTTTAGGTCTTACTTTAAAACTCCATACTCCACATAATTTGAAAACTTATGAAAGCTAAATGGACAATTTTCTTGATAGATTCCACCTAACAAAGTTAAGTCAAGATCAGGTTAACAAATTAAACAGTCCTCTAACCCCTAAGGAAATCGAAACAGTTATTAAAAGTCTCTCAAACAAAAAAAGCCCAGGGCAAGATGGTTTCAACACAGAATTCTACCAGACCTTCAAAGAAGAGCTAAAACTAATACTCTTCAAGTTCTTCCACAAAATAGAAACAGAAGGAACACTGCCAAACTTGTTATATGAGGCCACAGTCACACTGATTCCTAACCACACAAAGACCCAACAAAGAAAGAGAACTTCAGACCAATTTCCCTCATGAACATAGATGAAAAATACTTAATAAAATACTGGCAAACCGAATCCAAGAATACATCAAAAGTATCATATACCATGATCAACTAGTTTTCATCCCAGGAATGCAGCAGTGGTTCAACAAATGAAAATCCATTAATGTAATCCATGGTATAAACAAGCTGAAAGAAAGAAAAAAAAAAAAACATGATCATCTCATTCGATGCTTAAAAAGCATTTTTTTTAAAATACAACATCCCTTCATGTTAAAAGTCTTGGAGAGAGCTGGCATACAAGGACCATACCTAGAAATAATAAAGGCATTTTTATTATACAGCAAGCTGCTAGCCAATATCAAATTAAATGAAGAAAAACTTAAAGCATTTCCGCTAAAATCAGGGACAAGGCAAAAATACCTACTCTCCCCATACCTCTTCAATGTAGTAATTGAAGTTTTAGCCAGAGCAATAAGACAACTTACTAAAGGAAATCAAGGGGATACAAACCAGAAAGGAAGAAGGCAAATTATCCCTATGCACAGACCATATGATAGTATATGTAAGTGACCCCAAAAACTCCACCAGACAACTTCTACAGCTGATAGACTCTTTCAGCAAGGTGGCTGGATACAAAATTAATTCCAAAAAATTGATAGCCCTTCTTTATACAAAATATAAATGGGCTGAGAAAGAAATTAGGGAACCCTTCACAATAGCCACAAACAATATAAAATACCTGGGGGTAACTCTAACCAAGCAAGCGAAAGACCTGTGTGACAAGAACTTCAAGTCCCTGAAGAAAGTAATTGAAGAAGATATCAGAAGATGGAAAGATCTCCCTTGCTCATGGATAGGTAGGATCAACATAAGAAAAATGTCCACCCTACCAAAAGCTATATACAGATTCAATGCAATTCCCATCAAAATAGCAACACAATTATTTACAGACCTTGAAAGAACAACTTTCAACTTCATATGGAAAAACAAAAAAGGCAGAATATCTAAATCAATCTTGCACAATAAAACAATATCTAGAAGTATTACTGTCTCTGATTTCAAACTATACTACAGAGAAATAGTAATAAAAACAGCATGGTAGTGGTATATAAACATACTAGTTAATCAATGGAATCGAATCAAAGACCCATAAATAAACACACACATCAATGGTCACTTAATTTTTGACAAAGAAGCCAAAACCAAACAATAGAAAAAAGACAGCATCTTCAACAATGGTGCTGGTCTAACTGGATGTCAACATGTAGAAGAATGCAAATAGACCCATGTTTATCACCTTGCACAAAACTTAAGTCCAAATGGATCAAAGACCTTAACATAAAACTGGACACACCAAATCTAATAGAAGAGAAAGTGGGGAAAAGCCTCAAACTCATCGGTACAGGTGACAACTTCCTGAACAGAACACCAATAGCTCAGGACCTAAGACCAACAATAAATCAATAAATGGGACCTCATGAAACTGAAAAGCTTCTGTAAGGCAAAAGACGCTGTCATTCGAACAAAATGGCAACCTATGGATTGGGAAAAGATCCTTAACATCCTCACATCCAACAGAGGGCTAATATCCATAAATTATAAAGAACTCAAGAAATTGAACACCAAGAAACCAAGTTACCCAACCAAAAAAAATGGGGCACAGATCTAAACTGAGAATTCACAAAAGAAGAATCTAAAATGGCTGAGAGATACTTGAAGAAATGCTCAACATCATTAATCATTAGAGAAATGCAACTAAAGACGACTCTGAGATTCCATCTCACTCCTTTCAGAATGGCTAAGACCAAAAACTCAAAAGACAGCACATGCTGGCAAGGCTGCAGAGAAAGGGGATCTGCAAAGTTGATGGTGGATATGCAAAGTTGTACAACCACTAGGAATAGCTCTACCTCAAGACCCAGCCATACCACTCCTGTGCATTTATCCAAAAGTTTCCTTACCAAGCCACAAGAACACATCCTCAACTATGTTCATAGCAGCCTCATTCATAATAGCTAGAAATTGGGAACAACCCAAATGTCCTTCAATGGTAGAATGGACAAAAAATGGTGGTACATTTACACAATGGAATACTACTTAGCTATCAGAAACAAGGAAATTATGCAATTTGCATCAAAATGGATGGAACTAGAAAAGCTCATCATGAGTGAGCTAACTCAGACTCAGAAAGATACCCATGCCATATGTTCACTTATAACTGGATGTTAGCCATATAGCACAGGATAATCATCCTACAACCAATAGACCATAAAAAAACAGAACATGGACTTGGTTACCTGTTAGTGGAACACTCCACCCTGCCATGTATGCCCCCAGTGGAAGAGGAAGCTCTTAGACCTCAAATGACTAGTGAACTGAGTTGGGTGGATACATGGAAACATCTCACACTGGAGGAATGTGATGGGTGAGAGAGGGGGTATAGGATGGGAGGGTGGGACTTTGGGGGGGTGGTAATGGAGATGTAACTTGAAGTAGTAAATAAACATTTTGAAAAAAGAAGATAAGAGGGTGAGGGAGAAGAGTGTAGGAGGGTAGGATCAGGAGGGGGAGTTGGGAGGGGACTATGATTGAAATGTAACTTGAAGAAATAAATACATGTTTTTAAAAAGTAGACAGTCCCTAAAATTAAAACAAAGAACCTTTAGATGAATCCAATCTAAAGCACCACCTTGTGATGAGATTGCAAAATGGTAGTCTAAGTCCATGACAAAATTTGCAATGGTTTTGCCAGTCACAATAAGGAAATTAAACCCAGATGAAAGAAATCCATTAGGTTATCCAGAATTTGGCACCCAATATAAGATTCCATCCTAGAACAATGTCATATAATTGCTTTAAATCCTTGGGAAAAGGTTGAACACAGGGATGATCTGAATGTTTTACAAAGATACCCCAGGGCTCAAATGAATCTTTGACTGACTTTTTAGAAAGAATAACTTCAGCTGTAAATAAAGCAATAACAGATCCAAATGCTACAGAAATTTTAATTGAATCTCTAGCTTTTGAAAATGTTAATGCTGAATCTAAAAAGGTGATTAGACTTTTAAGGAACAGATCGGCACTTATTTGTGAACAGATTAAAACCACTGTGGTATTGAATCTAATGCTCACAATTCAGTTGTGGTTGGACCAACAATAACAAAAGATATAAAATTTCAACATGTCCATTGCTGTGGCTGTGAAAGATCAGGTCATTTCCTAAAGCCATATAGACAAACAATCCCTAGGGACAAATTTTTCACATAAAAAACGATTGTAAGGAACAGATACAGGGATTATGAATGTAAATTATACAGTGATATTTGAGGCAATTCTTTACTGTCAGAAAACTGACTAAGGAGACTTGCTCAGGCCCTAACAAAAAAACAACATAAGCCATTCATTTCTCACCAGCTAAGAAAAAACACTATTCTAGAAAGCAAATAGAAAAAGTGAGGCCTGATAGGACAAAGCACTGCTCAAAACTTAACAAAGCCATTTAACAGAGGTAGAGCAACTCATATACATATAACAAGAGATTCTTTTTTTATTTAAAATTTTTTATGTTTATTTATTACTTCAGGTTACATCTCCATCATAGTACCCTCTTTCTACCCCTTCCAGTCTTGCCCTCCAACCCTCTACCCCCTATCCCTTCTAACCCATTCCTCTGGAGTGGAGTGTCCCTACATATCAGTTCCCCACCACAGTTCAGCAGTCATATGAGGGCCAAGAACCTCCTCATTCACTGGGGGCGTACAAGGCAGCACCACTAGGGCAAAGTATCACAGGGACAGGTAAAAAATCTATGTTCCTGTTTCATTTGGTGCATTGACTGTAGTATAGTTATCCTGTACTATATGGCTAAAATCTGATTATAGGTGAATAGATACCATGTTGATCCTTCTGAGTCTGGGTTAGCTCACTCAGGATGGCTTCTCTAGTTCTTTCCATTTGGCTGCAAATCGCATGATTTCGTTGTTTCTGATGGCTGAGTAATATTCCATTGTGTAGATGTACCACAGTTTTGTTGTTGTTTTTTTTTTTAATCCATTCATCAGTTGAGGGGCATCTGGGTTGTTTCCAGTTTCTAGCTATTACAAATAAGACTGCTATGAAAACAGATGAGGAGATGTCCTTGTGGTTTGGTGAGAAATCTTTTGGATATATACCCAGAAGTGGTATGGCTGGGTCTTGAGGTAGAGCTATTCCATGTTTTCTAAGATATCTCCAGACTGATTTCCATAATGGTTGTACAAGTTTGCACTCCCACCAACAATGGAGGAGTGCTCTCCTTTCTCTGCAACCTCGCCACCATGTGCTGTCATTTGAGTTTTTGATCTTAGCCATTCTAACAGGAGTGAGATGGAATCTCAGATTCATCTTGAGTTGCATTTCTCTGATGATTAAGGATCCTGAGCATTTCTTCAAGTGTCTCTCAGCCATTAGGGATTCCTCCTTTGTGAATTCTCTGTTTAGCTCTGTTCCCCATTTTTTGATTGGATTATTTTGTTTCTTGGCATTTAATTTCTTGAGTTCTTTGTAAATTTTGGATATTAGCCCTCTGTCAGATGTGGGGTTGGTGAAGATCTTTTCCCAATCTGTAGGTTTGATCTGGTTCAAATAACAGTGTCTTTTGCCTTACAGAAGCTTTTCAGTTTCATGAGGTTCCATTTATTGATTGTTGGTCTGAGCTGTTGGTGTTCTGTTCAGGAAGTTGTCACCTGTGCTTATGGGTTTGAGGGTTTTCCCCACTTTGTCTTCTAATAGATTTAGTGTGTCAGGCCTTATGTTAAGGTCTTTGATCCACTTGGACTTACGTTTTGTGCAAGGTGATAAGTATGGGTCTAATTTCATTCTTTTATGTGTCGACATCCAGTTAGACCAGCACCATTTGTTGAAAATGCTGTCCTTGTTCCATTGTATGGTTTTGGTTACTTTGTCAAAAAATAAGTGATCATAGGTGTGTGGGTTCATTTCTGAGTCTTCAATTCAATTCCATTTATCCAGTGGTCTGTTTCTATACCAGTACCATGCTGTTTTTATTACTATTGCTCTGTAGTCGAGTTTGAAATCTGGGATGGTGATGCCTCCAGATGTTTTTTATTGTACAGTATTTTTTTTTATTTTACTCCAGCATTTATTTGTCCATAAAATATAACGGGATTTATGGTGTGACTCTCCAGTTTGAGGGTTGCATGGACGGCAGCTAGGGTACATCCTTCTTTCCTCCACAGGTAAAGATATAATGGCATTTCTTCAGACCAGTTGCCTGGTAAGAAAGGGGTCCTGAAACAGGAGGATTGCATCTCCGTACCTGTTGAAGAGGACTTTGGTGTAAGGTACAGGGAGACTCTGAGAGAAGGGATTCTAGTGTGTGAGAAAAGCCACAGCCCCATAGTCCCTCCCCACTTAGAAAGCTTATTGTACAGTATTGATTTAGCTATTCTGGGTTTTAGTTTTCCATAGGAAGTTGAGAATTACTTTTTCCAGGTCTATAAAGAATTGTGTTGGTATTCTTATAGGAATTGCATTGAATCTGTATGTTGCTTTTGGCAGGATGGCCATTTCTATTATGTTGGTCCTACCTACCCATGAGCATGGGAGATCATTCCATCTTCTGATATGCTCTTTGATTTCTTTGTTCAAGGACTTGAAGTTCTTGTTGTACAGGTCCTTTACTTGCTTGGTTAGAGTTATCCCCAGGTATTTTATATTGTTTGTGGCTATTGTGAAGGGTGTTGGTTCCCTAATTTCTTTCTCAGCCCATTTATTTGTTGTATAAAGAAGGGCTTCTGATTTTTTAAATTAATTTTGTATCCAGCCATCTTGCTGAAGGTGTTTATCAACTGTAAGAGTTCTCTGGTGGATTTTTTTTTAGGATAGCTTATATATACTATCATATTGCCTGCAAATAGGGATAATTTGACTTCTTCATTTCCAATTTGCATCCCCTTGATCTCCTGTCTTATTGCTCTAGCAAGAACTTCCAGTACTATGTTGAAGAGACATGTTGATGGCTATTAATGACCAAAGGTTGTCATTTCCTGTTATTTTGATATGGGTATTGGTTGTGTGTTTCTTTGGTTTGGCTGCAGTGGAGTTTTTTGCTTCCTCTATTTTCTTGGATGTAGTTATCTTCTCTGGGATGGATTTTTCCTTCTAGGATCTTCTGTAGGGCTGGGTTTGTGGGTAGATACTGTTTAAATTTGATTTTGTCATGGAATATCTTGTGTTCTCCATCTATGTTGATAGAGAGTTTTGCTGGGTACAGTAGTCTAGTTGGGCACCTCTGATCTCTTAGGGCTTGTAGGACGTCTGCCCAGGCCCTTCTGGCTTTTAAAGTTTCCGAGGAGAAGTCAGGTGTAATTCTGATGGGTCTTCCATTATACATTACTTGACCATTTTCTCTTACCACTTTTAATATTCTTTCTTTGTTCTGTACATTTGGAGTTTCAAATATTATGTGTCACAAGGAATTTACTTTTTGGTCTATTCTGTTTGGTGTTCTGTATGGCTCCTGGAATTTTATTGGCATCTCTTTATGTTTGGGAAGTTTTCTTCTATGATTTTGTTGAAGATGTTATCTAGACCTTTGAGTCAGGAGTCTTCTCTTTCTTCTATGCCAATAATTCTTAGGTTGTCTCTTTTCATTGAGTCCTTGATTTCTTGGATGTTGTGGGTGAGAACTTTTGTAGATTTCTTATTTTCTTTGGTTGTTGTACTGATTTCAGCAATTGAATCTTCCACCACTGAGATTCTGTCTTCCATCTCTTGTATCCTATTTTTGATACTCATGTCTGTAGTTACTGTTCCCTTTCCTTGATTTTCCACCTCCAGGATTACCTTTGATTGTGTTTTCCTTATTACTTCCACTTCCAATTTCAAGTCTTGAACAATTTTATTTGTTTTCTACATTTCCTGCTCCAGTTTGCTTGTTGCCTTTTCTCTTTCCTGTTCAAGTTGAGCCACTTTGGCTTGGAGATCACTACTGTTACTCTCCATTGCTTTTGTTTGTAAAAATGAGGAATCTTTGAATTCCTTCAGAGATTTAAATCCTTCCAGAAAGCATTCTATCACTTTCATGTATTTCAGCTGTGTTGGAGTGGTCAGAGCTTGCTATACTGGCATGGCTGCATTTTTTTGGAGTCATATATCCCTGACTTTTGTCAGATCTGTTCTTTAGATGACCTTTAGCCATCTGGTTGTTCTTAGTTGTTTGTCCCAGGTGCCTTCTGGGCATGGTGCCAAGAAGGGCACTTTGGTGTAGGGGCCATATAGCTTGGTGATCTATAGCTCTCCACCAGCTGTAATGGGGCCTTGTATGGAGGTTGGATCTCAGTGTGTGTCCCAGATCTCACCTCTTCCTGTTGTATCCCTATTGGGGACTAAGGTCAGAGGTTGTGGTGGGATGTGTTCCTGTAGGTTCCTGAGATACAAATGGTCTTCATAGCAATGACGGTGCAGGTTGTCAGGCCACAGACTTCTGGCTGGAGTTGTGGCTCCCCTGCAGCTTACATGTCAGGACCATGATCGTGGTCCTCCCAAGCTGCTCTCAGGGGGTTCTCAGGTTCAATGTGCGACTTATATCCAGACGCACTGTGTTTTGGTACAGCCCATGTCACCCAGGCAATGAACAATGGTCTGGGCTTATTTCACTGGTCCTGAGTCAGAGCTCTCTGTGTTGTAGCCTGGGTATTCAGCTGAGGGGCAAGGCAGGTGCAGTCAGGGGGATCTGATGTGGAATTCACACCCTGTCCACAGTGTTTGGATTCGGGGATGATCACCTGCCTTTTCTCCACCAGAATCACTGTGCTAGCCTGTATTCACGTGGCTTCTGACAGTTTCCCTGTATCAAGGGTATCAAGACTTGGTTGTGGTCTTTCCACGCTCTTCTCTGGGGGTTGGGGCTAGGGGGTTTCAGTATCACCCTGTTCCTCTCAGTCAGAAGTTCTTTGGTTCAGAGCAAACCACCTGTTCAGGCCACATGCAATAGTTCAGAACTGCCTTACTGCTCCAGACCTGAGGCAGTAGTCTGAGAGCCTTCCCAAAGTGGGTGTAGGCAGTGAGATTGCAAAGTGACTCCAATACTTGCACTAGGAAGGGGAAGGGAGGAAGGGTGCCTCTCAGTTAGAGGCTCTGTGGTCAGATGTTGCCTGCCCCTCAGGTAGCATTCCCCAGTCCAGAATTGTTTCAGTGCTCTGGGAGGAGATCTGAATGTACTAGGCTGGGACTGTAGACTGAGTGCCCTGCTGAAGTGAGCACATGCAGATAGTTCTTGTATGGAATTCACTCATCAAATCTCAGCGCCTTTTGCCTGCCAGAATTGTAGTGCTCTGGTGCAGCCTGCCTGGATAGGCAGGGGCTTCCACCAGACCCCCTGTAGCTATGGTGTCAAGGCTGTGGCTATGGTCTTCTCAATCCACTCTCAGAGGAGTCTTAGAGCCAGTCTGTATCTTTCAGTTTGAAACTATATGAACCAGTGCTGTTGCTGCTTTTGTGCCCTGCTGCACAGTGCGGGGTGGGGGGGGAGCTTAGGGGCCAGGCAGAGGGGGTGGAGCCGGGAGATCTAATATGGAGTTCATTCACTGAATCCCTGCCTGCATTGCAATGCTCCAAAGCAACCTGCCTGGAAGGGACTCTACTAGACCCCCTGTAGCCAGGAGAGGGATGGGGGGAGGGAGTTCAAAATTTTGATCTGTATCCTACTCACAGTGTGCTTGGGCTCAGGAAAGCTTGGCTCTTGCCAGCTAGATCCCTCTGTCAGAGGCTGCTTTAACCTGTCAGCTAGATGCTGCTGCTGCCTTACTGAATATCCCAGGGAGAGTCCCTCAGTCTTATCATGTAGTGACTCTGCTGGTATATTCCTGGATGTCCAAGCCTACCCTGCAAAGGTGCTGCAGACTCAGGAGGTCCTATGTTGGGACCACCAGCTGTATTCCTGAAAGGATCAGGTAAGGAGGGAGTGCAATCTCCTGGCTGGTGGGAAGTGCTCTGTGTCCGTGTCAGGTGACTCTGATACTCTAGTGTCTGTATTTCCACTACTGAGTTCTTTATTGTTTTTTGGGCAAGACCAGATAAGCTTGCACCTCACAAACTGCCTTCAGCAAGAGTATATCTCTGCTGTTGTCCAATCTGTCTTCCTGACAATTGAAATGTGTCCTACTTGATAGCTGCTATCTTGTCCCTCCAACAAGAGATTCTTAAGACACACACACACAAAAAAAAAAAACCCAGATATTATTAGCAAAGTGCTATAAATGATAAGAGATCAAGGTTCAAATTACAGTTAGATGGAAATGATATCGAAGGCTTAGTGGATACAGGAGCAGATTGAAGAATAATTCCACAAGATTCTTAGAATCCAGCTTGTCCTCTTCAAAATGTCCTAGGAACTGGAACATCACCTCAGGTAAAAACAAAGTCTAAAATGTATTAAATGCATGGGACCTGAAGGTCATGTAGGAAAATTAAAGCCATATGTGGCAGATATAGTCATGAATTTATGGGGAAGAAGTCTATTGCAACAATGGTCATCACAGACTAGCATTCCTCCAACTTCAGAGACAAGCTGTAAAAGAGATGTTCCTGATAATGATATTGAAAAGAATGTTATCAAAGACAATCACAGACTGTCTAAGCTGTCCTTAAGCAGGACACAGTAAAGGTGGTTCTCCAAATTAATAAGGGAAGGCCAGTGCTAATAGAATACCAACTGCCTTACTACTAAAATGGTTAACTGACATGGCTGTTTGGGAAGATCATTGGCCCTTAAATAAGAAAAGTTACAGGCACTAGAAGATATTGTCCAAGAGCACCTGGAGGATCAACATACAGAAGAGTCCATCCTTGGAACTCTCCTATATTTTTCATTAAAAAGGAATATGAAAAATGAAGGAAGCTGACAGAGTTGAGAGCCATCAATAAAGTCATTCAGCCTATGGGTTCCTTACACCATGGAATCCCTTTAATGTCTTTGTTACCTAAGGCATAGCCTATTGTAATGATTGATTTAAAAGAAAGCTTTTTCTCAATACCCCTTGATAAAAAAGATAGAAAAAGATTTTCTTCACTGTGCACACTTTAACCATGCCATAGCAACTAAGAGATGTCAGTGGAAGGTCTTGCCACAAGGAATGTTAAACAGTCACACCTTGTGCCAATATGTTGTGCAACAACCACTAGAACCAATTCATAAACAATCTCTTCAATCTATAATTATCATTATATGGATGATATGTTGTTGGCTTGTTCATATGCAGGTACCTTAGAAAAATATTTGATGAAGTAAAGAGAATTTTTCCTTGCTGGAGATCATAAATCTAAAAAAAAAATAAAGAAGAGATTCTGTTAATTATCTATGACATAAAATAAGTCTGCAGAAAATCTAACCACAAAAGGTACAGATAAAAAGAGGTCAGTTAAAAAATCTTAGTGATTTTCAAAAATTGCTGGGAGATATTAATTGGCTAAGGCTCACAATTGAGTTGATTACTCAAGAGCTACCTAATTTATTGCAAACCTTCCAAGGGGATTCAGAACTCAATAGTCCAAAAAATATATATATCAGCTGAAGCTGAAAGAGAATTGGCTCTGGCAAAAACAAACAAACAAACAAAAAACTAGAGATTACAGGACTTGGATCCAAAGTTTGATTGTATTTTAGTTATTTTGGCTCCTACTCATTCTCCCACAGGAATTCTTATGTGGAGAGAAGATAATATCTCATAATAGACATTTTTGCACATAAATAGAGTAAAAATATTAAAAACCTATATAGAAGAGGTTTCTGATTTTATTGTGAAAAAGAGAATAAGACTTTGTCAATTAGCAGGACCAGACCAGCAGGGGATGAAGTGCCTTATACTAATGCTGAAATTACCTCATTATGAGTAATCAGTGAGGATTGGCAAAGAGCTTACAGTGATTTTTAAGAGGAAGAAACTAACAACAAATACACTAAAAGCAAGGGACATCAGTTCATAAAAAGAACTAATTGGGTTCTTCCTCATATAGTGAGAGGAACACTAATTTCTAAAGCACCTACCTTTTATACAGATGTCAATAAATCAGGAATGGTAAGTTATAAGTCAGAAAGTGTAAGTAAAGTAATTCAAAGTTCATATGTTTCAGTTAAAAAATCAGAACTATATGCTATTCTCATGGTTCTATTAGATTTTTCAGAACCTCTTAATATAGTTTCTGCCTCTAAATATGCAGAGAGTTGTTTTGAATATAAAAACTGTTTAACTTACTTCAGGTGATGTAACTTTGTTATTTATACAACTTCAACAAGTATTTTGAAGCAGAGATAATTTAATATAAATATATATATCACATATTCAATCTCATACATGTTTGCCAGGACCATTGGCATTAGAAAATAAGGAGATAGATCAATTTTTAATAGGAATTATATTAAAGGCTTCAATTTAATAATAAATTGATGTCTTTTTTCATAAAAGACACCATGTAAATAATAAAAGTTTAAAGAAAAATTTTCTATAACTTGGCAGTAAGCTAAGGAAATTATAAAAAATTGTCCTACTTGTTCTTTATATAATCAAGCTCCATTACCTGCCAGAAATAACCCTAAAGGTAATCAAAGAAATGAAATTTGGCAGACATATGTGTTTCATTTTGCAGAGTTTAGAAAATTATAGTATGTACATCATGCAATGAACACCTATTCAGGATTCCAATGGGCTCCTGCACTGAGTTCTGAAAAAGCTGATTCTGTAATTACACATTTATTAGAAGTGATGTCTGTTTAGGAATACATGTCCAGACTAACACAGATAATGCTCTGACATATGTGTCTAATAAGATGGGGCAATTCTTTAAATGTCATAACATAAAACATGTTACTTGTATAACTTAAAATTCTACAAGTCAAGAAGTTATGGGGAGATCTAACAGGACTTTAAAGGAAATGCTCATTAAACAGAAGGAGGATATGATATCTCCCAGAGATAGACTAAATAATGCTTTATTGACTTAAATTTTTTAAAACGTCAGTGAGATAGGTAGCTTAGCTGCTAAAAAACACTGGATTTTAGAAAGGACTATTGAAATAAGCCAGCCCATACATTATAAGGATGTACTAACTTCAGAATGGAAGTCAGAGAAAGTGTTGCAATGGAATAGAGTTTATGCCTTTGTTTCAGCAGTAAGTGAAAAACTGTGGATTCTTTCAAAATTAATGAAGATTAGATTTTACCAGGGTTGGGGGGGAGAGATATCTTGAAAATCTTGACTTCAAACATAAAGGAAGATACCCAGAAGAGCAACAAAGTGCATGATATGAATGTTGATCACTCTACATGGGAATAGCTCTGAGGCTGGCTGAGGCATGAATGTCTTGGCAGTAGCCAATAAATCCTGTTGGCTACAGAGTTCCCATCACTTATTATTACATGGCATCTTTTCATATGGCATGGTTGGAGATTTATATTGCAGTTTGGTTATATAATCCAAACAGACTTAAAAAGTTTGATGTGTTTCACCTGCTCCAACATAGAGTAGAGAAGCTGTTAGCTAATTTGTGAACACTACATATTCCACACGTGTTAATGCAGTAAAGTATTTTATCTTGAAAAGTTTGTGTGTTTTCAGAGCAAAAAGACCAGACACCAATGAAGACAAAAAAAGTATCCCAGGTGATCCAACTTCACAGACTACCTCAGTTGTTGTATCCAGAAACTCTTTAACATGGGTAGCTCAATTGGTCTAGCCTCACAGACTGTTCTAGCCAGGACTTCAGTTAAGCCCTGCACTTTCCTATCCCACAGAGACTGAACAACAAAAGATACAGCCAGCTCTTCTAGGATGTGACCAATATTCCATTTTTCTTAGGGTCTCCAAAAGACACCTTCACCCCCAGACAGCAGGAAGTAATTTTAAGAAAATGATGCCTTCACTCCAGAGAGGTGGGGTTGGTGGTTATTGATCATTTGGTAGGTTTTGGATCTTTGTTGTCATTTAAGGGTGGAGGTTGGATGCAAGTTGTTATTTTTCATGATCAGGGATGAAGCAAAGTAAAGGAGACTAGATTCAGGGATCTCTTCCTCTCTCTTTCTCCCCTCTATCCTTTCTCTCCTCTATAGTGCTTGGGGGGGGGGAAAAGGGAGAAAAGGGAATGAAAAGGTAAAAGGGGGATAGGATAAAAGGTTAGATTATTAAATCTACTTTTGGACTAAAAAGCAACTGCAAGACTCAAAGATATTCCATTGGTATGGATTTTTGTGTGTTGATAGAAATTCAAGATTATTTTTACTATAACATATTGTATACATGTTTCAACTTGTCTTTAAGGCATTGTACTTATGCAACTCAATTAAAAATATATTGTAAAGTTCTAGTCCTTTTGAAAGTTACTACTACAAACTGTTTAAGATAATTAAGAAATGCAGATTAGTAGTTAGTCACATATAATAATCACATTTGTAAACTAATTAGGTACTAGTTTAGTTAATTAGAGATATGAGCTTTATTGATTGATTCTCCTGTATATGTTTTCAAAGTTAACCACATAGTATATAGCTAGAAGCAAGGGCCATTTGTCTATATACTGATATAGACAGGTGGTCTTCAAAACCTTCAGATATATATAGAATATGGCATTTAAGATTTTTTTATAATATAAAACTTTTCTGAAAGAAGACATGTCAGCTCCAGGCAGAACCCCCAATCTACATCAAAAAGATGATAGCATCAAAGAACCTCCACATGGACCTTGTTTCAATTGTGGCAAAACTGGCCAGTGAACAAAAAATTGTCTTTGCCTCAACAGCTAACAGCAAGCTGTCCAAAGTGTGGACAAATAGAGTACTAGGAAGCTGATGGGCCAACTTTGCAGAGATAAGGTAGGCCAGTCCTTAAATATTTCTGCTTCACAGATAAGTCTGTCAGGCATTCTGCCTTGTATGCCAAAGATGGATGCCACCTAAAAACAGAAAACTTGGGTGACTGTCTAGGCAGTTGGCAGTCTTTGTCATTTCTATAGTTTTGGAATCTGGTTGCTCTGTACTTACTGTTTTCTCAGGTAATATGTATTCTTCTCAGTTCTCTGACGTGGTTGAAGATTAGATAGTTATTAATCCCACATAAACTTAAGTTATTTAGGATTTCAGAAAATGTTTTAATCTCTAAAAAAGATATTTTTAGGTTGATAGTGGAAGTTAGGATAGAAAGTGATTTAGATACAGAACTTTGAATTCATCAAGATAGGATAGAGAGCAAAGTACTTTCTCCAAGGTTGCCAAATACAAATTGACTAGACATTGTGATTCCTTTTTTTTTACATTTATTTATTTCTTCGAATTACATCTCTATCACAACCCTCCATCCTCTGATCCCAGTCCCACTTCCAACCATCTTCCCCCTTTCCCTCCTATCCCACTCTTTGGTTGAGAGTGGCCCCCTGCATATGAACCTCCTTCATTTCACCAGACACAAGAGTACTAAGAGCTTCCTCTTACTTTGAGGCCCAGCACAGCATCGCAGCGGGGGTAAAGTATCCCCCTAACAGGAAGCAGAGTCCATGACTGAGATGCCCCTACTTGCTAAGGGATCTGTATGGAGACTAAGATGTCTATAATCTATAAATGTATGGGAGGGGTTACTAGGTCTACTCTAAGTCTTCTTCTTCTTCTTCTTCTTCTTCTTCTTCTTCTTCTTCTTCTTCTTCATCATCTTCTTCTTCGGTTAGTGTTTCAGTATCTGTAAGCCTCTGGTGGTTTAGATTAGTTAGTTCTATTAATCTTCATATATTGTTCTTGTTCCTTCCAGGTCTCTATTCCTCCTTCCTCTCTTATATAACTCCCAGAACTCCACCTAATGTTTGACTATATGTCTTAGCATCTGTATTGATCTGCTGCTGGGTGGAATTTTTCATAGGATAGTTATGCTATGGTCCTGTTCCTTTGGGTCAATGGGTTGTAGGATAGTTGTCCTGTAGTATATGCCTAGCATCCAGTTATAACTGAACACATGCCATGAATCTTTCTGGGTCTGGGTTAGCTCAAACAGGATTAGTTTTTCAAGTTCCATCATTTGGTTTCAAATTGCATAATTTCCTTGTTTTCGATAGCTGAATACTATTCCATTGTGTGTATGACAGATTTTTTTTAAATACTTTATTTTTTTTTTCTTCAAGTTACATCTCAGTCACAAACCCCTCCCTATTCCCCCTTCCTATCCCGCCCTTCCACCCTCTTCCCCCCAGAAGTTTCCCCTTTCAGTCCAACAGATGGTTCCTTCTCTTATAACAGTAAGTATTATACAAAACAACAGATATAAATATGCCACATTTATGAGAGTTAAATGGGCCAGTATACCTTCCCAATGTCCAGTTTATACATATTTGGCCCCTGACTTTAACATTCTACTATCTAACCATCTCCATGAGTTTAAAGGTCTATATCTGACTCAACGTTCATACTAACTTGCAACACAATTTTAAGAGTAGCTTCTTAGATCTATAACACCCTCTTGATTCCTAAACAACTCAAAATTTAACTATGAGACTCTAGCTGTCTATTCTTCAACCACCTCAGAGACTTGAGAGGGATAAATATATCTGCTTATATAGGAAGTGCAGGGCCTGCAGCTTCCAAAACTAAGAAAGGACATACCAATGACTGCCTGGACAGTTCCCATTTTCTCTCCATACATTCCTGCATCAGTCTTCAGCCTTTGGGTCCTGTTTCTATGACAGACATTTGTTGTAGAGCAGGGATTATGAAGGACTTACCTACCCTGTCTTGGCAGAGTTAGGCTGTCGACTTCCCTGCTATCAAGTTTTGTCCTTTTTGGACAGCAGTCTGTCTGCAGTTGGTGCAAGGGGTTTTTTCATGCCAAGAGATAGGCTTGCCACTAATTCAACCATCTTACAGTGGAGGTTCTTCGATGCTTATCTTCTACTTGGAGTAGAATAGGGAGTGCTGTCAGGCGCTGATATGTCTCGATATCAAAAAAAAAAAAGAAAATCTTGATTTAAGATAACATCTTTGAATGCCATATTCTGCAGATCTCTTGGGGTTTTTGAAGATGCCCTATCCATCTCTTGTATTTAGATAAGCAAATGTTGCTTGTCTCTTAGCAACTTGATTACTGGGTAGTTTAGAGAATATCTGTGATAGACTGTCATACTAGCTAACAAAGTGACATGTTTGCATGACTAGGAGTTTGTTTTACTTAACTATCCTAGACCATTTTAGACGGTTGGTATCAAGAGGTCAGAGCTTCACATTTTATTTTTAAGTATCTCTAGGTATGATACCATTAGGAAGCATTACCTTTAAATTTGTATCAATATACAAAGATGTATTCAAATGAGAAAAATGAGATATAGACATAGCACAGGAAGGTCCAAGAAGAAGGGGCAGATTATTGAATATGCCCTTATACCTTTGTATATTGATACAAAATTAGTAGTTTATTTGGCTAAAGTGGCATTGACCATTGTTTATTGTGCAAAAATAAGATTGTATTGGATTACATCGGTATTGATCTTTGTATATTGATACAAAATTAAGATTATTGGCCGGGCAGTGGTGGCGCACGCCTTTAATCCCAGCACTTGGGAGGCAGAGGCAGGTGGATCTTTGCGAGTTCGAGGCCAGCCTGGTCTACAAAGTGAGTCCAGGACAGCCAGGGCTACACAGAGAAACCCTGTCTCGAAAAACCAAAAAAAAAAAAAAAGATTATATTTGGCCACAATGGTATTGACCCTTGTATATGGACGTAATATTAAGATTGTATTGGGCTACATAGGCATTGATCTTTGTATATTGATATATAATTAAGAGTATATTTAACCACAATTGTATGACAGATTTTTATCCATTCTTTGGTTAAAGGGCATCTAGGTTGTTCCCAGTTTCTAGCTTTTATGAATAAAGCTGCTATTAACATAGTTGAAGAGATGTCCTTGTGGTTTGGTGAAGAATCTTTTGTATATATGTGTAGAAGAATGGCTAATTAAATATTTATCTGTATTTATTTTATAGTTAATAGGTTGGCAGTGTTAATCCTTAACCCATCATTATAAATAAGCACACAGACACCTGGAGGATTTTAACAAGCCTTGTCCTGGATTGTGCAACCTTAGTCCATCTAATTTAGCTCATTCTTTTCCCCAAATATGACCCCATATATACATATGTCCCCTTGGACTGTTATTCTCCACGCTATGCCAATGTTCCAGGTCACATGGAATGAGGTTCTTTTTTCTAACCCATGGAGTTTGTTCTCCTTCCTGGTACTCTGGATTGCTCTTCTACTCTTGTGGAGGCTTCTTTTCCCTCAAAAGCTCATGCACCTTAGTCCTGCCTATCTCTGTCTTTGTCTAATCTCAGGCCTCAGCATTTATTTAACCAATTAGAGACAATGGTTATCAAGAAAAGGAGCATAGCTTCACTTGGTGTACAGAAAGCAGGCGTCTGGGAGCAGGTTAATTAACATTTAGAATGCATAACATCAGCCCATCATATATCCCCAGAGTTGTATTGCTGGGTCTTGAAGAAAAATTATTCCAAGTTTTATGAGATATCACCAGATTGATTTCCAAAGTGGTTGTACAAGTTTGCACTCCCATCAGCAATAGAGGAGGGGTGTTCCTCTTTTTCCACATCCTCTCAAACATGTGCTGTCACTTGAGTTTTTTTTATCTTAGCCATTCTGAGAGGTGTTAGATAGAATCTCAGAGTCATTTGAGTTGCATTTCCCTAATGACTAAGGATATTGAGCATTTTTTTCAAGTGCTTCTAAGCCATTAGATTTTACTCTTTTGTGAATTCTCAGTTTAGCTCTGTGTTCTGCCCAGTTCTCAAGACTCCAAAGACCACCCAGGAGCCATCTGCAATGTAAATGTGTGAAAGTTGTTTACTCAAGCTCTGAGCTTGGTCTCCCAAGGCTCACCAACGCAGGAGTTAGAATTGAGAGTCCTGAACTCAGAAAGCATAGGCTTTATATACAGACTTAGACAAAGAAAAAGATTTTTTTATCATATGATTGGATGACACTTGGGTAAGTAGTCATGTCCATTTCTGATTGCCTCATTGTTACTGACTAACCAGCTGCAGTCAGTTTGACCACCCGAAAGTTTGTTTAGAATTTTTGGGTGCTTTCTAAGAGTGAGCTGTCAGGATATGACAAGGGAACATCCCTGGAATGTAAGGTCAGGTACATTTTGTTGTTCTGGAACTGGAGGTCAGCTCTGAGTCAAACCTAATACCAACTGGAATCTTTTTTCAAGATGGATTCAGTCAGGCTCCACATTTCCCCCTTTCTCTAGGTTTTAAATTATTATTTAGCACTTATTTATTTATTATTAAATTCACTTATAACAAACACCAACAATTTCTTAACTATTAATCCTATAAATTCCTACAACCCCTTTAACCTATCCACTAAACCTATTGATAATTATAA
>CAJQZJ010004687.1:5603710-5645626 GCA_907164525.1 Lophiomys imhausi | reverse complement strand
GGCTCCACGCACTGTCCTCAAATAGGAGGAACTCTGTTTCAGCTTAATTTGGGCTCTGCCCACTTAGCAGCTGAAAACAATGTCAGGCCAGATACTTTGTTTCTTCAATTCTATTGAGTCTTTCCTGTTTTCCTGACTTCAAACTTGTTTTTCAGTCTATTGAGTCTTTCCTGTTTTTGCTGACTTCATGCTGATAATGCTCTTCAGACCCCGAATTAAGAGACAGTATCAGAAACTCCTATATATTTTCTAAATCTAATTTATCTAACCCCTACACTAGGTCATAGAGAGACCCAATCATGGGTCTTTAAACATGTCAGTGGTTTATCTCTGATGAAAGTTTAAAGGACTATAAGCATTTATCATATAAGGGGCATAACATATAGCCAGGGGACCCAGAACCAAGGGTCCAGGTAGTATATCAGTTGGCATTATAGAAATAGATATCCAGGGGACCCAAGATGGCGGCAGCCTGCTCGGACGTATTTTGATTTCAGGGTCAACAGTCACAAGGCGACAAGTGTTGCAGGATGCTGTACAAAGGGCACGACCCCTTCTAAATCTCACCCAGCTACACAGGGACCATGGAAGATCCCTGGGCAGGATGCCTTTTCCCACTCTCGGACATGCTAGGAAGCTGCTGGTCCCAGGAATCAGGATCACCCATCACCCCAACAGGAGAGAGACTCCCGGTAAGTTCCAACCTAATACCCAGCTGGCAGATTCAGAACCCAAGCAGAGATAATCCCAACCATGCTGGGCACTCCCAGGTCTCACACAGACAATCCAATTATGTGGTGACAGGTTGCCACCCTTGGAAGTGAACGTAGCTCCACTGCAAAGTGCCTTCAGACCAGAGATCGCAGTCTGTGACATCACTGGCCAGTTTCCAAGCCATGGGAGGGGCAAGGCTATTGGAGATGAACTGCAGATTTACCCACTACAGGAACCAACCCCGGGCAAACTGCGAGATATTTGAAACTGTCCTATATCTGACTTTTGTACTAGTAAGGGCCCTTCCGGCAGGGAACCAGAGCTTACTTATACACAGCTCCGCCACCTGGATTAGTTAGGTCTCCACCTGGGAGGCGGGGCTGAATGACTCACCTTATAGGGGTAGAATAAAGCAACTCAAATCCTACACCAAAGCACCCGCTTTGGACCCAAGTCCAGATGGCAGCAAAAAAATTCCACATGGCCAGAGGCCCCAGACCAAAAAAAAACAGAAAGAAATGTCTCCAACAAAAGAAAGCAACGCTATTCGGTCCATCACGAACCACCTCACCACAATGAAACACATGAAAACGATGACAATTGTACATTATGGAAAGTGATAGAGTCCCTTCAAGAAGAACTTAAAACTATGAAGGAATTCAAAGAAGCCACAATTTTACAAGTCAAAACAATGAATAACACCATTAAAGAGCTCCAAGCTAAGGTGACCCAGCTTGAACAGGAAAAGGATAAAGCAATGAAAGATCTCCAGGCAAAAACAAGCAAACTGGAGAAGAAAATGTACAGAACGAACAATATCATTCAAGACATGAAAATAGAAATGGAAACAATAACGATAACACAGTCAGAGTTAAAAGAGGAAATGGAGAATCAAGAGAAGGGAACAGGAACTACGGATGTGAGTATGAAAAATAGGATGCAAGAGATGGAAGACAGGATCTCAGGCATGGAAGATTCGATGGAAGAAATCAGTACAACATCCAAAGAAAATGAGAAGGCTAAAAAATCTCTCACCCACAACATCGAAGAAATCAAGGACTCAATGAAAAGACAGAACCTAAGAATTATAGGCATAGAGGAAAGAGAAGACTCCTGACTCCATGGTCCAGGAAATATCTTCAACAAAATCATAGAAGAAAACTTCCCAAACCTAAAGAAAGAGATGCCAGTAAAAATCCAAGAGGCTTACAGAACACCAAACAGATTAGATCAGAAAAGAAACTCCTCTCGCCACATAATAATAGAAACTCCAAATGTGGAGAACAAAGAAAGGATATTAAAAGCTGTAAGAGAAAAAGGCCAAGTCACATAAAATGGCAGACCCATAAGAATCACACCTGACTTCTCCTCAGAAACTTTAAAAGCTAGAAGGGACTGGATGGATGTCCTACAAGCCCTGAGAGAACATAGGTGCCCAGCCAGACTACTATACCCAGCAAAACTCTCTATCATAGAAGGAGAAAACAAGATATTCCATGACAAAATCAAATTCAAACAATATCTCCTCACAAACCCAGCCCTACAGAAGACCCTAGAAGGAAAATTCCAACACAGAGAAGATAACTACACTCAAGAAAACAGAGGAAATAGAAACCTCCACAGCAACTAAACAAAAAGAAACACAAGACAGCCAGCTATAAAAAAAATAATGGGAAATAACAACCCCTGGTCACTAATATCCATCAACATCAATGGACTCAACTCATCAATAAAAAGACACAGACTTACAGACTGGATCCGTAAACAAGACCAATCTTTTTGCTGTATACAAGAAACACACCTCACTATTGAAGATAAACACAATATCAGAGTAAAGGGCTGGGAAAAGGTTTTCTAAGCAAATGGACCCAGGAAACAAGCTGGAGTAGCCACCCTAATATCAAACAAAATAGACTTCTAATTGAAGTTAATAAAAAAAAACAGAGAAGGGCATTACATACTCAATAAAGGAAATATCCACCAAGAGGTCATCTCAATATTGAACATCTATGCCCCAAATACAAAGGCACCTACATTTATAAAAGAAACACTTCTAAAACTTAAATCGCGGCCGGGCGGTACACGCTGCTCCCGAGGTGGAATCCGCGGCACTTTGCTGGCGGTGCTGCCGCGCCGCAGTCCTATCACCTCTGCTGCAGTGTGCCCCAAGCCTCGAGACTTTGTGAGCAGGCTGGAAAAATGGCTTAGCAGTGAAGAGCCCAAGTTCAGTCCATGGCAGTCACACTAGATGGCTCACAACCAGTGCACTGGCCCACACTTTTCTTATAACTGCTTCTGATGGCTGGCAATAAAGGATGAGGGCGTGCAGCCTATACCTTTAATATCGAGGCTGTTGGTTTCAGCAGAGGGGACAAGTTGCCTGATGTTGTGTTGAAGCCACCACCACTCTTTCCTAATATAGACTACAAACCATTGCCCCTGAAAACAGGAGAAGATGAGGATTACATGCTGGCCTTGAAGCAGGAGTTGAGAGAAACAGTGAAACGAATGCCTTATTTTATTGACACCCCTGAAGAAAAACAAGAAGATTTTGAAAGGTATAGTAAAAGATATATGAAGGTTTACAAAGAAGAATGGGAACCAGATTGGAGAAGACTTCCAAGAGAGATGATGCCAAGGAAAAAATGCAAAAAAGCGGATCCAAAATCTAAACTGGCCAAAGCATCCAGCAAAGGTGCTTCACTCACTAATTCTACAGATGTGCTGAAAAAGATCGAGAGAGGTGAGGGTGAAAAGTCAGATGAAGAAAATGAAGAGAAGGAAGGGAGCAAAGAGAAAAATGAAGATGACGACGAGAATGATGATGAAGATGCAGAACAGGAGGAGTATGATGAAGAGGAGCAAGAGGAGGAAAATGACTACATTAACTCTTACTTCGATAATGGAGATGATTTTTGTGTAGACAGTGATGACAACATGGATGAAGCCGTCTACTAGTCATGGAAGTCCTCAACTGTTTTATGGATACAGCGTCAAGCATTTGAATAGACGTTATTTCTGATAAGGATTAAGTTTGCATTTTCTGTTGTTCATTGTTTTGTTTGAGAAATTTGTATCAAATTCTTCAGAAACACTTTGTGTATACACGGGACCTTACCCCAGTACCTCTGCTAAGCCTCTGATTATGTATTGGAGTTCTGGGGTTCTTTGGTTTTTGTTTTATCTGGACTTGAATGTTTCTGAAGAGATTTAGCATCAGTCAGTCTGTGTGTTCATACTTGAAAAAGATGACTCTTGCTTACCTGCTGATCTTTGGTAAAAGCTGTTACTAGTCATAGTGGATTTCCATTAATACTGCACATGGAGCACTTTAAAAACAAACTGGACAATGATTTCTCTAACATGGTATGTTCTATTTTATCACACTGTGACTGCAGAAACTTACCTGAGTTCTTAACAAGTGCAGACTTAGGAGATTATAGAGTTTTGTTGGTAGGAAACATGCATACAACAACAAAAAAAGTGACCTGGTTGAAATAAATTTCAGTTTACATCTTAGCAAAAACAAAGGCTTTCACATGGGTAGAAGGTCATAAATGCTTGGCTTCGGAGATGGCTCCAGGCCATACAGTGTGTGAATTAATGATGCCATTGTAGTAAGTATGACATCTTCCATTTGTTGTGTTTATGGAAAAACAAAAAAACAAAACAAAACAAAAAAACTTAAATCGCACATCAATCCAAACACTTTAATAGTGGGAGACTTCAACACCCCACTCACAACTATGGACAGATCATCAAGACAGAAGCCACACAGAGAGATAATGAGTCTAACAGAGATCATGAACCAAATGGACCCAACAGATATCTACAGAACGTTTCACCCAAACACAAAAGAATACACCTTCTTCTCAGCACCTCATGGAACCTTCTCCAAAATCGACCATATAGTTGGACACAAAGATAGCCTCAACAGATACAAGAAAATTGAAATAACCACTTGTATCTTATCAGACCACCATGGAATAAAGCTGGATTTCAATAGCAAAAGAATCAACAGAAAGTCTACACTCACATGGAAATTGAACAACTCTTACTAGAGGACCACTGGGTCAGGGAAGAAATAAAGAAGGAAATCAAAGACTTCTTAAAATCCAATGAAAATGAAGACACAACATACCCAAACCTATGGGACACAATGAAAGCTGTGCTCAGAGGAAAGTTCTTAGCACTAAGTGCCTTCAAAAAGAAAATTGTGACAGCTCATGTTAGCGAATTAACAGCTAAACAGGGTGAATTGGAAAAAAAGAAGCAAACACTCCCAAGAGGAGCAGAAGGCAGGAGATCATCAAACTTACGGCAGAAATCAACACCTTAGAAACAAAAAGAGCTACACAAAGAATCAATGAAACCAAGAGTTGATTCTTGGAAAAAATCAACAAAATAGACAGAGCCTTAGCCAAATTAACTAAAAGACAGAGGGAGAAAACACAAGTCAACAAAATCAGAAATGAAAAGGGAGAAATAACAACAGACATTGAGGAAATCCAGAGAATATTTGGATCCTACTTTAAAAATCTATACTCCACCAAATTTGAAAACTTAAGGGAAATGGACAATTTTTTTGATAGATTCCACCTACCGAAGCTAAATCAAGATCAGATAAACAGATTAAACAGCCCTATAACCCCTAAGGAAATAGAAACAGTCATTAAAAATCTCCCAACCAAAAAAAACCCAGGGCCAGATGGCTTTAGCCTGGAATTCTACAGGACCTTCAAAGAGGAGCTAACACCAATACTTTTCAAACTCTTTCACAAAATAGAATCTGAAAGAACATTGCCAAACTCATTCTACGAGGCCACAATCACCCTGACTCCTAAACCACACAAAGACCCAACAAAGAAAGAGAACTTCAGACCAATCTCCCTCATGAACATAGATGCAAAAATAGTTAATAAAATACTAGCAAACTGAATTCAAGAACATATCAAAAATATCATACACCATGATCAAGTAGGCTTCATCCCAGGAATGCAGAGATGGTTCAACATACGAAAGTCTATCAATGTCATTCACCATATAAACAAGATGAAAGAAAAAAAACCACAAGATAATCTCTCTAGATGCAGAAAATGCATCTGACAAAATCCAACACCCCTTCATGCTAAAAGTTCTGGAGAGAACGGGCATACAAGAGCCGTACCTAGAAATAATAAAGGCAATATACAGCAAGCCAGTGGCCAACATCAAATTAAATGGAGAGAAACTTGAAGCATTTCCTCTAAACTCAGGGACAAGACAAGGATGTCCACTTTCACCATATCTCTTCAATATAGTACTTGAAGTTCTTGCTAGAGCAATAAGACAACTACAGGAGATCAAGGGGATAAACATCGGAAACGAAGAAGTCAAATTATCCCTATTTGCAGATGATATGATAGTATACATAAGCGACCCCAAAAATTCCACCAGAGAACTCTTATAGCTGATAAACACCTTCAGCAAAGTGGCTGGATATGAAATTAATTCAAAAAAATCAGAAGCCCTTCTTTATACAACAAACAAATGGGCTGAGAAAGAAATAAGGGAAACAACCCCCTTCACAATAGCCACAAACAACATAAAATACCTGGGGGTAACTCTAACCAAGCAAGTAAAGGACCTGCACAACAAGAACTTCAAGTCCTTGAAGAAAGAAATAGAAGAGGCCTTTAGAAGATGGAAAGATCTCCCATGCTCATGGATAGGTAGGATCAACATAATAAAAATGGCCATCTTACCAAAAGCAATATATAGATTCAATGCAATTCCTATCAAAATACCAACACAATATTTTGTAGACTTGGAAAGAGCTATTCTTAATTTCTTATGGAACAACAAAAAGCCCAGAATAGCTAAATCAATCCTGTACAATAAAAACACATCTGGAGGTATTACCATCCCAGATTTCAAGCTGTACTACAGAGCAATAGTTGTAAAAACAGCATGGTATTTGTATAGAAACAGACCAGTAGATCAATGGAATCGAATTGAAGATCCAGAAATAGACCCACACACTTATGGCCACCTAATTTTTGACAAAGAAACCAAAATGGCACATTGGAAGAAGGACAGCATCTTCAACAAATGGTGTTGGTCCAATTTGATGTCCACTTGTAAAAGAATGAAATTAGACCCTTACTTATCACCTTGTACAAAACTTAAGTCCAAGTGGATCAAAGACCTTAACATAAGGCCGGTCACACTAAATCTACTAGAAGAAAAAGTGGGAGAAACCCTCGAACTAATTGGCACAGGTGACAACTTCCTGAACAGAACACCAACAGCTCAGGACTTGAGATCAACAATCAATAAATGGGACCTCATGAAACTGAAAAGCTTATGTAAGGCAAAAGACACTGTCATTTGAACAAAACGGCAGCCTACAGACTGAGAGAAAATCTTCACCAACCCCACATCTGACAGAGGGCTAATATCCAAAATCTACAAAGAACTCAAGAAATTAAATGCCAAGAAACCAAATAATCCAATCAAAAAATGGGGGACAGAGCTAAATAGAGAATTCACAAAGGAGGAATCCCTAATGGCTGAGAGACACTTGAAGAAATGCTCAACATCCTTAATCATTAGAGAAATGCAACTCAAGACAACTCTGAGATTCCATCTCACACCTGTCAGAATGGCTAAAATCAAAAACTCACATGACAGCACATGCTGGCAAGGGTGTGGAGAAAGGGGTACCTACTCCATTGCTGGTGGGAATGCAGGCTTGTGCAACCACTATGGAGGTCAGTCTGGGGATATCTTAGAAAACTTGGAACAGCTCTGTCAGGACCCAGCCATACCACTTCTGGGTATACACCCAAATGCTTCTACATGGAATCATAAGGAAGTTTCCTCATCTATGTTTATAGCAGCCTTATTTGTAATAGCTAAAAACTGGAAACAACCCAGATGTCCCTCAACCAAAGAATGGGTTAAAAATCTGTGGTACATCTACACAATGGAATATTATTCAGCTATCAGGAACAATGAAATTATGCAATTTGCAGCCAAATGGATGGAACTAGAAAAGCTCATCCTGAGTGAGCTAACCTAGACTCAGAAGGACGCATATGGCATCTATTCACTTATAGTAAGATTTTAGCTATAGAGTAGATGGTATCGATACTACAACTAACACACCAAAGGGAACTTGGACATAGACTTCTTATTTTTAATTTTTATTTTTTATATATTAGTTATATTTTTTCTATTTTTTAGTCTTTTTTATCTATTGTATGCTTATTGGTTTGTTTGCTTAGTAGTTCTCTCTCCCGGGAAATGAGACACTTTTCACTGATGGTACTGCTTCGTGGATCCCCAATGAATTAAGAGGCTCTTGGCCCTCATACGACCTGTCAACTGAGATGAGGGACTGTTATATAAGGACACCCCACCCCAGAGAAATGGGATGGAAGGGTTAGGAGGTAAAGAAAAAAAATGAAATGTGATGTTTCGGCCTTTTACTACTAATTGTCATAAACTGTTTAGGATAATTAAGAAATGCAAACTAATGGTTATGCAAGCTGGTCATTCTGTTAGGTACTATGACAGCATATTATAGTTACTTGCTAAGCTAATCAGAAATAAACCTGCTAAGAGACAAGCAACATCTGCTTACCCTAATATAAAAGATAGATAGGCCTCTTCAAAAACCTCAAGAGATCTGCAGAATATGGCATTCAAAGATGTTTTTGTAACTTTAGATTTTTTTATATCAAGACATATCAACTCCTGACAGCACCCCCTATTCTCCTCCATGTAGAAGATGAGCATCAAAGAATCTCCAGTGGGAGATGATTGAATTAGTCGCAAGCCTATCTCTTGGTAGGAAAAGCACCTTGCCCCAACTGTAGACAGAATGCTGTCCATAAAGGACAAAACCTGGAAGCAGGTAAGTCGACAGCCTAGCTCTGCCAAGACAGGGTAGGTAAGTCCTTCACAACCCCTGCTCTACAATCAATGTCTGTCAGAGAAACGGGGCCAAATGACTGAAGATCGATGCTGTAATGTATGGAGAGAAAATGGGAACTGTCCAGGCAGCCACAGGTATGTCATTTCTTAGTTTGGGAAGCTGCAGGCCCTGTACTTCCTATAAAATCAGATATATTTATCCCTCTCAGGTCTCTGAGGTGGTTGAAGAACAGATAGCTAGAGTCTCATAATTAAATTTTGAGTTGTTTAGGAGTCAAGAGAGTGTTATAGATCTACGAAGATACTTTTAAAATTGTGTTGCAAGTTAGTATGAATGTTGAGTCAGATATAGACCTTTAAACTCATGGAGATGGTTAGATAGTGGAATGTTAAAGTCAGGTACCAAATACATATGGACTGAACATTGGGAATGTACGCTAAGCCATATAACCCTCATAACTGTGGCCTAATTACCTGTGTTGTTTTGTACTGTATTTATTATTATAAGAGAAAGAGGCATTTGTTGGACTGAAAGAGGAAAATGTAGGGGGAAATAAGATATACCTTAAACTTAAAAGAAAAAAAAAGGGAAGAGGATGGGGGGTTGAGGGTGGGAGGGTGGGACTGGAGGGGGACTGTGATTGAGATGTAATTTGAAGAAATAAAAAATAAAGGAAAAAAATAAAGTAAACAGTACATTGGTAGTTATGAATAAGTTTAAAGAATTAGTATGATGCCGAGTATAGTGACATATAACTTTAATTCTAGTATTAGGTTCAGGAATCGGGGTGAGAGTTTAAGGATCAGGAGTTCAAGATCTGTCTTACATGCATGAGAAGTTTGAGGGAGACTGAGCTTCCTGAGGTAAGCCTATCTTAAAAGGAAAACAAAAAATTAATTAATTAATTAATTAAATGGTGTTAAGATATGAAGCATTGGGGAGAAAGGGGAATAATTTTAATTATGATCAAAATAGGCTTTGCTGGGAATTTACATCTGAGTGAAGACCTAAGGGCCAGCAGACAGGCAATCATGAGAACAGTGGAAGACAGAGTCTCTACAGGAGAGAGATCAGCACTGTATAAAGAAAGACCCTGAGGCAAAAGCAGGCTGCAATATTCCAAGAGCAGCAGGGAGGGGAATGTAGTTGGAACAAGATGTTCATGGGAAGATTCGCAAGAGACAATTGATACAATTAGCAACAAATTGATAATTTGTTGAGAAAACAGATTTCTAGAGTCTTGTGTGCTGTTCACAGAGCTTTGGGTTTTATTCTGGGTAGAATACAGCCATTGTAAACAGAGCAATAACTTAATCTCTTTATGCTTTAAGAAGACCACTACAGGTGGAAAATAGATCCGGGGTAGAAGCAGAAGCAAGGAAATCAGAAATGAAGCTGTATTTGAAGGAACCAACTGCAGTAGCTTGAGGCCACATTTCTGATAGGGAAGTACTGAAAAATGATTGGCCCCCAAATATATTTTAATGATGTTACTAGAATTTTCTGAGATATTCAATGTAAAACATGAGAAAAATAGAAGCATTTTCCTAGTGCTTTTCTCTTCAAACTTAGAAGGCTGAAGTTCTTATTAAATATACATATGACATACAGTTGGAAAAATAATTTGGAAGTTTCATGCTTAATATATGTATCTTAAATATTCAAATAAATGTTGATAATGTAAAAAAGAATGGACCATATAGTCAGACACAAAGCAAGCCTCAACAGATATAAGAAAATTGAAATATTGTATCTCCTTGTATCTTATCAGATCACCATTGAATAAAGCTGGACTTCAATAACAACAGAAATAACAGAAAGCTTGTACATTCGTGGAAACTGAACAACTCTCTACTGAATGACTACTAGGTCAGGGAAGAAACAAAAAAGGAAATCAAGGACTTCTTAAAATCCAACGAAAATGAAGGCACAACATACCCAAACCTATGGGACACAATGCAATCTGTGCTACGAGGAAAGTTCATAGCACTAAATGCCTGCAAAAAAGAAATTGTGACAGTTCATATTAGCGAATTAACAGCTGAACTGGAAGAACTGGCGGGGGGAAAGAAGCAAACACTCTCAAGAGGGCCAGAAGACAGGAAATTGTCAAACTTAAGGCTGAAATCAACAACTTAGAAACAGAAAGAATGATACAAAGAATCAATGAAACCAAGAGTTGGTTCTTTGAGAAAATCAACAAAATAGACAGACCCTTAGCCACATTAACTAAAAGACAGAGGGAAAAAAACCCAACTCAACAAAATAGATGTGAAAAGGGAGAAATAACAACAGACATTGAGGAAATCCAGAGAATATTTGGATCCTACTTTAAAAATCTATACTCCACCAAATTTGAAAACTTAAGTGAAATAGACAATTTTCTTGATATATTCCACCTACCGAAGCTAAATCAAGATCAGATAAACATATTAAACAGCCCTATAACCCCTAAGGAAATAGAAACAATCATTAAAAATCTCCCAAGCAAAAAAAAAAAAAAACCAGAGCCAGATGGTTTCAGCACAGAATTCTACCAGACCTTCAAAGAAGAGCTAATACCAATACTCTTCAAACACTTCACAAAACAGAATCAGAAGGAACACTGTCAAATGCATTCTATGAAGCCAACAGTCACCCTGATTCCTAAACCACACAAAGAACCAACAAAGAAAGAGAATTTTAGTCCAATCTCCCTCATGAACACAGGTGCAAAAATACTTAATATAATACTGGCAAACTGAAATCAAGAACACACCAAAGGTATCATACACCATGATCAAGTAGGCTTCATCCCAGGAATGCAGGGATGGTTCAACATAGGAAAATCCATCAACATAATTCACCATATAAACAAGTTTAAAAAAAAAAACACATGATCATCTCGCTAGATGCTGAAAAGCATTTTTAAAAATCCAACACCCCTTCATGCTAAAATTCCTGGAGAGAACGGGCATACAAGAATCATACATAGAAATAATAAAGGCAATATACAGCAAGCCAGTAGCCAACATCAAATTAAATGGAGAGAAACTTGAAGCATTTACTCTAAACTCAGGGACAAGAGAAGGATGTCCACTTTCGCCATATCTCTTCAACATAGTACTTGAAGTTCTTGCTAGAGCAGTAAGACAGCTAAAGCAGATCAAGGGGATACAAATTGGAAACAAGGAAGTCAAATTTTCCCTATTTGCAGACTATATGATAATATTCATAAGCGACCCCAAAAATTCCACCAGAGAACTCTTATAGCTGATAAATACCTTCAACAAGGTGGCTGGATACAAAATTAATTCAAAAAAATCAGAAGCCCTTTTTTATGCAACAAATAAATGAGCTGAGAAAGAAATTAGGGAACAACACCCTTCACAATTGCCATAAACAATATAAAATACCTGAGGGTAACTCTAACAAAGCAAGTGAAAGACTTGTATGACAAGAACTTCAAGTCCTTGAAGAAAGAAATTGAAGAGGCCTTTAGAAGATGGAAAGATCTCCCATGCTCATGGATAAGTAGGATCAACATAATAAAAATGGCCATCCTGCCAAAAGCAATATACAGATTCAATGCAATTCCTATCAAAATACCACCACAATTCTTTATAGACCTGGAAAAAGCAATTCTCAACTTCATATGGAAAACCAAAAACCCAGAATAGCTAAATCAATCCTGTACAATAAAAAAAAAAAAATCTGGAGGCATCATCATCCCAGATTTCAAGCTGTACTACAGAGAAATAGTAATAAAAACAGAATGGTACTAGTATAGAAACAGACCAGTGGATCAATGGAATCGAATTGAAGACCCAGACATGAACCCACACACCTCTATGATCACTTATTTTTTGACAAAGAACCCAAAACCATACAATGGAACAAGGACAGCATCTTCAGTTCAGTCCAGACTAGTGCTGGTCTAACTGGATGTCGACATATAAAAGAATGATATTACCCATACTTACCACCTTGTACAAAACTTAAGTCCATGTGTATCAGAGACCTTAACATGAGGCCTGATACACTCTTCTATTAGAAGAAAAGTGGGGAAAACCCTCAAACTCATCGGCACAGGTGACAACTTCCTGAACAGAACACCAATAGCTCAGGACTAAGACCAAAAGTCAATAAGTGGGACCTCATGAAACTGAAAAGCTTCTGTAAGGCAAAAGACACTGTCATTCAAACAAAGCGGCAACCTACAAATTGGGAAAAGATATTCACCAACCCCACATCGGACACAGGGCTAATATCCAAAATATACAAAGAAGTGAAGAAATTAAATGCCAAGAAACCAAATAATCCAATAAAAAAAAAATGGGGAACAGAGCTAAACAGAGAATTCACAAAGAAGGAATCCCTAATGGCTGAGAGACACTTGCAGAAATGCTCAGCATCCTTAGTCATCAGAGAAATGCAACTCAAGACAACTCTGGGATTCCATCTCACCTGTCAGAATGGCTAAGATCAAAAACTCATATGACAGCACATGCTGGCAAGGGTATAGAAAAAGGGGAATTTTTTCCATTGCTGGTGAGTGTGCAGGCTTGTGCAACCACTATGGAGGTCAGTCTGGCGATATCTTAGAAAACTTGGACTAGCTCTGCCTCAGGACCCAGCCATACCACTTCTGGGTATACATCCAAATGATTCCTCACCAAATCACAAGGAAGTTTCCTCATGTATGTTCATTGCAGCCTTATTTGTAATAGCTAGAAACTGGAAATAACCCAAATGTCCTTCAACCGAAGAATGGATTAAAGAACTGAGGTACATCTACACAATGGAATACTACTCACCAATCAGAAACAATGAAATTGTGCAAATTTGTAGCCAAATGGATGGGACTAGCAAAGCTCATACTGAGTGAGCTAACCCAGGCTCAAAAGGATGCACAAGGCATTGATTCACTTATAATCGAATTTTAGCCATATAGTACAGGATAACTATACTACAACCAATGCACCAAAGGAATCATGAACATAGACTTTGTTACCTGTCAATGAGACACTTTGCCCTAGTGGTGCTGCCTTGTAGGCCCCCCAGTGTATGAGGAGGCTCTTTGCTCTCATATGACTGCTGTACTGGGGCGGGGGATTGTTGTGTAGGGACACTCTGCTCCAGAGGAGTTGTGTGGAAGAGGTAGGGGTAGAGGGTGGGAGGGCAGGACTGGAAGGGGTAGAAAGAGGGTACTGTGATGGAGATGCAACCTGAAGTAATAAATAAATGTTTTTTGAATATCGACCATATAGTGAGACAGAAATCAAGCCTTGACAGATTCAAGAAAATTGAAATAATCCCTTGTATCTAATTAGATCACCATGGAATAAAGCTGGACTTCAACAACAACAGAAATAACAGAAAGCCTGCACATTCATGGAAACTTAACATCTCTCTACTGAATGACTATTGGGTCTGGAAAGAAATAAGGAAGGAAATTAAAGACTACTTAAAATCCAATGAAAATGAAGGCACAACATACCCAAACCTATGGGACACAATGAAAGCAGTGCTATCAGGAAATTTCATAGCACTAAGTGCCTTCAAAAAGAAATTTGTGACAGCTCATATTAGCAAATTAACAGCAGAACTGCAAGAGATAGAAAAAAGAAGAAGCAAGCACTCCCAAGAGGAGCAGAAGGCAGGAAATCATCAAACTTAGAGCTGAAATTAACAACTTAGAAACAAAAAGAACTATACAAAGAACCAATGAAACCAAGAGTTGGTTCTTTGAGAAAATCAACAAAATAGACAAACCCTTGGCTAAATTAACTAAAAGGGAGAGAGAAAAAACCCAAATCAAGAAAATCAGAAACAAAAAGTGAGAAATAACAGACATTGTGGAAATCCAGAGAATCTTTAGGTACTACTTTAAAAATCTGTACTCCACCAAATTTGGAAACCTAAGCAAAATGGACAATTTTCTTGATAGATTCCACCTACCAAAGTTAAATAATGATTAGGTTAACAGATTAAACAATCCTATACCCCTAAGGAAATAGAAACAGTCATTAAAAGTCTCCCAACCAAAAAAAGCCCAGGGCCAGATGGTTTCAGCACAGAATTCTACCAGACCTTCAAAGAAGATCTAATACCAATACTCTTCAAACTCTTCCACAAAATACAAAGAGAAGGAACACTGTCAAACTCATTCTATGAGGCCACATTTACCCTGATTGCTAAACCACACAAGGACCTAACAAAGAAAGAGAACTTCAGACCAATTTCCCTCTTGAACATAGACACAAATATACTTAATAAAATACTGGCAAACCAAATCTAAGAACACATCAAAAGTATTATATACCATGATCAAATAGGCTTCATCCCAGGAATGAACAGAACATTCAATATATGAAAATCCATCAACATAATTCAAGGTGAAAGAAAAAAACACATGATCATCTAGCTAGATGCTAAAAAACATTTTAAAAAATCCAACACCCCTTCATGCTAAAATTCCTGGAGAGAACCGGCATACAAGGACCATACCTAGAACTGATAAAGGCAATATACAGCAAGACAGTAGCCAACAACAAATTAAATGGAGAGAAACTTGAAGCATTTCCTCTAAACTCGGGGACAAGGAAGGATGCCCACTTTCACCATATCTCTTCAACATCGTATTTGATGTTCTTGTTAGAGTAATGAAATGAAGAAGTCAAATTATCCCTATTTGCAGATGATATGAGAGTATACATAAGTGACCCCAAAAATTCCACCAGAGAACCTTTACACCTGGTAAACACCTTCAGCAAGGTGGCTAGATACAAAATAAATGCAAAAAAATTGGAAGTCCTTTATACAAAAGATAAACAGGCTGGGAAGAAATTAGGGAAACAATACCCTTCACAATTGCCACAAACAATACATAATCCCTGGGGGTAACTCTAACCAAGCAAGTGACAGACCTGTATGACAAGAACTTCCAGTCCTTCAAGAAAGAAGTTGAAGAGGACATCAGAAGATGGAAAGATCTCCTATGCTCATGGATAGGTAGGATCAATATAATAAAAATGGCCATTCTGCCAAAATCAATATACAAATTCAATGCAATTCATATCAAAATACCAACACAATTCTTTATAGACCTGGAAAAAATAATTCACAATTTCATATGGAATAACAAAAAACACAGAATAGCTAAATCAATCCTGTACAATAAAAAACATCTGGATGGCATCACTATCCCTGATTTCAAGCTATACTATAGAGCAATAGTGATAAAGACAGCATGGTAGTTGTATAGAAACAGAACAGTGGATCAATGGAATCAAATTGAATACCCAGAAATGAACCCAAACACTTATGGTCTTTTAATTTTTGACAAAGAAGCCAAAACTGTACAATGGAAAAAGGACAGCATCTTCAACAAATGGTGCTGGTCTAATTGGATGTTGACATGTAAAAGAATGAAATTAGACCCATAATCATCACCTTGCACAAAACTTAAGTCCAAATGTTTCTAAGACATCAACAAAAAACAGGACACTCTAAATCTAATAGAAGAGAAAGTGGAGAAAAGCCTTGAACTGAAGAGCACAGGTGACAACCTCCTGAAAAGAACACCAACAGCTCAGGCTCTAAGACCAACAATCAATAAATGGTACCTTATGAAAATGAAAAGCTTCTGTAAGGCAAAGGACACTGCCATTAGAAAAAAATGGCAACCTACAGATTGGGAAAAAATCTTTAGCAACTCCACATCTGACAGAGGGCTAATATCCAAAGTTTATAAACAACTCAAGAAATTAAGCACAACCAAACCAAATAACCCATCAAAAATGAGGCACAGAACTAAACTGAGAATTCACAAAAGAGGAATCTCTAAAGGCCTAGAGACACTTGAAGAAATGCTCAGCATCCTTGATTATCAGGGAAATGTGCCTCAAAACAACTCTGAGATTCCATCTCACACCTTTCAGAATGTCTAAGATCAAAATATTTCAAAAACCAGCCACACTACTCCTGGGCACACATCCAAAGATTACTCACCAAACCACAAGGACATCTCCTCCAGTATGTTCCTAGCAGCTTTATTTGTAATAGCTCTAAACTGGAAATAACCCAGATGTCCCTCAACCGAAGAATGGACGAAAAATACTGTGGTATATTCACACAATGGAATACTATTCAGCTATCAAAAGCAGGAAATCATGTAATTTGCCGCAAAATGGATGGGAGTAGAAAAGCTCATCCTGAGTGAACTAACCCAGACCCAGAAAGATACACATAGCATGTATCACTTATAGCTCTATTTTTGCCATATAGTACAGAATAACTATTCTACAACCAACAGACTGAAAGGAGCAGGAACATTGACTTTGTTACCTGTTAATGGGATATTTTGCCCTAGTGGAGCTGCAATGTAGGCCCCAAGTGCAAGAGGAAGATCTTAGTTTCCATATGACTAATGAACTGAGGTGAGCTGAGATGAGGGGACATTCCACACCATGGATTGGAGTAGGACAGGTAGGAGAGGAGGTAGAAGGTGGGAGTGTGGGACAAGAAGTGTGGAGGGAGGGGGCTTTGATGGAGATGAAACTTGAAGTAATAAATAAACATAATAAAAGAAAAAAGAAGCTACTTGGTCTGCACTTCCTGCTTATTCAGATGAAATTTATCCTTCTCTGGTCTCTGATGGGTTTGAAGACCAGACAAGTGAAAGTTTTATCAGTTTAATCACAGTAACCAAAGTTTCTGATGCCTTCTCAGTTATCTTCATGTGCAAAAACAAGGCCTCAAGCCTTACTCTCCTGGAGATGCTACCACTAGGTCTAGACACAGTCTACCTTCTTACAAGATTCAGACCACATGCTTTAGAGTAACTTTTTACTATTCCTTTATGAAATATGTAATGGAACTTGCTTTACAATGATTGCTACCAGTATTCAACCACTTGTGTCTCATGGTGAATAACTGGATGGTGAATAAGTCTAGAGTTTATGTAAGGGCTGAGGATACATGTTGTGGTGATCTAAGAAAGTGTTTTAGAATCTAAGAAGGCGATATCTTAGAAAACTTTGAATGGCCCTACCTCAAGACTCAGCCATACCACTTCTGAGTTTCCACCCAAATCATTCCTCACCAAATCACAAGGACATTTCCTCATCTATGTTCATAGCAGCCTTATTTGTAATAGCTAGAAACTGGAAACAACCCAGATGTCCCTCAACTGAGGAGTCCATAAAAAAAAACTGTGGTACATCTACAAAATGGAATACCACTCAGCCATCAGAAACAAGGAAATTATGCAATTCACAGGTAAATGGATGGAGCTAAAAAGCTCATCCCGAGTGAGCTAACCCAGACTCAGAAAGATGTCATCTACTCACTTATACTTTGATTTTAGCCATATAGTATAGGATAACTATCCTACAACCAACACACCAAAAAGATCAGAATCATAGACTTTGTTATCTTTTAATGGGAGAACTTGTCCTGGGGGTGCTACCATGTAGGCCACCAGTGGAAAAGAATCTTTTACCTCTCATATGCTGCTTAACTGAGAGGGACTTATATGTAGGGACACTCCACTCTGGAGGAGTGGGATGGTTGGGAGAGGGAGGAGAGGGTAGAAGGGTGGAACCAGGAGGGGTAGAAGGAAGTACTATGATGGAGATGTAACTTGAAGTCATATTGAAAAGAGAAAAAAAAAGCACGTGCAATTGTACTTATATGGTATCCTGTTTGATCTGTGGTAGGCGGATCCAAATTATATGACTAGATCTTAGAAGGATAAATTATAATATGACTGAGGCTTGAGAAACAGCCTTGAGTTACTAGTATGACCAGTCTTTTAAGATGAGCCGAGAGAAGCAGAAGGGGACAAAGCTTGTCAAATTCTGGTTAAAACATTTTGAACTTTATTTATTTCTGTTGTTTTGTATTGTATTTATAGTTATAAGAAAAAGAACCATTTGTTGGACTGAAAGGGAGAGCTGTTGGGGGGAAAAAGAAATACCTTAAACTAAAAAAAAAGGAAGGGAAGAGGATGGGGGGTTGAGAGGGAGGAGGGTGGAAGGGTGGAACTGGAGGGGGGAGTAGGGAGGGGATTGTGATTGAGATGTAACTTGAAGAAATAAAAAATAAATTATTAAAAAAAAATTTGAAGTTTATATTTAAAAGACAAACCAAAGGAAATTTAAAATCTTAAAGTTGTGACTATAATAATGAATCATATAGCAGTATGTTTTACCAGAGCTAGACCAACAACTCATTGGAACTTTAAAAGTAGCATAGTAAGGTGGAAAATCTGAAGCATCATTGTTTGCATTTATTAACTTTAACATATTTTTTATCTATTAACATCAAGGCATTTGTTAGATCTCAAAATACCTTTTTTGGCCTTATAGTTTATTTATCTTGAGACATAAATGAGATTGTTGGGAACATTGCTGTAAGGAGGTAACTTTCTCTTTTCTGAGTCTCGTCGCATGTGTCTGGGCCTAGAGGTGGCAGCAGCTTTAGGATGAGGTTTAAGACCTGATTTGTACACCTCAAGATGACCATTTTGCTGTTAAACTGTTAAAATCTTTTATTAAAAAAGTCTTCAGACTCATCAGGGATCTGAGAACAATGAATATTACCTGAGTAAGCAAGATCAATTGACTTTTGAATCTATAAAAAAAATGACAGTCTTTACCTTGACAGCCACCCATTGTTCCTCTGTGTCCATCGGGCATCCATCTTTCACCACCAGTACCAAGGTATGACAGACTTTTTGTGTGACAGGAATTAGGAAGGACAGTTTACCTTATCTTGGAAAAGTTTAATAGTTGACATCTACATCCATGTCCAACCCATTCAACTTGGACAGCATGTTGTCTGTCGTTGAGGCAAAGGCAGTCTATCCCAGTGGCCAGCTTTGTCACACTTAAAGCAAGTTCCAGATGGAGATTTTTTGTGTTCACTATCTTCTTTGGAGGAGACTAGTAATGCTGTCAGGAGCTTACATGTCTATCATGAAAAACTTTCTGTATTAAATATGGAAATATCACATTCTGCAGATCTCTGAGGTGTCTGAGGACCCTCATATCTACTTAAGATGAATCTTTTTATTTCTAGTCAGTTACTCTCTGTTTGACTGTGAAAGCAGGTATAGGAGGCTAAATAAAGTTTAATCTCGTAACTGTATAGTTACTTGGAATAATCCTAAATATGGGAACTATCAACTTGCATTTCTTAGATACCATTTTTGTTAACCTTAGTAACTTGCATTTATCAAACCTTAACAATTCTTTAGATCTTTTGACATTTTCTTAGAAGCTTTTTTAAATATCTTGCATTTATATCCTCATGCCGTCACAATTTGTTTAAGCTTTTTATCCCTTCTTTCTGGTGGGGACTCCAATGATCCCTGACTTTTATGACTCTTTTTTTTTTTCAGTTTCTGTTTTTTTCTTTTATCTTTGTTTTGTTTTTTCTCTCTCTTGCATTTTTTATCTTATATCTCCTTCTGTCTAAATAATTAATTATCCAGGTGTCCTCAGACATCAGACATTCTGAACAAATTTTTTATTTCCAAAAGCATAATTGAATCCAAGCCATCTATTCTCTGACATACATATATATTTATGGCAAAACTTGTATTTGTATCAACACCCTTCAGCAAACTTTATTTTTATCTCTGTTGCATTTTTAAACAAGCAAATGGGTAGGAATCAACCCTGTGGCACTTGTCCTTACTGGTCCCTCCTTGCTCCTCACTCCCCTGTTTTCCTCCCCCCCTACCCCCACCCCTGCCAGAGCTCCAAAGCTGCCCTGCTGTGGGTGAGGGAGAGGACAGAAAAGGGGGATTGTCTTAGTCAAATGAAGGGTCATAAAAAAAAAACAAAGAAACACAGGAAGAGAAAACATAGTCAGACACAAACATCCTCCAACCAAGTGGAAGCAAAACTGAAAGTAGTTCTCCACCAGAATGACCGCTCGTGACCATTCAGGTACAGGTACAGATACAGATACAGGTATAGGTACAGGTACAGGTACAGGTACAGGTACAGGTACAGGTACAGGTTGAGGTTTGGAACATCTTCCAGGACACTGGAAAGTCTGACGAGTGCATCCACTTAGGTCAATGTCAGTTTACTGGAAATTTAGGAATGGTGCCCTGATTTTCACAAGTACATAGTCAGACACACAGAGAGACACAGATACACATAGAGACACAGTAACTTACTGGCCAGGAACCCTCTGGACAGGAGTCCTGGTGATCTTGGGGATTCTGGATGAGCACCCAAATGCTCTGCCCGGTTCTCAAGACCACAAAGGTTACCCCGGAGCCAACCCCGATATAAATGCATGAAGGTTGTTTATTCAAGCACTGAGCTTAAACTCACTGATGCAGTAGTGAGAGTTGAGAATCCTCAGCCCAGAAAGTATAAGTTTATATACAGACTTAGGCAAAGAAAAAGATTTTTTATCATATGATTGGATAATATTTGGGTAACTCGTCATATCCTTTTCTGACTGGCTCATTGTTCCTGACTAACTAGCTGCAGTCAGTTTGACCACCAGAAAGTTTGTTTAGATTTTTTGGGTGCTTTCTCAGAGTGAGCTGTCCAAATATGACTAGGGAACATCCCTGGAATGCAAGATTGGGGATATTTTGTTATTTTTTCTGGAGCAGGAGGTCAGCTCTGAGTCAAACCAAATATAAAATGGAATCTCTTTTTCAATATGGATTCAATCAGGCTTCACACACTGTACCCCATTTTTGATTGGATTATTTGGTTTGTTTGTGTTTAATTTCTTGGGCTCTTTATATAGTTTGGATATTAGCCCTCTGTCAGATGTGGGGTTGGTGAAAAATCTTTTCCCAATCTGTAGGTTGCCTTTTTGTTATAATGACAGTGTTCTTTGCCTTACAGAAGCTTTTAAGTTTCATAAGGTCCCATTTATTGATTGTTGGTCTTAAAGCCTGAGTTAATGGTGTTCTGTTCATGAAGTTGTCACCTGTGACAATGAGATCCAGGCTTTTCCCCACTTTCTCTTCCATTGGATGCAGTGTGTGTCTGCATTTATGTTGATGTCTTTGATCCACTTGAACTTAAGTTTTGTGCAAGGTGATAAGTATGGGTCTATTTACATTTTTTTAAACATTTCAACATGCAGTTAGACCAGCACCATTTGTTGAAGATGCTGTCCTTTTTCCATTGTACAGTTTTGGCTTCTTTGTCAAAAATTAAGTGTCCATAAGTGTTTTGGTTCATTTTTGGGTCTTCAACTCAATTCCATTGATCAACTTGTCTATTTCTATGGCAGCACCATGCTACTGTTATTACTATTGATCTGTAGTATAGCTTGAAATCGGATATGGTGATACCTCCAGATGTTGTTTTATTGTACAGGGTTGATTTAGCTTTTCTGGGGTTTTTGTTTTTCCATATGAAGTTGAAAATTGTTCTTACAAAGTCTGTAAAGAATTGTGTTGGTATTTTGTTAGGAATTGCATTGAATCTGTATATTGCCTTGGTAGGATGGCCATTTTTATTATGTTGATCCTACCTATCCATGAGCATGGGAGATCTTTCCATCTTCTGATGTCCTCTTCAATTTCGTTTTTCAAGGACTTGGAGTTCTTGTCATACAGGCCTTTCACTTGCTTGGATAGAGTTATCCCCACATATTTTATATCATTTGTGGCTATTTTGAAGGGTGCTGTTTTCATAGTTTCTTTCTTGGCCCATTTATCTTTTTTGTAAACAAGGGCTACTGATTTTTTTTTTTTTTTTTTAGAATTTTGTATCCTGCCACCTTGCTGAAGATGTTTATCAGCTATAAGAGATCTCTGGTGGAATTTTTGGGGTGATTAATGTATATTACCATATCATCTGTGAATATGGATACCTTGACTTTTTCCTTCCCATTTGGATACACTTGACCTCCTTTAGTTGTCTTGTTGCTCTTGCTAGAATTTCAAGTACAATGTTGAAGAGATATGGAGAGAGTGGGAGGCTTGCATCATCCCTCATTTTAGTGGGAATGTTTTAAGTTTCTCTCCATTTAATTTGATATTGGCTGCTAGCTTGCTGTATATTTCCTTTATTATGTTTAATCATGGTTCTTTTAAGCCTGATCCTCCAAGACTTTTAGCATGAAGGGGTGTTTAATTTTATCAAATGCTTTTTCAGCATCTAGTAAGATGATCATGTGTTTTTTTTCTTTTAGTTTGTTTATATGGTGGGTTGTGTTGATGTATTTTCCTATGCTGGACCACCCCTGCATCCCTGGGATAAAGCCTACTTGATAATGGTGTCTGATACATTTGATGTGTTCTTGGATTCTGTTTGCAAGTATTTTGAGTATTTTCACATCTATGTTCATAAGGGAGATTGGTCTGAAATTCTCTTTCTTTGTTGGGTCTTTGTGTGGTTCAGGTATCAGAGTGACTATGGTCTCATAGAATGAGTTTGGCAGTGTTCCTTCTGTTTCTATTTTGTGGAAGAGTTTGAGAAGTATTGGTATTAGCTCTCCTTTGAAAGTCTGGTAGAATTCTGGGCTGAAACCATCTGGCCCTGGGCTTTTTTTTTTGGTTGGGAGGCTTTTAATAACTTCATCTATTTCCTTAGGAGTTATAGGAGTGTTTAATTTGTTTGGCTGATCTCGATTTAACCTTGGTATGTGGAATCTATCAAGGAAATTGTCCATTTCGCTTAGGTTTCCAATTTTGTGGAGAATAGGTTTTTGAAGTAAGACCTAATGAATCTTTCAGTTTCCTCAGTGTCTGTTGTTATTTTCTCCTTTTCATTTCTGATTTTTGTTGATTCGGATATTTTCCCTTTGCTTTTTAGTTAGTTTGGTTAAGGTTTTGTCTCTTTTGTGGACTTTCTCAAAGAACCAGCTCTTGGTTTCCTCAATTCTTTGTATTCTTCTCTTTGCTTCTAACTTATTGATTTCAGCTCTGGGTTTGATGATTTCCTGCTGTTTGCTCCTCTTGCTTCCCTAGAGTTTTCAGTTGCGCTGTTAAGCTGCTAATATGAACTGTCTCCAATTTCTTTTTCAAAGGCACTTAGTGCTATGAACATTCCTCTTAGCACTGCTTTCATTGTGTTCCATATGTTTGGATATATTAACCCTTTGTTTCCACTGAATTTTAGGAAGTCTGATTTCCTTCTTTATTTGTTCTTTGACCCAGTGGTTATTGAGTTGTGAGTTGTTCAGTTGCAAAGACTGTGTAGGCTTTTTGTTATTTCTGTTATTGTTGAAGTCCAGCTTTAGTACATGGTGGTCTGATAAGATACAGGGGGTTATTTCAATTTTCTTGTTTCTGTTGAGGCTTGCTTTGTGCCCAACTATATGGTCAATTTTGGAGAAGGTTTCATGTGGTGCTGAGAAGATGGCATATTAATTTGTGTTTGGGTGAAATATTCTGCAGATATATGGTAGGTCCATTTGGTTCATGACCTCTGTTAGTCTCATTATTTCTCTGTTTGGTTTCTGTCTCGATGACCTGTCCATTGGTGTGAGTGGGCTGTTGAAGTCTCCTACTATTAATATGTTGTTTAAACTTTAGTAATGTTTCTTTCACAAATGTGAATGCCCTTATATTTGGGGCATAGATATGTAGGATTAAGATGTCTCTGGTTGAATTTTTCCTTTGATGAGTATGTAGTGTCTTTCCCTACCTTTTTTTTTTTTTTGACTAATTTTGGTTGGAAGTCTATTTTATTTGATATTAGAATGGCTATTCCAGCTTGCTTCTTGGGACCATTTGCTTGGAAGACCTTTTTCCAGCCCTTTACTCTAAGGTAAATTCTATCTTTGTTGATGAGGTGCATTTATTGTATACAGAAGAATTATGGGTCTTGTTTAGGATCCATTCTGTAAGACTGTGTCCTTTTATTGGGGAGTTGAGTCCATTGATGTCGAGAGATTTAATGACCATTGATTGTTATTTTCTGTTATTTTGGTGTAGGTGGTAGTAGTGTGCTTGTGTGTTTCTTTTGGTTATGCTGCAGTGGGGTTATTTGTTTCCTTGAGTGTAGTTATATACTCTGGGTTGGAGTTTTCCTTCTAGGATCTCCTTTAGGGCTGGATTTGTGGAAACATGCTGTTTGAATTTGGTTTTGTCATGGAATATCTTGGTTTCCCCATCTATGGTGATTGAAAGTTTTGCTGAGTATAGTAGTCTGAGCTGTCATGTGTTGTCTCTTAGGGTTTGTAGGATATCTTCCCAGGACCTTCTGGCTTTTAAGGTTTCTGAGGAGAAGTCAGATGTAATTCTGTTGGGTCTGCCATGATATGTTACTTAGTGTTTTTTTTTTTTTCTTACAGCTTTTAATATTCCTTCCTTTTTCTATACATTTGGAGTTTGATTATTATGTGGCATGAGGAATTTGTTTTCTGATCTAATCTATTTGGTTGTTCTATGTGCCTCTTGGACTTTTATAGGCATCTCTTTCTTTGGGTTTAGGAAACTTTCTTCTATGATTTTGTTGAAAATGTTTTCTTGCTCTTGGAGTCAGGAGTCTTCTCTTTCATCTATGTCTATAATTCTTAGGTTCTGTATTTTTATCCACTCCTTGATTTCTTAGATGTTATGGGTGATGAATTTTTTAGATTTCTCATTTTCTTTGGTTGTTGTACTGATTTCTTCAATCCAGTCTTCCACACCTTAGATTCTGTCTTCCATTAGCCAACTTATTTGCAAATGTATTGATTTTGCGCATAAGAGACCATAAATTATAGGGACTAAAGACTCCAGAAAGTTCTCAAAATGAATAAACACTTCAACAGTGCCAGAATAACAAAACAATAATCAATAGCATTCACAATAGCCTCCATTATCATGAAATACTTTGGAACAAATGTAACAACAGCCATGAGATACTTCCATGGCGAAATTTAAGACACCAAAAGAAAAAATTGAAGAAGATACCAGACAAAGGGAAAACCTACTTGTTTATGGATCATCAGAGTCAATATTGTAAAAATAATTATGCTATTAAATACAACCTACATTTCAATAAAATATCCATCAAAATGCCACTAAAATTCTTTACAGAAATCACAAAAGCAATCAGACAAATAGTTCCAGAACAAAACGAATAAAACTACAGATATCATTCAACCTGATTTCAAGTTATATTATAGATCAAGAGTTATAAAAATCACATGATCCTGTCACAAAAATAGACATGTAGATCAATATAATTTATATTATTTATATATTTATATATAATATTTATAAAATATAAAATGTATACATATATTTATTTAACCATATACTACATACTATAAAACACATTATTATATATTATATAAGTATAATATATATGTGTGTATTATACATAATATAGATATATCTAGATAGATAAGTAGATAGAGATAGATAGATAGATAGATTATCTCATATATCTGGAACCACATGATTTTTCACAAGGTGACAAAACCATAATTTGAAGAAATAGAATCATTTTCATTCAAATGCTAGAAATATTGAATATCCACATGAAATTAGATCCATATCTCTCATCCTCTACCAAAAAATGTCAAATCAAAATTTATCAACATTTATGTTGCCAGATTTGTTGGTATTTATTTATTTAAACTTACATAATAATCCTCTCTTGATTGTATAGTTAATAAATTTTCTTCTACTCCTTAGCTGTTTTTTCAAATTGTTTTCTTTGAGTGTATAATTTTTTAATTTTATACAATCTCATTTATCTTTTGTGAACATAATTTCCTGAACAATTGAAGTCTTTTCCATGAATATGCTTTGAAGTATTTTCCATATATTTTACTCCAAAGCTTTCAGATTTTTAGGTTTTATGTGAGACTTAAAGAAAGACACATCAAAAAATAAGGAGAAAACACAGAAAGGCACTAGTAAGGGAACAAATAAAATAAGAATGTTGTAATATTTCAAACATTAGTTGTGCACCATTCATATCTTTGTCATAAAGAAAAAAATTCCCAGATACTAATTACTTTAATATGTTAAGAGATATGCAATATAAGATTTAAACCAAGATATGAAAAATTCCAAATATCAGGAAGAATCAAGTGCAATTTAAAGCTTGTTTAGTGTATTTTTAAATTATTAATTCTTTGAGAGGTGTGTAAAATGTATCTTAATCATATTCACCCCTGCTTCCTCCCAGTTCCAGCTTCACATCTCTACACCTCCCTTTGTGTCTTTTTAAAAAAATACACTATTTTGTAGTAGATTCTCTGGACTTTTGGCTCTTACAATCCATTTTCCTCCTCTTTGGCAATGTCCCCTGAGCCTTAGGTGTAGAGGTTTTTGTAGTGTATTAATTAGGCGCAGACACCCCATGGTCAATTGATTTCATTATTTGAACATTTGTTGATGTCTGTAGTGATCACATTCTCCTTCCAAAAGAAGTTATTTTGATGAGGGGTGAGAATTATACTTACCTGTGGGTATAAAGATAATTATTTACAATGCAGTTAGAAGTGGTACTAGTTTAGGGAAGTGACAATAGTGGGTTCTCTGTAGGTTTCATAGCATCGGCAGCCACAGACCGCGGGCCAAGATTACAGAACCAACTATAATGTCCCTCTTGTTTATTGGGCCTTAGATCTAATTGGTTGTCCTCAGGATAGAAGTGTCACTATTGCACCTTTCAGAATATCTTGCCATGTTGGTCATTGCAGTGGTTTATAGGCTTACAGCTATCATTTGCTTTTCTCCCTTGGCAATTTGTATAGCCCCTTCTGATACCAAGAGAACTACTTCTCAAAAAGGAGGGTTCCATGTCCAAACCAGATCAATCCCTCCAAGTCCTATGTCCAGAGTGCATGGTGTTTTTAGCATTCTAGTCTTTTTTTTCTGGAAGGCAGGAAGAGCAATTACAATAGCTTGTTTTGCTTTGGGAGTCTCTTGGACTTCCTGATCAACAACTTTAATGAAAGTTTTCCATGCCTGATTGGGTTTGTTTTGTTTTGTTTTTGTTTGTTTGTTTGCTAGATAGTCCATGGATTTGGGGGAAAATGTTAAAATGTTATTCTGACTGGTGTGTGTGTGTGTGTGTGTGTGTGTGTGTGTGTGTGTGTGTTCATGTGTACATGTATATGTATAACTTTAGACAAGCAGGAAGCAATAATATAAGCCTTATGACTTTTTCAAATAATCATAGTATTATTTATCCCTCTTCCTTCCCTCACCCTCTGTGTTGACCTCACTTTGCTTATACCCCCTCCCATTTTTCTCTGTCAAAGCCATTGTGTCCTGCTAGTCCTCTCTCTAGGGCTTCTGCCCTTTCCCCTCCAGCCATGCTCCTTCACATTTCTGGTTTCTGTGTCTAGTCCAGGTTATACACCTACATTTAAATATTTGGAGCTATGGTCCACAAAAGAGAACATGAAGTATTTGTCTTTATGGGCCTGGGTGACCTCATTCAGTGTAATGTAAATGAAACTTTTATTTGTCTGATACAATTGTTGACTTGGAGGTTTACTGCTGAATAAGCTCACCCTTTCTAGTTCTTTCTGAACTCTGGCTGGCTGGTTCAACTCAACTGTTCTAGTTCAAACTCCCTTCAAGCTGACTAATTCAATCTGGCCTCTCAGCTTCTCCTGAACTGTTCTTCCTGAACTCAACTGCACTCAACTGAACTGCACCAAACTGCCCATAGTGTACTGTCCTGAAATCAACTCTACAGTGTTAAAAAAAGTGACTAATTAAATTATTTATCATTATTTAGGTTATAGTTAATTGGTTTGGCAGCTGTTAATCCTTAGCCTACCATTATAAATAAATACACAGAGACACCACATGGATCTTAACAAGCCTTGGCCTGAGTTGAGCATCTTGGCCCATCTAACCTAGCTCTTAATTCTATTACCCAAATATAACCCCATATATACATACATCCCCTTGGGCTGCCATTCTCCATGCTATGCCAATGTTCCTGGCCATGTGGAATGAGGTTCCTTATTCTTTTCTTTTTTTTTAATAAATTTATTTATTTGTTGCTTCCGGTTATATCTCCATCATATTGTCCTCTTTCCCCCCTCCCGGCCCTGCTCTCCCACCCTCTACCCCCTAACCCTTCCATCCCATTCCTCTGGAATGGAGTGTTCCTACATAACAGTCCCTCGCCCCAGTTCAGAAGTCATACAAGAGCCAAGAGCCTTCTCATGCACTCGGAGCCTACAAGGCAGTACCGCCAGTGAAAAGTGTCTCATTGCCAGGGAGAGAAAAATAAAAACAAACAAACAAACAAAAAAGTCTATGTCCATGTTCCCTTTGGTGCATTGGTTGCAGTATAGATATCCTGTACTATATGGCTAAAATCCAATTATAAGTGAATAGATGTCATGTGCATCCTTCTGAGTCTGGGTTAGCTCACTCAGGATGAGCTTCTCTAGTTCCATCCATTTGGCTGCAAATTGCATAACTTCATTGTTTCTGATAGCTGAGTAATATTACATTGTGTAGATGTACCACAGTTTTTTAATCCATTCTTTGTTTGAGGGATATCTGGGTTGTTACCAGTTTCTAGATATTACAAATAAGGCTGCTATGAACATAGATGAGGAAACCTCCTTATGATTCGGTGAGGAGTCATTTGGCTGTATACCCAGAAGTGGTATGGCTGGGTCCTGAGGCAAAGCTATTCCAAGTTTTCTAAGATATCACCAGACTTATCTCCATAGTGGTTGCATAAGCCTGCACTCCCACCAGCAATGGAGGAAGGTGCCCCTTTCTCCACACCCTCGCCAGCAAGTGCTGTAATTTGAGCTTTTGATTTTAGCCATTCTGACAGGTGTGAGATGGAATCTCAGAGTCACCTTGAGTTGCATTTCTCTGATGATTAAGGATGTTGAGCATTGCATCAAGTGACTCTCAGCCATTAGGAATTCCTCCTTCATGAATTCTCTATTTAGCTCTGTTCCCCATTGTTTGATTGGATTATTTGTTTTCTTGACATTTAATTTCTTGAGTTCTTTGTAGATTTTGGATATTAGCCCTCTGTCAGATGTGGGGTTGGTGAAGATTTTCTCCCAGTCTGAGGCTGCCATTTTGTTCAAATGACAGTGTCTTTTGCCTTACAGAAGATTTTCAGTTTCATGAGGTCCCATTTATTGATTGTTGGTCTCAGGTCCTAAGCTGTTGGTGTTCTGTTCAGAAAGTTGTCACCTGTGCCAATGATTTCGAGCATTTTTCCCACTTTTTCTTCTGTTAGATTTAGTGTGACCGGCCTTATGTTAAGGTCTTTGATTCACTTGGAATTAAGTTTTGTGCAAGGTGATAAGTAAGGGTCTAATTTCATTCTTTTACAAGGGACATCCAGTTGGACCAGCACCATTTGTTGAAGATGCTTTCTTTTTTCCATTGTGTAGTTCTGGCTTCTTTGTCAAAAATTAGGTGGCCATAGGTGTGTGGGTCCATTTCTGGGTCTTTGATTCGATTCCATTGATCCACTGGTCTGTCTCTATACTAGTACCATGCTGTTTTATTACTATTGCTCTGTAGTACAGCTTGAAATCTGGGATGGTAATACCTCCAGAAGTTTTTTTATTGTATCGGATTGATTTAGCTATTCTGGGTTTTTTGTTGTTACATATGAAATTGAGAAAAGCTTTTTACAGGTATAGAAAGAATTGTGTTGGTATTTTGATAGGAATTGCATTGAATCTATATATTGCTTTTGGTAGGATAGCCATTTTTATTATGTTGATCCTACCTATCCATGAGCATGGGAGATCTTTCTAACTTCTAAAGGCCTCTTCCACTTCTTTCTTCAAGGGCTTGAAGTTCTTGTTGTACAAGTCCTTTACTTGCTTGGTTAGAGTTACACCCAGGTATTTTATATTGTTTGTGGCTATTGTGAAGGGGGTTGTTTCCCTTATTTCTTTCTCAGCCCATTTGTTTGTTGTATAAAGAAGGGCTTCTGATTTTTTTGAATTCATTCTGTATCCAGCCACCTTGCTGAAGGTGTTTATCAGCTGTAAGAGTTCTCTGATGGAATTTTTGGGGTCCTTTATGTATACTATCATATTGTCTTCAAATAGGGATAGTTTGACTTCTTCGTTTCCAATTTGTATCCCCTTGATCTCCTTTAGTTGTCTTATTGCTCTAGCAAGAACTTCAAGTACTATATTGAAGAGATATGGTGAAAGTGGACATCCTTGTCTTGTCCCTGAGTTTAGAGGAAATGCTTCAAGTTTCTCTTCATTTAATTTGATGTTGGCCACTGGCTTGCTGTATATTGCCTTTATTATTTCTAGATACAGTCCTTGTATGCCCATTCTCTCCAGAACTTTTAGCATGAAAGGGTGTCGTATTTTGTCAAATGGTTTTTCTGCATCTAGAGAGATTATCATGTGTTTTTTTTTCTTTCATCTTGTTTATATGATTAATTATGTTGATAGACTTTCATATGTTTAACTATCCCTGCATTCCTGGGATGAAGCCTACTTGATCGTGGTGTATGATACTTTTGATGTGTTCTTGGATTTAGTTTGCCAGTATTTTATTAAGTATTTTTGCCTCTATGTTCATGAGGGAGATTGGTCTGAAGTTCTCTTTCTTTGTTGGGTCTTTGTGTGGTTTAGGAATCAGGGTGACTGTGGCCTCATAGAATGAATTTGGCAGTGTTCTTTCTGATTCTATTTGTTGAAATAGTTTGAAGAGTATTGGTGTTAGCTCCTCTTTGAAGGTCCAGTAGAATTCTGTGCTAAAGCCATCTGGCCCTGGGCTTTTTTTGGTTGGGAGATTTTTTTCCTTTATTTTTTTATTTTTTCAAGTTACATCTCAATTGCAGTCCCCTCCCTATTCCCCCTTCAGTCCCACCCTCCCACCCTCCCACCCTCAACCCCCCATCCTCTTCCCTTTTTTTTTTCTTTTAAGTTTAAAATATATCTTATTTCCCCCTACAGTTTTCCCTTTCAGTCCAACAAATGGCTCTTTCTCTTATAATAATAAATACAATACAGTACAACAGAGGTAATTAGGCCACAGTTATGAGGGTTATATGGCTTAACGTACATTCCCAATGTTGGTTGGGTGATTTTTAAAGACTGTTTCTATTTCCTTAGGGGTTATAGGGCTGTTTAATCTGGTAACCTGATCCTGATTTAGCTTCAGTAGGTGGAATCATTCAAGAAAATTGAACATTTTGCTAAAGATTTCAAATTTAGTGGAGTATTGATTTTTAAAGTAGGACCCAAATATTCTCTGGATTTCCTCAATGTCTGTTATTATTTTTCCCTTTCATTTCTGATTTTGTTGATTTGGGTTTTTTCCCTCTGACTTTTAGTTAATTGTCTAGGGTCTGTCTATTTTGTTGATTTTCTCAAAGAACCAACTCTTGGTTTCCTTTTGGTTTCTATTTCCTCTGTTTTCTTGGGTGTAGTTATCTTCTCTTGGTTTCATTGTTTCTTTTTATAGTTCTTTTTGTTTCTAAGTTGTTGGTTTCAGCCCCAAGTCTGATGATTTCCTGCCTTCTGCTCCTCTTGGGAGTATTTGCTTCTTCTTCTTTTTTTTTTTTCCAATTCACACAGTTTAGCTGTTAATTCGCTAATATGAGCTGTCACAATTTTCTTTTTGAAGGCACTTAGTGCTAAGAACTTTTCTCGGAGCACAGCTTTCATTGTGTCCCATAGGTTTGGGTATGTTGTGTCTTCATTTTCATTGGATTTTAAGAAGTCTTTGATTTCCTTCTTTATTTCTTCCCTGACCCAGTGGTCCTCTAGTAAAGAGTTGTTCAATTTCCATGTGTGTGTAGCTTTTTTGTTTATTCTTTTGCTGTTGAATTCCAGCTTTATTCCATGGTGGTCTGATAAGATATAAGGGGTTATTTCAATTTTCTTTTATCTGTTGAGGCTATCTTTGTGTCCAACTATATGGTCGATTTTGGACAAGGTTCCATGTGGTGCTGAGAAGAAGATGTATTCTTTTGTGTTTGTGTGAAACATTCTGTAGATATCTGTTAGGTCCATTTGGTTCATGATCTCTGTTAGACTCAATATTTCTCTGTTTGGTTCTGTCTTGATGATCTGTCCATTGTTGTTAGTTGGGTGTTGAAGTCTCCCACTACTAATGTGTGGGGATAGATGTGTGATTTAAGTTTTAGAAGCATTTCTTTTACAAATGTAGGTGCCTTTGTATTTGGGGCATAGATGTTCAATATGGAGATGTCCTCTTGATGAATATTTCCTTTAACAAGTATGTAATGCCCTTCTCTATCTTTTTTTATTAACTTCAGTTTGAAGTCTATTTTTTGATATTAGGATGGCTACTCCAGCTTGCTTCCTGGGTCCATTTGCTTGGAAACCTTTTCCCAGCCCTTTACTCTGAGATAGTGTCTATCTTTGTTAGTGAGATGTGTTTCTTCTATGCAGAAAAATGATTGGTCTTGTTTACGGATCCAATCTGTAAGTCTGTGTCTTTTTATTGGGGAGTTGAGTCCATTGAAGTTGATGGATATTAGTGACAAGGGGTTGTTATTTCCCATTATTTTTGTATAGGTGGTCATCCTGTGCTTCTTTTGGTTTCGTTGCTGTGGAGTTTTCTATTTCCTCTGTTTTCTTGGGTGTAGTTATCTTCTCTGGGTTGGAATTTTCCTTCTAGGATCTTCTGTAGGACTGGGTTTGTGGGTAGATATTGTTTAAATTTGATTTTGTCATGGAATATCTTTTTTTCTCCATCTATGTTGATAGAGAGTTTTGCTGGTTATAGTAGTCTGGCTGGGCACCTATGTTCTCTCAGGGCTTGTAGGACATATGTCTAGGCCCTTCTGGCTTTTAAAGTTTCTGAGGAGAAATCAGGTGTAATTCTGATGGGTCTGCCATTATACATGACTTGACCTTTTTCTCTTACACCTTTTAATATTCTTTCTTTGTTATGTACTTTTGGAACCATCTGCCTTATCCTTATGTTGTGATATTTTCCAAATGAAAATAATTATCAGATCACGATAACTCCTAAGTATAATATAACTATGCCACATATAATTGCAAATGCATTATATATTTAACAAGATAACAACTATGCCTCATGTGATCTAAATATTCCTTGTAAATTACCAATGCATTATAAATTTAGAATAGGTGGCAATGGCCCTTGAGGGATATTCTAATATTATTTCAAACTTAAGAGATTCTCTTTACTATTTCCTTTTTTGGTCCAATAAAAGGCTCATTTTATTACTATAAGAACAATATTAACAATAAGAACAATTATGAAACAATCAGATAAGATTTATATTCATGATATCAAGTCCATATATATTTGGCAAACCTTGGAGAAAGTACTCCATTTTCTATCCTATCTTGGTGCATTTAAAGTTCTGTACCTAAGTTATTTTCCAGCATAATATGTATTACCATAACCATTACTAAAAACATCTTCTTAGACATTAAAACATTTACTTTAATCCTAAACAACTTAAGTTCAATTGTGAAATTATAACTGGCTAGTATTCAACCCCATCAGATATTTGAGAAGGGATAAATAATACCTGAATATTCAGGAAGTACAGGGAAACAGATTCCAAAACTACAGAAATGACAGAGATAGTTGGCTGCCTTAATAGTCCCCCAAAATTCCTATATAATGTGGGAGCATTCATCTTTAACCTTCTGGCCCAGAATATCTGAAAGATTTTTCTGTGAAGTAGAAATTATGAAGGATTTGCATAACTTGAGCATGCAAAGCAGTCAACTTCACTGTATCCAGTTTGTTCAGTTTGAACAGCATATTGTCAGCAGTTGAACCACGGGCAGTTTCTTTCCCAGTAGCTACTTTGTTACTTTTGAAGCAAATTTCATATGAAGGGTCTTTGATGCTCATAATTTTCTTTGAAGGAAAATGGTGGGTACTGCCAGGAACTAACAGGCATCTTCCAGGAACTGATGTATCTCACTGTAAAAAAAAAAAAGCTTTAAGTTAATAAAAACATCTTTAAATATAAGTCCCTGAGGTTTTTGACGACCATCTCTCTATCTACAGTATATCTGAACAGGCAAATGTTGCTTGGGTCTAGCTATTTATTCTCAGTTCAGCCTAGGAAACATATTTCTGTAATAAACTAGACTAGTATCTGACATGACCATGAGTCTGATTGACTATTAACTTGGATTTTTCAATTATCCTAAACAGTTTGTATTTTTTTTACCATAAATGTGTTTATTATCTGATACATCTCTCAGTACATGTGCTGCTCTATGTGGTTTTTGTCTTTTGCCTGAATACACTTACTTTTTTTTCACACCAAAACAAATTTATACTATGATTTTCTATGAAAAGGGAAAGCAAACCAATTTGGCTTACTGTACTGTGACTTGTGGAAATACAAGCATGCTTGTGTTTGCTTTTGACACTGTTCTTAATCCAGACAGGATGTGTCTCCAAAACCCATTATTTGAACTATCATACAAATTCTAGGATTATTGTAAAATCAAGGCAAAGCATTCTGAAGTCAATTCAAGTTTTTCCAATAGATTTTGAAGATGAGAAAGAATTCTTCTACACCTAAACAGTTTGTAATAGCAACTTTTAAAAGAACTAGAGCTTAACATTGCATTTTTATAATATCTTAAAAAGAGCTAATACACATTATGTTGTAAACAAATATAAAAATATCTATACCAATGTAGCCAAATATAACCTTAATTCTGTATCAACATATAAAGATCCACTCCAATGTAATGAAACACAATCTCAATTCTGTACCAATATACAAATATTTATACCAATATACAATTTTTGGCTTGTTAGTGTTTTCTAGTTTAATAGTAGATTCAATAATCTAACCGTCTATTTCTACATTATTCCTATATCCCCCTTTTTTCTTTTCAATTCTTCTCCTCCTGAGAAATAGGGATAGAGGAAAGAAAAAGAGATAGAAATGCCTGAGTCTAAATTCCTATACTGTCGCGTCCCCCTGACCAGCAGGAAAGACACAACCACGATTCTTCTTCAAGCAGTTTATTCAGAAACCTTGTACATCCGCTTCTCTCTCTTTCCTCTCTTCCCCCAAGCCCTTATATGCCTACTCAAACCCAATCAGATCATGCCACCTAGCGATCCAAGATAGGCTCACAAAAGGAGGAAGCACACTGGGCTAGGCAGCCACTACCAAATAAGGTTTGTTTACAGCTAAGCTTGAGCTTTCTGGCATTAAGCCAGGCACCATCTTAGGGTTGTGGCTCTCCACAGTTCCCCCTTTTTGTTTTATTTGAGCAGAAAATGCAACAGGCAAGGGTGGAGGTCTGATCTCTGATATGCATGTAAAAGACATTGTAATGACCCCATGCCCAGTAGCCAACCAGGCTGGTGCCATACCCATCTGGTATCTTTTTCTCAGAGATGGGAAACTAGGATACCAACCCATATGCAATCAAACATGCCCTTCTTGAAGTCGCTAGAAGCTGACCCCAAGTGCAGTGCTTAGCCTCGCATCCTGAGCGTGATGATAGCTTAGTCCTTTAGGACAGTCAACAAAGCTTGCGGTGACTGTCCAGCCTCCAAGGCAGCAAAGGCTTGCACCAGCATGGCATTACTTCTCCTCTGTGAAATCCTCATCTTACAGATACACCATAGGGCAATGAAACTGACTAGGAAGACCATGCCTCCTAGGGCACCCATTCAGATGATTCATGGCTCGGAGGATCCATGTTGACAGTCCTTAAGCAACAGAGACATCAACCCGGGTGGAATTCACATGCACGATGGCAATTCTCAGATTCTGCATCAGCTTATCAAACTCGCCAAACCAATTTCCTGTAAGATACTGAGAGAGTTGCTTAGACAAATTTGCAGCTACAGTATAATTTGATATGGCACAGAGGTCACACACAATCCAGTCATTTTCCACTCACAGCCAATCTGGGTCACCTGCCACAATCAACCAAGGCCATGGCTACATTGGCTGACAAATTATTCAAGGCAGCTGAAGTCTGCACCATAGAATGCATAGCAATGGCAGCTGTGGTAGCCCCCACAGCAGCAAGACTAACGGCCTTTTTCCATTCACTACCAATTCTAACAGAGGACGCTGTTCCAAATCAAGGGCCACATAAGCCATATCTAAGCCAGAGGACCCAAACCCCTTTATTGTCCCATATATTTGAGGGCCCTGAAGGCAGGGGCCCCTCTGTCCGTTTTTTGGACGAGTTCCTCCATATCCTTGTGTTAAAGGCTGACCATTAATATCCTTAACAGATCTACATTCATTTGCCCAATGATTTCCCTTCTTGCACTTGGGGCAAAGACCAGGCTGCTTAGGGTGGTTCCCACTTCCTTTTTCATTCTGTCTTCCTTTCTCAGGGCATTGCCTTTTAAGGTGCCCCATCTTTCCACAATGGTAACAGGCGCCATTACTTCCTTTTTTGTTTTGTCTAATATTCACAACAGCAGCTGCAAGACCTGCATTAGTCAAAGGACCCCCCACCTCTCTACACACTTTCATCCAGGCTTCCAAACCCTTGTTCTTATAAGGGGTGATAGCTGCTTTACATTCCTTTGTACATTGCTCATACACAAGTTGTTTAATTAAGGGCATTGCCAAATCAGGGTTTCCAAATACCCTTCCAGCGGCCTCAACCATTCTGGCCATGAAGTCTGAGAAAGGCTCCAGGGGACCCTGAATAATCTTAGTTAGATTGCCATTCACTTCCCCTTTTTTAGGCAATGATTTCCAAGCTCTGGTTGCGATTAAATTGATTTGCTCAAACACCTGAGCCCAATACCCAGTTTGTTGTTGAGTAAATCGACCTTGCCCAAGAAGCATGTCCACATCCCAGGCTGGGTTTCCTGCTGCACGATTAGCAGCAGCTTGTTCATTAGCAAACTCAATCAAGAAAGCCTTCCAATCTAAATACTGCCCAGAGGACAAGCAGACACGTGCCAGGCTCATCCAGTCACTAGGAGTCATGCAATAATGATGAAGAGCTTCCACCTGAGCTACAGTGAAAGCAGCATTAATCCCATAAGTGCGGACAGACTCAGCAAGTGCTTTAATTACCTTAAAATCGAGGGGTTCATGATAACGATTTCCCCCTCCATCCTGAAAGACAGGGTAGTACAGCTCATGTCTCACTTCCCTCCAGACATTTGGACAGAATGACCACCCACTAGGACCACTTGGAGGGGAAGTCTCATTATATGAAGGCGGTGCCAACATAGGTGGCCCTGGAGCTGAGGGTTCTATACAGGTGCAGTCAGAACGCTTCCTCAAAGATGACTTCTCCATTTCCTTTGCTAACATTTCAAGTTCCTCTTCAGACTCTGAGCTATCCTCTTCCGAAGTATCTTTCCCAGATTTGACCGAGCACTCCTCTTTTAACTGCTCTAATGCCTCCTGTCCCTTTTCCACGGCCTTGCAATATCTCTGATCTTCTAAACAACTATGAACAAGTCTCCAAATAGGCTGTGCTCCTCCCTGCAATGTACCTTGCTCCCAGGCAAAATCTAGATCTCTCCCAAGTTTATCCCAGCAACTGATAAGGTTGCCGGAACAGGCAAACCAAGGGGCTACAGTGTCAATCTCCTTTAAAAACATTTCTAGGGTACTATTCTTCAATTTCAATCCCTTAGATTTTAATAGCTCCTTAAGAGCGGAAAAAATGGGCTGCGATGGTGAATTCCCCATACTTTCACTTTTGTTTTTCTTCTACTCGTCTGAATCATGGAACTTTATTGCTCCCTCCGGAGACCTTATTGCCTCTTTACTGAGGTCCTAACCTTGGTCCCACCTTACCTGGGACTTACTAGTCGACTGCCCTGACTGCAAGAAGTTTTCTTCTACTCTTCCGAATCACAGAACTTTATTGCTCCCTCCGGAGACCTTATTGCCTCTTTACCAAGGTCCTAACCTTGGTCCCACCTTACCTGGGACTTACCAGTCGACTGCCCTGACTGCAAGAAGTTCTGAATCATTCACCCGCGGAGAGGTTCCCATCTGGGCCACCACTTGTCGCGTCCCCCTGACCATCAGGAAAGACACAACCACGATTCTTCTTCAAGCAGTTTATTCAGGAACCTTGTACATCCGCTTCTCTCTCTTTCCTCTCTTCCCCCAAGCCCTTATATGCCTACTCAAACCCAATCAGATCATGCCACCTAGCGATCCAAGATAAGCTCACAAAAGGAGGAAGCACACCAGGCTAGGCAGCCGCTACCAAATAAGGCTTGTTTACAGCTAAGCTTGAGTTTTCTGGCATTAAGCCAGGCGCCATCTTAGGGTTGTGGCTCTCCACACTATACCTTCTTTACTCCATGATCAAGACCATTTAAAACTTTCCAACAAACCCCATTTTTAATGACAACAAGTCCATAGAATGACCAAAAACCATCCACCCTGCCTTTTGGGAATAGGGTATCAGTCTCTTCAAATTGCTTCCTGATGATTTAGAATGTAGTTTTACTTTTGTGGAGACCAAAGGAAATTGGGAAAAAGGTCAAGTCTTACAAAGGTAGGTGTAAAATTTGCTGTCTGGTTTGTGTTCTGTGAAAACAGACCCTTAAATGAAGTCCTGACTGGAATATTCTGAAAGACCAGACCTATTGGATTCAGCAGTCTTCTTTGAAGCTGTCCTGGAGGCAAGCTTTGATAAAAAGCTGTTGAGGCAGTCTCTGAGGCTGAGTCACCCAGGTTACTCAACTTGTACTGCTTGGTCCTTTTGCTATGTAAAGATATAAACTTTTAAAGGTAATATACATTTTCCAATAACTTACGTATGGGATATGTAGTGTGCACAGCTCAGTTAAAGATGATTCTTTGCTCTCTGCTCGAGCAGGTAAGGCATTTTTCTTTTTAAGTTAGTTTGGAACTGTATAGCAAAACTGTAATATACATTTTCACCAGTGCCTTATGAAAGAATGGGATGACGTGTCCTGAGGATTTTGTGGCCAACATAATTTATTGGCTATGCATAGCTGATGTCCTGGCTGGAGGCATTTTCATGTCTCAGCTTAGTCTTTGAGCTGTTCCCATGGAGGCAGTTCAGCAATACTTACCTGTTTTGCTTTTCTTCTTGATTTCATTCTTCCTGTCTACAGTCAAAATCTTCTGCTGGTCTCCCCTGGTCAAATCTGATCTTTATCAATTTGAAAGGAATCCAAAGATTCTCTTTTCCAGTGTAAACAAATACAAAGCCTCTCCCCCAAACAGGTTGATCTGATTCAGCAGTCCATTCTAAACTCCAGTGCTTTTCAGCAGCTGTATTACTTGTCTCATTGACATTTAAAAAATTTAAAGTCAATAAAGCACTATTTAATCTATCTCTGAGAGATCTCATATCTCATAACCTCCTTCTGTCCTCCCTGACCCCTTGTCAGGAACAACCTTGTCTGTCTCTTGTTGATCTACATTAATTAGTCCAGTGTTTGCCTTTGCCACACTTTCTACGTATTCCAGAACTCTAGGGCCTTCTTTTCTTATTATCTCTAGAAAAAACATTGGTTCTAGGAACACCTTGCCTACAATACCTTTTGAAATGTCCTTGCTTATCACCATTAAACCATCTGATATTTGCTGGTGATCTACCAGCAGTGGCTCTACCATATAAAATTGAAGAGTCAGCCTCTTCTGTACCCTGCTTGTGGACAGGTTGGACAGTCTGTAACTGCCTTTGATAACATCTTTTAATTTCTTTATTAGGAAATTCTCCTCCTTTACAGCCTGTCTCTAAACTCGGAGTATTGTTAATCTGTACCATACTTCCCAGTGTTAGAATAGATTTCTTCCCATAATTTCATGACTCTATCTGCCACATATGGCCTTTACCTTCCTACCAGACCTTCTGGTCCTATACATTTAATCCATTTTAGACTTTATTTTATCTGAAACAATATCCCGATTCTGTGGAGCTGAGTAGATACCTTTTGAAGTGGCAAATGGATTCTAGGAATCTTGTGAAATTATCAGTACATCTGCTTCTGTATCTACTAATCCTTCAATCTCAATTCCAGCTAACTGTAATTTTAACTTTGATATCTTATCATTTATAATAGTTTGCCAAAATGTCTGCTGTATTTTATTTTGTTCTGTCTTGCTTTATTTTGTTTTGTTTTGGTTTTATATCTTTAGAATATCTTGTTTTATTCCTAGGAGCTGGTCTATCTCTGTTAAATGGATTATGTATGCTTTCAGCAGCTCTGTTTGTCCTATCAGGCCTTGATTTTTCTAGTTGTTTTTCAGAATAGTCTTTTCTTGGTGGACAAGAAACATATGGCTCATGTTTTTTGTCAGACCTTAAGCAAAGCCCATTAGTCATTTTTGTAACATTAAGAAGTTGCTCGAAGATGCCCTATCCATCTCTTGTATTTAGATAAGCAAATGTTGCTTGTCTCTTAGCAACATGATTACTGGGTAGTTTAGAGAATATCTGTGATAGACTGTCATAGTAGCTAACAAAGAGACATGTTTGCATGACTAGGAGTTTGTTTTAACTATCCTAGACCGTTTTAGACGGTTGGTATCAAGAGGTCAGAGCTTCACATTTTATTTTTAAGTATCTCTAGGTATGATAACATTGGGAAGCATTACCTTTAAATTTGTATCAATATACAAAGATCTATTCAATTGTGGTTAAATATACTCTTAATTATGTATCAATATACCAAGATCAATGCCTATGTAGCCCAATATAATCCTAATATTACGTCCATATGCAAGGGGCAATACCATTGTGGCCAACTATAATCTTAATTTTGTATCAATATACAAAGATCAATACCGATGTAATCCAATACAATCTTATTTTTGCACAATAAACAATGGTCAATACCACTTTAGCCAAATAAACTACTAATTTTGTATCAATATACAAAGGTATAAGGGCATATTCAATAATCTGCCCCTTCTTCTTGGACCTTCCTGTGCTATGTCTATATCTCATTTTTCTCAAGCCCATGCACTCCTACATAGGAGAGGAAGAAGGATACAGAAAAGGAAAAGTAGGATTTCCCTGGGGCTAACCTCAAAAACCCCTAGAGATCTGCAGAATATGGCATTCAAAGATGTTATCTTAAATCAATATTTTTTTTGATATCGAGACATATCAGCGCCTGACAGCACCCCCTATTCTACTCCAAGTAGAAGATAAGCATCGAAGAACCTCCACTGTAAGATGGTTGAATTAGTGGCAAGCCTTTCTCTTGGCATGAAAAAACCCCTTGCACCAACTGCAGACAGACTGCTGTCCAAAAAGGACAAAACTTGGTAGCAGGGAAGTTGACAGCCTAACTCTGCCAAGCCAGGGTAGGTAAGTCCTTCATAATCCCTGCTCTACAACAAATGTCTGTCAGAGAAACATGACCCAAAGGCTGAAGATTGATGCTGGAATGTATGGAGAGAAAATGG